>OW152815.1:14483406-15083406 GCA_933534255.1 Iphiclides podalirius | reverse complement strand
TTCAGAACGAAACGCGACACGACCCGTGCAGTTTGTTTGAAGCTGTCTCGAACAACACTATCCGAATCAGGAACGTAAACATTCGAATAGAGAATAGAGAAAGAAATAGAGCCGGTAAATATCCGAATGAGCCGAATACTCATCTCGTGCGCCGTCGCAAAAACCCACTCCACAGAGCGTCGCGCCCCCGGCCCGTGATTAATACTCCCACGCCGCGTAACCGCGTGGCTGCTACAAATGGATGCGTCATTAGCCGTTAGGGCAATAATACACTGCGGCGTTCCGCACTAAGATCGTGAACTATTCGGATAGGTTGCGCCGGAGAATTAACACGGAGCAACCGCTGGGGCAATCTGAATCGTTGTCATCGAAAAAATGTAAGATTTACGAAAAATTTCGAAACCGCAAAAATATCCGTAAAATAGTTTTATGAATATTTTGAATCGCATTTAAGGCCGTAAGCTAGTATTATTCAAATCTGTGTTATTCATGTCAATAAGCACTATAGTTTCATAGATTTTATATGCCTTTAGAGATCGAGGCTATCTCCCACACCACACGCAACGCAGCTTTACTCATCTTTTGCGGTAAGGTACCCGAAAGGAGCCGTGCAGGATATCGTCGGAGGCCGCCGCGTGTTTCACAGCAAACAGTCGAGGTAGTCGATTCCGGTAGGGCCACGCTGCGTTTTCTGATGTTGCCTGAATGTAAAGGCCGGGGAATTACCACAGCCCAGACCAGGGCATGAAGTGGAAGTATATGCTTTCGCAAGAATTGTTTCAAGATAAACAGATACCTAACGTTAACTGTGGTAGGGCCACACAGCAGCCTCGGCTGTTTTCACAGATGGGCAGGCTCGTCTGGGTAAGTACCACGACCTCACAGAAGACCGGCGCGAAGTGGAAGTATAATACTTTCGCGTTTCGTCTGGTGAGTGAGGACATCTGCAAACCCTTAGGTGTAGCAGATGTCCGTGGGCGGCGGTGTTCACTTAACATCAGGTGAACCGCCCGCGCGCTCGACAATTTTTCACATGAGAAACGTGGTGTGGCCTCCACCCGGCATAGGTGGCGCGGCGTGCGTAGGGGCGACGCGGCCGGTTGCGGCAGGTCAGTGCTCGCTGGTGCTACGTATCGCGCCGTCACGAGCACTCGCCAACTCCCCGGCTGGCTTTTACCGTAGCGCCGTTGGAGGCGGGACGCTTTTTGCGAGCGGACCGCGCACGCTCGGCTATGTCTCGCCGGAGGATAGAGGCTCGACTCGGCACGCTGGGAGTGGACACATTTCGGCGCTGTCAGCTGACGTTACTTAGAAGCTATATAATACAGTATAAAAAATGTTCGTGTTTGTTCTCTGTTTGGCTCTTATTACGGGACATTTTAGAAGTTACGACACTAAAGGACTCGCTTTAGAAGTCACTTTAGGGCTGTAACATATATTAAATTTATAACAAAACATTTCACGAGCACCAATGATTTTAAATGTTCAAAAGGACACTTAATACTTCTAGAAAATGTTCTTTTAGTCACATTGTACTTGAGTAAATATGTGATATTGGCTAACTTTTGAAGTGTCTTCATACGTAGGTAGGAAAGCTGCTTACCAGAGAAATTGAAAAATTTCGTAGACATGTAAAGTCTTACCGCAACTGCTCCGCTGTTGACTGTACCCTAATATCCTTTGTACGGGATGTGCAGGGTATTAGTATGCAGGCAAATTTAATCACGCACAGAGAATATAGAAGAAGGCTACGCCTAGACTAGACTTTACATTTTAAGAGTCTAAAGACGGACGATGTTATATAGATATAAAATGTGTGGTATGCAATGCAGCCGTGATAGCTCAGTTTCCGGGCGCTCGCCTTTAATACAATATACTCGAGCAACCTGAGTTCGATCCCTGGTGCCGGCACCAATGAAATTGTTAACTTTGAGTGCTGACCTAATGTCAGCACATCAAGGAAAACATCGTGAGGAAACCTGCATATTTTCGAAATAATAACAAAAAACAAATATTTCGAAGATAATATGTGAAGCCAATCAGCGTGGTGGACTATGCTCTGATACCCTCTGTACATAGGAGGCCTTTACCCAGCAGTGAGACATGTATAGGCTGATACTTTACTTTTTTTTACTTTTTATGCAATCATACTATGTCACTGTCTATATCATTGAATAGGTCGTGGGGAGATTTTTCGACCTTCAGATGAGCTCGGATGTTGGGCGAGGCAGTAGCTTATCTTATCGCTGCGAATGGTGCTTGCACTTTTAATCTTGTCAACTTTTATGAGGGCAGATGAGAAAGTTTATTTATATTTAAGAAGTTTATCTGAAACATTATTTACTATGTTTAAATAAATGTTAAGCGACATGGCACACACGCGTACTTTCTTATTCCGCGATAATACTAGTTTCCGAGTGCGACCTCGCATACTAAAAGATGAATGAGCGAATGAATGAATTAATAAATGAATATACTTAATATACTTTATTGTACACTACAACTGATATTGTATAATCAACAACAAAGAACATGAATCTGTTCAATAGGAGGCCTTATCGCTGAAAAGCGATAACCTCCAGGCATCGTATTAAAACAAGGATGAATTTTAGTATTCCCGTTTTCTTTACTAGCGAAATCTGACGCCTGATTACAACCCCACTTGTTGTCAAGTGGACTGGCACATTTCGCTGTCTAGTGTGTGATATCTAATAATTAATGCGCGAACACGTTTTTTCGAGCTCCTTTAATGTTGAAACCCCAATACCAAATAGAATGTACCATAAATTTACTTTAAAGTTAATTGAAAATTTATTTTATAACTCTTTTGGTTTCTATTTTGCTTAAAAGCTGAACGCAAATACATGGACGACTGTTATGAAGTAACAATAATAAGTTTTGCATCTAACGTGTCGAACGAGGTAGAGAGAAATCTGTCTCCTATATCGAAAAGTAAAAGAGGTGATTTAACTACATCAGAGAGTAATGTTAAATAATCGCTTTTGCCAGCGTGCACTCATCTCGCAACTAATCAAAATGACTACTAGCTACTGTCTAACATACTAACTGTAAAGGAAATAAAGTAATTATATAATAACAATGAAGCCCTTTTTATTTTGTTTGTTGGATTTTATGCAATCATAGGTGTTAAGTGCACACCCCTAGCCACTCCTAACCATTTGGACTGAACCCTAGACGGCTTAGCCTGCTACAATTAAGCATTCAAATAACATAACATAAAAAAAACAACTAACTGTTAACCGGAGGGGTTGACAGAGATTGAGAACATCTTTCTTGATCCATACACCTCTATGTCACCTTTCCAAGACAAATCAACGCAATGGATTTCAATCGTTAAGTCTTTATTAAAACTAAGCCCATATTATAACTAACACCTTTGATTATATTATTCTAATGTATCAATTTCACTGGACTAGTACAAACGTGATGAATCCTATGCAGACGAATGTCTTTTCATGTGAGGCTACCATCGGAAAATGTATGCCGTATGTATAAAGGCGCTGGTTATCCCCGTTATCTTCCGTCGTAAATAGTTGGACAGATTTCCATTTATCAACTAATGTATGGTCTGCAGCGATGGCAGCTCTGGGCAAGCGCCGTTACATCGTTATCCCAGCGCATATATGCGCGTGGGCTGATGCGCCCGTCGTGAATTATAACTCACTATAAAGTAAGCGTGCGACTAAACAAAGTTCCATTTCGATTTATTAGCGAGAGGAGTCTGCCGTCGGTTCGTCTAAATCAACCTCAGTTTAACGATCGCACGCTGATGAGATTTACGTATACGTCCGTTCAGATAACGTTACCGTCGGTCGAAATAATTGTCTCGATTTTGGGGAACATTTTCGTATGACGCCTTCTTATGTAAGGCTCCGAGAACTCCTTTCCCTGGGGCAATGTTGACCAATTGTGGATGCGCAACTGTTTTTATCTTTTATATGTGGCGGATATAATAACAAGTAAACATAAATTCACGGCACTATACTTACGGCGTTGGCAGGGTACGTGCCTTTTCTGAGCGGCACGGACGTGCCCCTCTTACATGGGAGCAAACGTATTCCGCGAGCTCAAGTTGGCCCCCGGCCAAAGACGCGACAGGAGCAATGCGATCGGGATATTAAGCATCGAGTGGCGAAGTAAGAGAAACGTCTAGAATAAACAACGGCGGACGGATGTAGCGTTCAACGATACAGCAACTCGACGTCGACCGTTAACCGTAAAAACAACCACCCACTAAAGAACGACAACATTGAATTTGTCTTTATTAGTTCACAGTAAAGCCTTTGTAGCAATTGGGAAACTACAGTGCGTATGGTTCTGCTTTGGTTGTGGTCCTTGTGGTTCGAATTTGAATATGAAATCCGTTGGTTTTTAGCGTTCCGTACCCAAATTGAAAAACCCTATTATTGAGACTCTGCTGTCTGTCATCAGGCATCGCATGAGCCGTGATAAAAAAGTAGAGTGAACTTTATAGTAGGTGCAAATCTTATGGGTTCGCTTCACCGACATACTAAAGTTCACCGTAAATTAATGTTAACACTATATGTATATTTATTTATTGTTATTACACAGCGTCAAGCTCTCAATTGACAGATTTTTAATAAATTCAGTATGTTAAAAAAGATCGAATTATTCAAGTTCTCAAAACTGTAGAGTCCTCAGCTGAATGCCACAGAGTAAACTCGTCCTAACTACTTTACTGTCGCAATAAGCAGTTTCCCAACTTTAAGAGAGAAGTCGATTCGGGCAACTGCATTTGGCCGTGATTTACTCAGCCGGCCGTTTAACGTTAACTGACTTGTAGCTGCTCTCAACTTGATGCCGTCTTTGATTTGAATTTAAGATTTACCGCTTTCCGATATTCCTCGTATCTCATTTATCTATTTTACGCACACAGATGCCAATTAACGATTGCCAGGAAAATCACCGTTATAAAACAACTGCCCCTTAAAAGCGTTTGTTTATTGCAATCGTAAAGTTTTATTAGGCGTTAGAGGTTTCCCGGAGCTTAACGTGTAACCTAACTATTGTACGAGCTGATTATTACTAATATTGCGGCTAATACATGACTTTATAGGTAATTGTACTTTATTTATTTGCGTAGTAGAACCAAGTCATTCATGGAGTGTTGCATGAACTGGCAAGTGTGGTAACCGGGGTACGACGATTCTTTTTTTTTTTATGGAGAAAAGGGGCAAACGAGCAGGAGGCTCACCTGATGGTAAGTGGTCACCGTCACCTATGAATGAACACCTGCAACAGAAAAGGGTTCTATTAAAGGTAGACGACGCATCTGCAACCCCACAGGTGTTGTATATGTCAATGGGTAGCGGTGATCGGTTAACATCGCGAGAACCGCCTGCTCACTTGCCACCTTTTGCGTTTAAATTATCAGTCTAGAATTTCATTTTTGTATTAGAAGTGGGGGCGGCACAAAAATAGAGCATTGCATTTGTGTAATTGTGTTAAAATGTTTCGTTCTTGTTTGCTCTATCTATGGCTTAATTTTAAAATAGATTTTGTCCTGGTTTAGCTTTCAGTCATGCGGATTATTGTTTTATACTTTATTTTTTACCATTCAATTCACTTCTACTGACGATACGATACAATTAAGTTTCCCCTTTAACGCCAATGAATAAACGAAGCTTGCCTTTTCTCATTTAAATTCGACGGATGTCTATACTAGCATAAAGTTAATACGCTCACGAAGAATCGAATAAAATATTTTGATTTCTCTTCAGCAACAAGGTGCCTTTGGGACAATGCCGAGTGTTTTGCAACACTCCTTCGGGCGACGGTGGCACCAGCTGTTGTTTAAGAATGCCCATCGGCTCTCAGGCGCAGCTGATTGCAACGCCACCTGCCTCGGACATTTCCAACTTGTTTAATTTGTCACAATAAACAGTCGGTTATGGGCATCGTGGCAATTGCGGGCCGTTAATTAATTATGCACATTGGGTGTTTTATGTCGTGTAGCAATGACAGCTGCGGTTTTGATTGGAGAGAGAGCGGAGGTCTTGTAGGTTTATCTGAGTATACATACATATTATGTAGGCATACTTATTTTCATGATTAGTATTTATTATTCGGTGACTCCGTGGCGCAGTCGTCAAGGCATTGGCTTCGACGTCGGAGGTCGTGGGTTCGATTCCCACACGGTACAACTATTTGTGTGACCCACAGATAGTCGTTTCGCATCTGGGTGTTTGTGCGCGTGAAATTTATGTATGTAAAACGTCCTTGCAACACAGGATAATGTTATCCTTTAGTGAGGGCAATGATTAAAATAAAAAAGAAATAAAAAACAATTCATTATTATTATTTAAATAGCTAACTCTTTTCACGAACAAGAAATAACGCAACAACCTGTGGATAGGTTGAAATGCTGAAATTAAATTTGATTTTTACTACTATTTGGGATATATTATAATGTGAAGAAGGTTTTCGACAAAAAATCCTTTCATAGAGGTAAGCGACGCCATGTTATAAGTGTAGATTTCATGATTCTTTACTCAATGGTAGCAGCTTCATAGCGTAGACAATTTTATGAATGCTTATATTATTTTAGTTTACCTTTTAATCTATTACATTAAACATGAACTTTATATGTAGAAGAGCAATAAATAAAATCAATATTAACTTTCTTACGTACACGGTAAGCAAGAAAAGAACCATCTTTCGTATCTATCCTAAGAACCATCTTTCGTATCTACCATATTTCGTTTATTACTTTTTGCTCCCTAACATTTTATTTATAACATTATTTTATTAAAATCCATGGAATGGAACTAAGGACATTAACACATTAAAACCTGAATAAATTAAACTTTATTGTATTAAACGATGCACTTACGTTTTGTTACACAAATGGACGAAACGTTTTCGAATCTGCGGGGGTCCCGCTTTTTAAAGGGCAATGCGTACAAAATAGACCTTTTTGAATGTATAACATGTTTAATTAACAACATATCTATTCGTTGTTTTATATATTTTTATAGCGTAATGAATTATAACATTTTATAATCATAATCCGTACTTGGAAATGTCAAACACATTATCATAAACGACAAAACGAGTAGGTACCTACGACGATATACGTTGAAACTTGAACTGAGTGTGCTTTTATTTTTGTTGTAAGTTCTAGGCTACTTCAGCTCGCTGTTAAATCTTATTTTACTCGTAATAAATAGTTACATATTTTTTTTATAATTACAGTGTGTTTTTAAAAACACATCTAAATCGACTTCAAAGTTGAAAGATTCATTTCAATTTTTTTAAAATCAAATTTATTAAAATCATGCCGTTTGTTTCAAAACAAACGGCATGATTTTAATAAATTTTGTTGTTTGTATTAGGCTCCCAAACTGGCCGGTTTAACATCAATTATGATTAAATCTTTGGTTTCAAGTAAGACATTTCGATTTCGAGGAGGGTTCAAAAGATTGATATATGGGTGGTTCAAAATATGATTTGAATACATATTATATATGTTACGAATGTATGTATTGAATATCAAACATAAGATTTCATTTTAATTAACAGGGGCGAAGTCGTGGGCATAAGCTAGTTTAAAATATAAATATTTATTGTCTATATGGATAGATAGTATATAAAATGATATTATGGTACTTCCTGCGACATAATAAATTTGATTGGCATGATATTTAGTGTTTCTCGTAATTCTGTATTCACGGGTGGTATAATTAATAATTATAAGTATATAGCCATCTCATTATTATTATTAATTGCTAGCTGCTGCCCGCGACTACGTCTGCGTGAAATAGGATGAAGGCGTAACATTCAGACAGAAAGACAGATATACATAAGGTATGTATATAAATTATAGATATGATGTTTTATTCTGATGTATAAGCTATATTACTGTAAAGTTTTATTAATATCCATTCAGTAGTATTTGCGTGAACAAACATCCATCCATACATACAAACTTTCGCGTTTATAATATTAGTAAGGAAGTCAGGATTTGGTTTTAATTGATTTTATTTCGTTACGTTAATTGTATAATTTTCCTGGGAGTATTCATAAATGAAAAACAAACAAACATTTGGTGCTATAGCCAAAGAAATCCCGACTGAGGAGTCAGTAAATTTTCATAGGCCTAGTGGGTTTTGAGCTGTTACTGGGGCCATCACTATCCCATGACCGATTGTAGACGTAGATTAATGTACACTTACGACTGCGTGTAACAAAAATTGATCAGCTTTGGCGGGATCGAACGGGGCGAGTTTCGGCTGCAGAGGGGCGAGTTGCGGGGGAGGGGGGCAACAATGCGGCCGGGGTATTGATCCGCCCCATGCCGTCTACACTCAACGTTAGCGGTGGCTACACGGCGGAACACCCCAGGACTTTCCACAAATGGTTCGATGATCATTGTGATGATCAAACTGAGGTTTAAAGAGATCTCAAGTGAGGTTGATAGTTCTCACATTTTGTTAGAAAAATTTCTCCCAAACTTCTCTGGGGTTTCAATTTCCAGTCCATAGATTTGACACTGCACTTGACTCCCAACTTAATGTACCAACATAACGACTAAGTAAACTTGAAGACTTAAGAGTTTTATTTATGTAAAGAAACTTTGGTTTTCTTGTTTTAATACAGTGTAACAATCAACGTTGCGTTTACAACCTTTGAAGACTACATCACTAATGTAACGGTAGGAATGGTCAAGCGTTGGCCAGTTGAATTTAAAAAAATATACCAATTGAATTGATATCCTCCTCCTTTAGAAGTTGGTTCAAAAGTAACATAACCACTAACGAGACCGCTGCGCTGCTGATTTTGTACATAACTAATTTTAACCATATCAGAAAACCCCTAGTTGTTTAAACTATGATTAAAATTCAAAGAAACAAGAATTACTGTCATATTGCACCAACTTAATATACACCTCAACCCCGTAAATAAAAATAGTATACTGTCCCGGCTGGTGACAGAAGCCTAGCCACCCCAGTTGACACGCACAGATTGAAAGCCTCTGAGCTCCACTGCTTTATGCGAGCCTAGTACTTTTGCTTTCTACAGCACTTCGGAATAGAGTTGTGTGCCGATGTAGTTGGGTTATGAGAGACATTTTTATTTCTCCACAAACTTTGTATCGTCGGTGTGATGAGATTGGAGTGAAACACATTTTAAGTAAATGCACATGCTTTATTAATTACAATTACATAGCCATGGATCAATATTCTATTCCGTTTCTTGTTCATGTAATGTTTCTTCTTTGTTAAGGCTTTTATAGCTGTTCTTTAATAATTTAAAAGAGTTTAATAACAAAAAAGTTTTCCGATATAGTAAAGCAGGAAAGGTATAAGATGCATAAAGCTGTAAAATATTTTTGAATTGATATAAAGTGTACGCAAATGAACAATAAACCTACATATATATATTGCATCAATTTGTGTCACCGGTGCAAATCGGTCGAGTGGCCACTCGGCTAGGCGGACGGTGGAGCTAACTTTGAAACTGAGACGTTTACACAAGAACATACTAGAATATGATCTGAAGTTACTATACGTAAACAACGCTATATACGACATATCAGGCTTATACCTATCTTACGGTGGTAGGGCCACGCAGCTGCCTCGGCTGTTGCATATATATCACTGACTGTTTATATTTTTTTCTTTTTAAGCTAAATTTTTTCAAGCTAACCATCGGCTAGCCAAATGAGTGCAGCAGAGCTAAACCGATAAGAAGCTCCGCGATTTCGTTTTTATATAATTTGTAATTTTTATAGAACAATATTATCATAACGTCAATAATTAACAGTATTTCTGAGACGTGCGTTTGCAGAGCATGATAACTTACATTCATCTCGGTTCTATAATATTTATGGACGTATTATTTAACGACAAATGATTTTGATTGTTGCATGAAGATTAGTTGCATGTTTTTGAACGAATTTTTTAAAAACATTTCCCCTATTATAGGATGCCATCATCCTGTATTGTAGGGACGTTTTACATAGTTACCTTCGCGGGGACAATCACCCAGATCCTGAACTGAATCAACTTTAAGCCACACAAATACTTGCCCCGTGTGGGAATCGAACACAGGACAACCTGCGCCGAAGCAAATAGTTTAGCAATTGCGCTGCCGACTCATCTAATTCGAAGTACCGCTAAGTTACGTTTGCAATATGAGTACAGGTTGTAAACCGTCCATACATGTGTAATTTGATTTCAATACAGCTACGACTACATTTCAGTTATTATTAAAACAAAATTAATTAATGTCGAACAAAGTATGTATGTATGTTTCAAAATTTGTACACCAGAAATGTTTTATGTGATAGTACCCAAAAAATTGTCAAAATATTTACAGATATATTTTACGTAACATACCATTTATCTTATGTTAGAAGCAAAGTATTTGACATAACTATAATAAATTTATATAAGTTGCATGTATTCTAGTCGTAGGTTGACGTTAACAATAGGCCGTAGAGTTTTGATTCTATTGAAAAGTAAACAGTTGTCTAGAATTGATTTCTTGGATTACATCCTTTCCTATACTTCTATCTTTCAATCTTTATTAATGTAGCATTTACGTGCCATAAAATTTCAAACTCGAGTATTAATGGTTTGAAGCTTTGATTTACGAGACGTTTTTATTAATATATAATGCATTTTATTGAGCTGCCCCGTAACGGCCCATAACGCTTAAGGTCCTTAAGATTTATTATTCTTGAAACTATTAACCTGGAATCGTCGTTGTCTATACAACATAATGCCTACTGTCTACTGTAGACATGATTATTTATGGATGTTGTATATTTAAGTACTCATTCCTTAATGATTTCTCGGGTTAACGAGAATACTGCACATTGTTAAACAAAACTATTTCACGGAATAATCGTGTTTAGTTACAGCGAAATAAAACCTAAAATACAATAACTTAACAAACGGTGAACTTTACAGAGTACACTGTCACGATTAATTTTTAAGTATTCGCAATTTAATTAAATTGCAATCTATGGAAATTGACCTCAGTGACATTTAATTTAATTTGAGACATTCTGCAAGTTCAAAAAGTAGATATTAACTTCGGATTTGAGAAAGTGTGCATCTATATGCACGCTATACAGCGTGTCGTTACCATATGTCTAACGCTACTTGCCAATAATCATAAAAAAAGTATTAACGTTAAACAAAATTCATTATTAAAAAAAATATTTTTCAAACAAACTAATTAAGTAAAAAGGAAACAAAATTTGTAAAATCCTATACAACTCGCGCCACAGCGTCGTATTATAAGCCTCTCCTTCTAACAGTATGTTTTGTCTCTTTTAAATTCATTCAATCCATACATATGCTTTGTGACCTTTACAAATGAACTTTACGTTACGCTTTTATAGGTAAGGCTGTTCTAAAATTCTTTGTTTTAGAAAATTTATTAACTCTGTAAATATTGGTGTTTAAAGAAAGTAAATTTTTGATACAATTTTAAAAATGTATCCTCTATATGTGTGTTTATTTATTGTCGCGTTGGTAACGACACGCTGTATAAAGTTAGATAATGGTGGCTTCATTTTAACCGCCCTTTTGCACGTAATTTACAAGGTCAGCCGTTCTAGGGACAGATCCGACGACCCGAATGGCGTATTCGGTAGTGTACCCCTCTGCGCCAGAGGGTGTGGGTTCGATCCCCACTACTGGAAAAATATTGTGTGATGAGCATAGTGTTTTTCTAGTGTCTGGGTGTTTATATATCTATAATGTGTATTTATTTACAAAAAAAAAGTATGTTTAAGTATGTCTATCAGTTTTCTAGTACCCATAGCACAAGCGTTGCTTAGTTTGGGATTAGACAATTTTGTGTAAAAAAAAATCCTAAATTTTATTTATTCTAATGTAATAAAACGTAAAGTGTACAGAGTGACTTCTGTCACGTGTGGTCCTAATTCTTTCCCGGACTTTATAAGCTTAAAGCCTCAGATCGGTTCGCGAGTACTTGTAGAAAATCGGTGGGTGGTGTACAAAGGGCTGTTGGGATGCGCAGTGCGGCGCCGTCGAGGCGCGCGCAGGGCTGCCACTCTCCTCTCGGTCAATTTTATAATTTGTACGTTAAAAAACGACCCTGATATATCTTTTCAGTTTTTATATCGATATATTGCAATGTATGAATTCTTGATTACATAACACATATAAACACGACATTATATTATGTTTCTAACCACCATGAAAATGCTTTAAGTATTGTAACTGTAATAGTTATGATATTTGTAACATTTTCATAAGTAATTATTTTTAATCAAAATGAAAGAGATGATTTATTAGTAACTTTGTATTTCTTCACTTCACTTTGTATTTCATTAAAAACGCGGTCTATGTATCAACCTACTAAAAGAAATAACGGCTGTAATATTTTCTACAAAATTTTCTATTCCACCGTGTTTTTCATTTGTTTAATTTTCATCTGCTTAACCGTACACTCAATATTTTACAAATTTCTACGACTCTACTTTTTATCCACTAGAAAATTCCACACATTAAAACGCGAAACATTTGTTCGAGCGCGAATGCTACGCGCCAGCCCTACGGCGAAACCTAATAAAACCGGTTATGGGCCCTACGTGACGCGTGCTCGGGTAATGAGTTTTCGGTGAAAGCGTAGAGACGGGGCTAGCTCGTATCGACAACTAGTTCAGCCGTACGTTCTATCGATCATTCGCCATCGTAGAAGTGAAGTACAAAAGCGAAAGGTGCAACCGGACAAAAATGTCATACATTTATGCAGCCACGAAGCAACATTCTCTTCTAATGGTACCATGGCTTGACAAGATGGAGGTGTAATAGAACTTTAACTGCGGAAGGGCCGAATAGCCTGGTCCGTTTGTGGGATTCTTATATTTCTGCGTTTCGTCTGGCGAGCGAGACAGTGGGGCCACTTATTAGAAGGTGGCAACGACATTTGAAACTTTACGATCATCACTTAGCATCAAGTGAACCACCAGCTTGCATGCTCCGTTCTCACATAAAATAACGTCTGTGTCTGTACTTTTGCGTTTCTTCTAGCGAGTGATTTTACAAGCTGTACTTTTTTGAAAATGTGGGGAAAACATCTACGCACGCGGGGAATATATACTCGCGCGGGCATGGACGGGTTATATCGAAATCGCACCGTCTAAAGTCCCCACGATGTTCCACCCACGGTAGAACATCGTGGGGACCACCAAGTGTCGTGGGTGCCCATGGGCAGACCTTACTGATCAGACAAACTCTGTACTCAGTTTCCAAGCCTTTAATTAACACAATTAAGTCTTATATGGAAACTACGGCAAATCTTCTCGTCAAATATACCTCAATGTTTGAAGACTAAAGTCTTCAATCAATGTGTGTTGCCAGTGATGACCTACGGAACCGAGACGTGGTCCTTCACTGCTGGCCGTATGAGGAAGCTCAAAGTCGCTCAGCGAGCTATGGAGCGGGCTATGCTCGGTATTTCTCTGCGTGATAGAGTTCATAACGAAGACATCCGCAGTAGAACTAAGGTGACCGACATAGCTCAGAGGATTAGCAAGCTGAAGTGGCGATGGGCCGGCCATATAGCTCGTAGAACCGATAACCGTTGGGGAAGAAAGGTTCTCGAGTGGCAGCCTCGTACTGGCCATCGCAGTGTGGGACGACCCCCCACTAGATGGAGTGACGACCTGTGCAAATGTGCGGGAAGTCGATGGATGCAGGTGGCTTAGGATCGTACTTCGTGGCAGTCTATGGGGGAGGCCTATGTTCAGCAGTGGACTCAAACAGGCTGAAATGATGAAGTCTTATGTTATGCTTTTCTACTACTATCTATGTCGCAATATGTGTTCCAATTGCTTTTCAATGCACTTAAATTTTGATTAAGGTACTTGCTTTTGTTAAAAGCAAAGTTAAAAATTTCGAAAAATTTCGCCATGATACAACTTGATTAACGCTCTCAGATAATAAATGGGAACGTTTGTGTGTTTAGTTTAATTTTTCCCATATATTTTTCGTTTATACACACAGCCAAAAAAAACTTTAAACTGTTACATTGGTGTTACTGTATTCTTTTATACAATTTCTTTGGCTTTTATATGTCTAAAATAATATCTTATATATATAAAAATGGATTGCTGTTCGTTAGTCTCGTTAAAACTCGAGAACGGCTGGACCGATTTGGCAAATTTTGGTTTTGAAATATTTGTGGCAGTCCAGGGAAGGTTTAAACGATGAGAAATTATGGAAAAATTTCATGGAAAATCGTAATAGCTATAATTTTATTTTACCATACAAACTGTACCTGTCAACTATGTCTGTGTAGCCTGTCAAACACTTTATGCGTGCGTTCCGATTCGTCTAGAAATAATTTATATGGCAAAACAACGTTTGCCGAGTCAGCTAGTAAATTACATTTTTAACTTTTTCAAATTATTGTATTTCCAAAAGAGGCCCATATGGTTACCTCTGATGTAAGCTGAATAATTGAAATTCTATTTTTAATTTTAGTGCTACACATTTTAAGACAGACTAATTATAAAAATTTTGATAACATTCTCTGTGGCCGCGTCGTGGGGTTGTGGGGATCCCCATATCGGATAAAATGCTTGTGTAATCAACAAATAGCTGTTCCACAACACACATATCTTCTTATGCAGGTGACGTTTTTAAAAAACGGGGCAAAAATTAATTTCGAAAGAACTTTATGTTATTAACGCCGTTTATTATCATAATGAATTATCGACTGTATGAACTTGCATGAATTTATTTCTACTTCCGAATCCTCCATGATTAAACAAATCACTCGCCAGTACGCGGCGTCTGGTGGCGTCGGGCAACGAAACCGACGCCCGTTTTAATTTGGCTCATTAGAGTGAAAACTGCCACGCGTCCGGCGCGGCGGGAGAGCTGGAACGGTTAATCCGTCAACTCTATAATTCGCCCGACCCAAATGTTCCCATTACGTCCTAACGGTGGCCTCCCTCCCGTACGGATCAATCGTGGACCACGACGATGCCCGCGTAATGTCGTAAAAGCGAAATTAGTTTTATTTCTTTAAAAAATAAAACTACTCCCGCTGGACTGTTAGATCCATGTTGCGCTAAATAGCTTAGTTTTATTTCTCTTTTAAAAAGAACTACTCCCGCTGACTGTATCCGTGGTTCTCTAAAAAGCGAGATTTCAAGCGAAGAAGTCACCCACACAGTACGCCGACATTCTGGACGGCTATTTGTTGGACACAAAATGCTGGCTCTCGGGCGACTTAGCCACAAACACAGGTTTCGGCGCCAGATGGCGCGGTAACCAATTAAGCAACTGCCCCGAATTTTGTGCGTGTGCCCGCTATAGGCGGAGTTACATAAAATTTTGTATTACTTTTATGCTGTATTGTCGTCGTGTGACTAAGGAATTAACTGTTTAATTTTCAAGCTACTGGTAAATAAATCTGCTTAGATGAAAATGATTGTTCCCTGGTAAGTGACGTGAGTGTTCTGTTACAAAAAAATAAGAGGCCTTGAAAAAGAGCCAGTACATAAGAAGAAAGAAGAGATGTGTTGAAACAATTTTTGATGTTTAAGTGCGAAGAATAAAAAAATAGGTTTTTTAGAGAAAGATGAGTTAAAAGAGTTTTATAAATTTTGCAAGATGGGGTGTCTTAGTTTTGGACGAATTTACTTCATATTATCTCTACCTACATCCATGACAAAAAAAAATCGAGTTTAGTACTTGTATTAAACTCTACACATTATTAAAGTAACGTTCAACACTTGTCATTGTGACGATGTACGAGTAGAGAAGATATGGCTGAATGTGATTCAACAGTTTGAGACCATCAAGTTGTGTTTGAACTGTAAATGAATTGTCTGAAATCAAAGTTGACCTTTGAGTCGGGGCAAAGATCGAATATTATGCGTTTGTTCCAACTTTACCCGAACTTGTGCGTACTCATCTTGTAACTTTCCCAAGTTCGCAGGACATAAAATTGAGCTTAACCATAGCAAACCGAGATTCCCGAGTCATGTCCCAAATCTCGGCTCTCTGCTTTATTTATACAAGTTTCAGGACCGTGATGAGGAAATCTACCGGATAGCTGTTTCTTTTACATCTTATTTTTGTGAAAAGTTGTCAAGCGTGCAGGCAGTTCACCTGATGTTAAGGGACCACCGCCGCCCATGGCATCTACGACACTTGAAGACTTGCAGATGTGGCGACACCTTTGACAAGATGGGCCCCTCTACCCTTATCAGACGAAACGCGAACTTCCCGGACGAGCCTACGCATTCATGATGAATGTTAGTAGAATGATAGTAGAAGCTGATTTATGGCCCAGCATGACAGTAACCCCCCTCATATATGGGGAGCTGACCAATCCTTGGGCTCTATTCCACCTGATTACACTGTTACCCATAAATACGGAGTTGTGACCTTCAGTTTTATATCTTTTGCTTAAGGCTGCGCCCACTAGAAAGATCTATAAAGAAAAGCGACACATTCCATGACGTCTAATGAAATTTATTCACAACGAAAAAAATTTACAAATTTATTCACACGAGAGAAAGGGACAACGATTCAATTATTTATGCCTCGCCCGTTTATTCGGAAGGGATGCGAAAATGAAATCGATTAAATCAACGCGACTGGACTTTCTATTGAAACCTTTTTTTTTATTTAATTATTAGCTTAGTTTTGTTACTACACATGACTTTTTGCGATGAATATAAATGGTTATTCGTTGATAATACAAATTTTCTTAAACGGCCCATTTTATTTAGAATATGCCTGCGTTGCTGTTTTATAAATTTCTAGGACGCAGTACGCGCAGACTAGACTAATGGAATAGAACCCAGCAGTGCGAACAGTTGGCTAAATGACCGAGCTATGCGCCTCCGTGCATTCAAGCTTCTAATACAATAAATTACGAACGATATATCATAGAGTCTGCAGTCGTAACCGGTCGCACGACCCTAATCTTTCTATGGCGACGCTTGCTACGTAATGGATGACGTGGCGATATGTCGTTTGCCCGCGTAAAAGGGTGATTTATCTCCAATCCATCGGCGGGGCACCGAGTGAGCTCCACGCGTAACTGCCTGACAGCACTCGAGCACACATTCCGGTATACTTTTTCTTTTGTTACACTGTGAACGCAATGTCCGTTTTTTATCTGTGACCACCGCGCCCTTTTGCAGGCAGTCGACTTATAGTCTATGTTCTGTATACGGTTTCTGACCGGCACCAAAATGTACACGACGCTACAAGCTATGTTAGAAGTTAACTTTTATTTTCTGTATTTTTTAAAAAAAACATCGCCTTTACTTTAGGATAACATCCTGCGGTTTAAGGAAGTTTTACAAACAGAAACTCCACGTGGACAAACATCCAGATCCGAAACAATTGTCTGTGGGTCAAACAATTTGTTGTCCCGTTTAGAAATCTAACCCACGACTCGGCGCCGAAGCCAATGCCTTGGCAACTGTGCCACGGAGTTATTTATATATTTCTGCTCCTAAATAGAAGGTTTGAAATTATATAATTCAAGAAACAATTAAAAAAAGACAAATTCTACATTTGATTAAAAAAATAACATAAATACAACCGAAAAAACATTTCGTAGGTAATATCGACAAATTAAAGCAAAAAGTTGTGTACATTAAAAAAGGGAATCACAAATAAGATTGAATTGAACTTTTACCTAACTACATCTAGAACATAACACGATGTTTTGACATAAGTTCATCCTTCGCTTCTATGCAACGGCGTTCATGTCCCTGACCGATTATTTTCTACTGTCGGGCTCTTTTCCACGCGCGCTGCCTCGTTGTTTGCCTATTCAATTTAAGGAGGCACTCCAACACTTTGACGAGGCTAAACTTAACATTCCCCGCATACCGCGAGCGCGCGACCTGGCAACGGCAACGCAACTCTCCCTCTTAAATTCCTCTTCCAGTTTGGACGTGTCATTGTAATAATTAACGCGGAAATGCTCACTAGAATTCTCCGCAGTTTATTCCCGCACGACATCCAATAAATGTAAATAATTCAAAGATATCGTATATGATTAAGCACGTAACATAGTTAAGAATAAGTGGAAATTAAAATTTGTAGAAAGATAGGACGAAAAGTTTTTCGTCTCAGCGAGAATCGAACCCGCGTCTTCCGTTCAAATGGTTTTATCTTAAATGAATTTTAAGCAATGCTTGACACGTCTATTGTTATATTCTTTACAGCATACAAACAATTTCAAATATCGTTTTACAACGATAATTCGAACGGGAGATGTGGCCATTGTTATTTTTTCTACAAATATTAGTGTTTCATTTCAAGTGCAGAGATTACCACTATAAAAATTTTAATAAGTGAAAGCATTTGTTATAAAGTAGCAAACTAGTTAGTATAAGCAAACCTTTGTCATAAACTACTACAACAGTCTGAAGATTTTAACTACTCTTACGATTTTCTTACAATGAACTGGTTTGACCGTTAGACGTATTAAAAATGAAACCCACGAAACGCCTGTAATCCAAACTTGTTTGTATTTAGCATAGTTGAAAATATCTCTACATGGATAAGTGACCGTTACATTAACATGCGTGTGTTTCCTAAAACTCGGTCTGTTATACGTCTGTTCAGTTACCGACAGGATAAAGCTGCCCCTATATCTTAAATGTAGTATGACTTTTTTTTCTAAGAGGCGAATAGGTATGCTATGTCAAGGAGTTGGCTGCGGAAAAGGGATAGATGGATTAACGACGATGATTTTGATAGGGTTTTCTTCAGTTTCTACAATTGCATGAATGTGCCCGCTCGTGCTGGCAAGTATAAGCTCACAGAACGCCGGCATTAAGCGGAACAGAGTGAGGTAAAGGAATTTTAGATGTCAATGGGCGATGGACATCAATTTCTATCGGGCGAACTTCCTGCTCGCTTGCAAACATTTCAAACTAGCTGCTGCCCGCGACTACGTCTGCGTACAATAGGCTGAAGGATACATAAAAATATGTATATAAACTATAGCCTATGTCTTATTCTGAGGTATATGCTATATTATTGTAAAATTTCATTAAAATCCATTCAGTAGTATTTGCGTGAAAGAGTAACAAACATCCATCCATACATACAAACTTTCGCGTTTATAATATTAGTAAGGATTACTAAGGATAAGAAAGGCTTCCCGCCATTTTTGACAGTTCATTCGCATCAATACGGCTGCCCGGCACGTCTGTGGGCTCCGTGCGTTTCCAGCAGCGATGGGGTTAATTGAGACGTCACGGCGGCACTCTGCCCGCCCTACGGTGCCCTTCCGCTCAATTAGCCGCGCCCGGCACCGCCCGCAGATGCGCCCGTCGGCCTTGATTAAACTCTGATTGCGTACCGCCAACCCGCCGGAGCGACGGCGTTGACGCCGAACCGAGCGCGTCAGAAGTCTCCGATAGCGTCGAGAGATCTCGACGTCATCTGCCGGCGTCCCAGTTGCCGCTTCCGAATGCGGCTCAGGTGACGCCATTAATTTTACGTTTAGAACTAAGTTTCCAGTTTGAGCGAGACGAATCGAGATTTTGTTGCGATCACCGTCTAACAATTAATGTACATGAATAATACTTAAGTAACGTTGTAAGTAGCGGAGAAATACCACGTTACGACGGTCAAATTGTTCCTTCCAACCTTACCTTACAATTTCTGACACAGTAAGTTTTTTTTTTACTTTTGTTGCATGGACTGACTTTATATATATTGTCGTTACCATAGTGTTAGTGATTGATGAGAGGGACATTGAATCTTAACATTTTTACACTACAGCTCTAAATATTTTTTGTGTAGATCTCGTCTGATAAAGTCGACACACCGTCCATCACGAGATGGACGGTGTGTGGTGTACGAACCCATACCCAAAACTCCCGATTACTTTTAGATTGAGCTAAATAATAATTACAATGACTGGAAAATTGCAGCATAGCGGACGATATTAACGCTTAGCAAGTGGAAACTTCGTGCTGTGGGTTATAAATTTTATAAAACACGCCGCATAAATACGGAGTCATCACTACAAAGTAAGCACACTTTTCTTAATTTAATTTACAAATAGAACCGTGTGTAAGCCGCGGTCAATAGCTAATTGAAACGACCGTAGAAATTCGCGTAAACAGTTATCGCTGCGCTGAAAAATTTAAAACTACCCCGATACTAGTTACAGCGACCCGGAAGGGAGGCGTAAGAAAAATAGAAACAAATAAATTATTACCCAATGCGCGTAACACGGCAACGGTGTTTCGAAACTCTCCCCTCGGCTCGGGGAGTTTTGAAGTTCGTCTTACGGCAGAGCGTCGTAACTTTTCGCGACACGCGGCGACCTTTGATGTGACGCAATGTTGAGTAACCGCAACCCGCGATGCCGTAACAGTTGCCTAATGTCGGCTAACGATTGAACTTTCAAATTTTCTTGTTCCTGACGTTGTATTATTTTCATCTCTAACTCTGTTGTTACATCAAGTAATCATGTATGATTAGTTTAAGGTGTATTCGGCTGATTCTGTAAATCGGGATATTCTGATAATCACAATTTTTATTATGAAATCTTGTATATAAAAATGGATTGCTGTTTTTTTTTTCATGTGAAAAGTTGCCAAACGAGCAGACGGTTCACCTGATTTTAAGCGAATACCGCCGCCCATAGACATCTGCTACACCCGAAGGGTTTGCAGATGCGTTGACAACCTTTTTGGAAATTGGGCTCCGGCTACCTCACTCACCAAACGAAACGCGAAAGTATTTGTCATACTTCCACTTTACGCCGGTCTTCTGCGAGGTCGTGGTACATACCCGGACGAGTCTCCCCATTCGTGTAACAGCCGAGGCTGCTGCGTGGGTCTACCACCGTAAGTCTCGCTAAAACTCCAGAGCGGCTGGACCGATTAGGCTAATTTTGGTTTTGAAATATTTGTGGCAGTCCAGGGAAGGTTTAAAAGATGAAAAATTATAGAAAAATTGCATGGAAAATCGAAATAGCAAGAATTATATTTTCCCATACAAACTGTACCTGTCAACTTGTCAACTATGTCTGTGTAACCTGTCAAACACTATGCGTGCGTTCCGATTCCTCTAGTAATAATTTATATGGCAAAACAACGTTTTCCGAGTCAGCATATTTTTGCTCTGGTAACGTTCACCTAGCCGCCATCTTAATACGCTTCCCCACTTCAGTTGATTCAGGTAGCTGTGAGCGAGTGCATGTGTTCAACGCAACATTTCTATGATTGAGAGCAATTTCCCGCCTTTTAAGGATTATCAGAATTACCCGAACATTCGTAATAAAGAAACCTAGAAAGTTATTTAACTACGGATTTACCCCATAGTGATTGTCTGTAATAAAAGTCAATGGTTCTAAAAATTTTAATTCTTGTTTGTTGAAATGGATTAGTTTTTTTTCAAATTGGAGTCTTTAAGGTCCACCTAAATATTTGGCTATCGAAGATGATGTGTTAAGTAAATAAATAGATAAATAAAGCATACAAAAAAAAGTCAATTTCATTCAATTTAATTTTACCCCAACACTTAAGAAGAAGAGTGATTATTCGGCTTCATAATTTTTGAATATAGCCAATTCTTTGGGAAGCCACGTTTATTGCGGCCTTGAGGGCTATAAATTCAAAAAATTTGGTGTCGTTAGATTCGTCGGTAGAATGGTAGTGAATTAGGTGTTTTTTTTAAATATTTTTTACTTAATTTTTTTGGAAAAAATTTTGCTAATTATACTAATAACCTAAAGTTTTAAAAATGATTTAAATGAATTATTCATTATTATAGATAAATTTACAAGATTGCGTTATCAAAAATGTGACTCGAATTGTCTGTAGTTTGCAAAAAGAGCACACTACGTGTGAATTTTTTAGTTAACCTTTCCAACTGGGTGACAATTTTTTTTAGTTATATGTTTTTACTCAGAACTCAATTATGCTTTGAATAATTTATGTTGGATCTCAGTAATTCCATTATTTTACATAAAACTTTGAAACATCTTAGTTTTTCACTTTATTTCACACACTATCATTTACCATGGTGCCTAAAGTTTGGGAACCGTAGACCGAACTTGCACTAAATATCGAGTAATTCCTAAATATAAATGTCACATGAGTATGTTTTAGCTACTCAGGGGATAGTAAGGAACAATATATTTTGTGGTAAATGAGGACGAAAAAGAAATATATTGTTTTGTTACAGCTCAGTAAAATTCAGTTTTAAATATCATTCAGAATTACCCACACACTTCGGAGTTGTACTTACACAACAAAAAAATAATCTAATTTTGAAATAATTTTATCGTAAAATACTGAGGATATTAATAATAGTCATTGGAATAATGTTTAAAGATGTATTTGTATATTCAAGTAAATTATGCAACCTTAGTTGATAGCATTAACGACACCAATTCTGACTGGTAAACGACTATTATCAAATCCTTTCGTAATTACCCGAATACACCTTATAAGATTATTTTCATTAATTTAATTCATGTATCTGTTGCTAGATTTACGGAAAATATGTTTCTTCATAAAAATTCATATAGAGTACAAAACTGAACAAAATGATTTCCATGTTATGTTCATAAAATTTATTTTAAAACTAAAATTAATTATTATTGTTTGCTCTGCCTAATGCGACCCTCTTAGTTTATGTTAATCGAGCAATAAAAGGCTACAATAAAAACTAACGTCTCAGAAAGAGACGTCATTAAAAATTCGCCCTTCACGGCTCTCTGAACATTTCTAAGCAAGTTATTCGTAAAATTATATAAAAATGGCGGCCGTAGCTTGTCTATCATTGTTAAAATAACGTCGAATCGTTTTGTTTACATCGTAAATCACGTTCACACGAGAAATATAATTCGAAATCGTGTTCAGTGATATTAAATAATAATCAAATATCTACGAAACGGTCCTCTGTTAATACGGTTTATTATTTCCGGAGCCAATTTTGTGCCATATGGTAAACTGAGAACTATGGTGAGCGTCGGAACCACTACACAATTTTACGACTGGCCGATGCTTAGGGAATCTCAGCTTTATGTCGATCGCGTTAGGACGCGATCTTGGTCGCCCGTGGGCCCAGGGACGAGTTCGTGTGCTGTCGCTGGTGTCGGGGATATTTTTACTTTTACGGGTCCCCTGCCCCCCCCCCCCCCCCCCCACTACCTCAGTCCCCGCACTTCCCGTTTCATCCCCGTTGCTTACGATGTGACTCCGATCACGTCCACAGTGTTTGTGGTTTTGGTAAGCATTTTTAGTCGTTCACCAGCCGATAAGCTACTTGTGTCGTTACGGGTCGCTGAGAACACGGTCCACACGTGACAGATATTCATGGCCTGCGGAATGCTATCGACTGGTGTTCGTCCATGTGCAGTTTACAGTTACATTAGAAAAAAAATTTGTTATGAAAACAAAATGTAGGACTAATAAGCTATTAACATCTCGTCAAGTATATTCATTATTATTCATTATTTAAAAGGTTGATTAAAATTTATCAATCAGTCAATCAATGAAATATCTTTATTCAAATAGACCTTGCCCGTTCTTATGACTAGTCAAATTTTACATAAGAAATTATATATATGTAGGTTAGTAAGGTACCACCGGATTGGAAAGCAGTTTCCTTTTGAGAAGAGATGCTCTTTTTCAAAAATACTAGTTTACAATATAACATACCGGTATAATAGTCTTATTCTAGCCTACGTGAGTATCAACAGGCGTCGTCGAGATATTCCGCAATGGCATAATATGCTATATAACTTATATTATATGGAAAGAATATTATAAAGAATTCATTGTTTATAATTATTAACGCTTTAGAAATTACTTACAATAACTAAAAATCTTAATGCGTAATTATTAAATGCAAACTCGTCTTCATCGAAAATAGGCGATTATCCTTTATAATTTCGCTTTGTTAACCACAAAAATAATTCCAATTTCGGGGCGACGAAAATATGGTTCAGCATGTTCTATAAAAATTTATCTTGACGTTCAGAATAACAGACGCACAAGAAAGCCAGTTAATGTACATGTGTTATTTAATGTCTCTCTTCTCTTTAATACAATAGCTATGTCTCTTGTCAGTGCAGCATCCATGTCAAATGAGTTATGCAATTCCCTCTATTTCTATTTCGTTTACCTCTCTAAACGACTCAACATTTATCTTCTTCTTAATCCTTACTAATATTAGGTATAAACGCAAAATTGTATGTATAGATGGATGTTTGTTACTGTTTCACGCAAATACTACTGAATGGATTTTAATGAAACTTTACAATAATATAGCTTATACATCAGAATAAGACATGGGCTATAATTTATACACATAGTTTTATGTATATCCGTCTTTCCTTACCCTATTCTACGCAGACGTAGTCCCGGGCAGCATCTAGTTTGTTATACATAGCTCAACCAAGGTCTCCCTCTACCCCGCTTTCTTTCTCTTTAATGTTAGCACCTTTGATCGTTTTATCCCGTTGTATTAAAATTTAAAATGCGGACGTTTCGAGTACTGCATTCGTGGTCAACGTGATGTTGGTATTACATGGCCTGTACTGTTGAAAACTCGCGTAAACACAAGAACAACGCGTTAACAAAGTCGTCGTAAAAAGGCGACTTGAGCCGAAAAGCCGCGTTCACGAGCGTGCCTCGGTGGATGTTTTTTACACGTGCTGCGTTTGTGGAGCGAGACTTGTGAATAATTCAGATATTATGTACCATTGCGGCCAAACGAGGCGGCAATTTGTTTCGGCGCGTGATGTGTCCATTTCGATTCAGCGACGCCATATTTCTGTACGCGTTGCCGTTGTGGTGATTTACTATCGGTCTCCTCGCTGCAACATTCGATAAGTTGGCAAGAGAGTAGACGGTTCACCTGATGTGAACGGTTGCCACCCGTGAACATTTAAAACACAATGGGTTGCAGACGCATTGTCAACCATTATAAAGCGGGCACCAGTTAACTCGCTCACCAGACGAAACGCGAAAGTATAATACGTTTAGTTTACACTTCTGTGAAGCCGTGCCCATTCTTGCAACAGCAGAAGTTGGTGCGTGACTTTGTGAAATCGGAAACGCGACAAAACTCTCTTCACTGTTGACAGCGCATCTGCGACTTCCTGTATTATCGGGAATGCCCTTGTCGATTCTCGCCCTTGCTTACATAATAATAAATCGCTCTCGAACTGAAACAGTATTATTACATACAGGGGCGCGGCGAGTTCATTGGCAATGAGTCATTATTGTATGTTATTGATGAAACGATTGGGTTCATCACAGGTTATTGCAAGCATTAAGATATGGACATGATTATATATATATATATATATATATATATATATATATATATATATATATATATATATATATATATATATATATAATCATACATACATATATATATATATATAGTATAGTAATAAGTAGCAGTTCAGGTGTAAACACGATAGTTACTTTTGTTTCAGTAGTTTCCTATACAACTTCACCTTGACGAATTGCAATGGAATTCCGAACGAATATAACTTTTGGGATCCATTAACGCAAACCAATAAAAATATATATATATAATAAAATATACTATTTCGGAAGGCACGAAGTGGTGCAGTTGCCAAGGTATTGCCTTCGACGCCGGGGTTCGTGGGTTCGATTCCCACACGAGACAACCATTTGTGTGACCCACAGATAATTGTTTCGCATCTGGGTCACGTCTACATGAAATTTATGTATGAAAAACATCCTTACAGCACAAGATATCGTACAGTAAGTAAGGGGGCAATGTAATCGAAAGGAAAACTACTCGTACCTTCCACACCTCCCACATTAGGGATACTTATTAAGTATATAGTGGACTACGTTATCTTACTTCACCACTCCTCCACACTTCGTGAGGCCAATTCTAAACTGCCGGATGGAAAGCCCCTCTCCCCCGCGAACCGCTCGGTAATCGTAATGGACAATTATTTCGGCGGACGGCGGTCCCACGCGTGGCCCGTGCGTGCGCTCCGCTATTGCGGGCGCACGGAGACGCGTGTGTCGCGCTGAGACGACCAAGGCATAAGACGCAGCGATCGCTTATCAATTTCAACTTTAGGCAATATTTTTTTTCGTAATAAGACCCCTTCAAGCAAGAAAGGATACGTAGGGATTTAAGAAAGATCATGGATGATCTTTTTGCTTTAACGATAAAGTACTTCATCAGTAACCGGAGTTATTTTTAACGTGTTCATCGGCTTAGTCAAATCTAGGAACAAGGACAATAAACTCTTGAAACTATGAGAAAAAGCTTACAAGGACTTTTTTTATGTTAACTGTGATAAATGAGCTTAATATGAACGGTAGAGTACGATGCGAATGAACGTATTTTTTAAATATTGTAGTATTAAAAGACGAAGGTAAATCACGACTTATATTTTTCGCTTATCAATTGAATTTTATCTCTCGTTTTGGGGTAAGAATTGCGAGTAACGCTGCCTCCCATGCGATGGGCCGATGCGGCAGGTCGATAAGGGTAGGGCCATGTGTGCCTCCGCGGGAGAGGGCCCCCCCTCGCGGACTATTTTCATTTATCACTCGACTCCGGGACGCTTAACCTTTTTGCTCTGCACCATCGATACAATTTAATGTCGCTGTCATCGTTATGTCCAACTATCTGCCTGGCGTATAACTACTCTTAATTTGTTATTGCGCTTACTTTGTGAGGAGTATTTGTCTTTTTGTTGCGGTCGCGTATACGCATCTCATTCTGGTATGTTAATGAGAACGCGTACATTCTAAAATGACAGTATGTTACACATATTTTAGGGGAGGTTAAAATCATAGAATTACATTTAAATGTACACATACTATGTGTAATAGTTGCTGAAAGTGAACTATTCATCTTAATGTATGAAATTCTATACTATTTAAAGTACTGACTAATGACTTTACGTAAAATGTCAGTTTTCGTAAAATGGAATTTCATTGATATAACTATTGATAATAGATATACTTATTTATATATACTTAAACAATACGTAATATATACATTTTACGAGAACTAATGCACAAACTTAGGCCGTTCACATATCAGATAAGGGTGCCGATAGCAGCAGAAAAGATTGCAAATCACTCCGAGTCTATCGATCGAGCCGAGCAGGCCGGGCGGTGAATCTAACAAGTTTTTTGTCGGACTCCATAAGAGTGAGGTGAAACGTGTTTGAAATAGACAGGGGATTAAGTATCCCCCAGCCATCGCAAGAAGGGTGTGCGAAGCGAAGTCGCGGTGTTGGCCAAGGCGCTGTCCTCGCTCCGACTATTGTCTACGAACGCGTTCGTCATAAACGCGTAGATAATAAAAGTTTGTATGTGTCGTTCACGCAGCTACGGCTGAGCGGATTCGAATTAAATTTGCAGTTTGGACATCTCACTATGATAATGAAATACACTCTTAACTCTGAGGGTTAGTATTTAAAAATATGTTTAGTTTTGCGCACCTGCTTGTATCGACAAAGCGTGTAAATGTTCAACCTGATGAGCTTAAGTAAAATGTCAATACTTAAGCGTTGTTCACTAACATTGTTGCACTAAACGGCTGAAATGAACAATACTAACGCATAAAACCGTAAAGTAGGCGAAATAGATGTAAGAGGGAAAGAAGAAGAGACATTAAAGCCACCGTAATTTATCCCTGTTAATAGAAAGAGATGGATAAAAATCGTAGGTGATATCACTTACTTATCTCGCTTTCTAATGCCCAAAACGCGAACAACGCATCTTTGTTTGAACAAAAATTTCGCGAAGAACCGAACCGAACGGTAGCATTATTGTCATATCAAAACATCTACGAATCACGGCAAAACTATGCTTACAAAAATGTTTCAAAAAAGGCCAAATAATTTCACGCATTGAATAAGGAGTTAGATAAGGTTATTATTACTTACGAATCACAATAGTTTATAACTAATGCGTGAAGTGGGATTCCACTTGAATGTACTTTAATTTAACAAGCTTATTTAGTTCTAAATTTAATTAACTTATTTATAATATTCAGTAAGTAATTGCGACAACGGACAAATTCAACTCAACATGTTATCACATAAATCAATGATTTATCTTTGTTGATAACAAAGTTCTTTAAACTTAAACCTAAACATGACTTATGCTTATATAAACATTTTTTATATAAGCATAAGTTATGTTTCTGTCTGTCTTCTAGATAAGTCTGGAGATTCACGTGGCGTTCTCTCTAACACGGAATAATCCAACAGGAGAAGGTTTTTAGTTGAAAAAAATACCTCACATAAAAATAATTAAGAACGTTATTACTTTAATTGATGACGACCCGATTGGCGTAGGGAGTAGTGACCCTGCCTCTTGCGCCAGAGGGTGTGGGTTCGATCCCCACTACTGGAAAAATATTGTGTGATGAACATCGTGTTTTTCCAGTGTCTGGGTGTTTATATATGTACAATATGTATTTATTTACAAAAGAAAAGTATTTTTAAGTATGTTTATCAGTTTATCTAGTACCCATAGTACAAGCTTTGCTTAGTTTGGGACTAGAGAACGTTGTGTAAAAGATGTGTGCGATATTATATCTGTGCCTCCTGTGATCAGTGATACAACTCGAGTTGTACCCTTTTTCTGATTTTAACACATAAGCAATCAGTAAAAAATAAGCTAGCTTTGGGTCTGACTCACGTGTTTCTATCTGCTATAGATCTCGAGATAATTTTGTGCAAAGTGATATAACTAATGGGATTTTGGATGAAAAAATCGTGAATTTTGATTTTAGTCTTGATATAGCAGCAGTAAAGTATCACTCCACACATTTTTTTTCGTACTTTGTGGTATAACTACTATAATATCAATTTTCACATTTGATTTTCTAATGATATTTCGTGAATAATAATTTTATTCCAGTTACATCAACTTGAACCTAAGTTTATTTTGTTATTTGCAGGGTACAACTTGACATGTACTTACCGATCTGAATATTAATTTTGCCTAATTATGTGCTGAATGATACATCTCAACATGCATCATTTCACACAATATCTATTCTTATCTGAACACTAAAATAAATTGAGTTGTATCTGAAATGCAAACATGTTCTAAAAAGTATTTACTACGAACTATAGTGTAAAATGATACAAATTAAAACAAGGTGAGGGTGGCGGTTATGTGCGGGAGTGAAGTGACTGACTAAGCCCACTTTATTAAAAGTTTGCAATGCATCTGCCACACTACAGGAGTTGCAAATGTCCATGACCGGTGGCTATCACTTAACATAACGTGGACCTACAGCTCGCGTGCCACCTTCTCACATAAATAAACTATTTTATAACACTGCCTCGAAATATACAACAACATCAGGAAAAACAAGAAGAACTCGTGACTTACGTGATCTAAACAACTATGTCAGAAATGCAAAGAGAGACTACCGTTTCATTTAAGGAACACTCTGTTCAAAATATACTGGAGTCTTGGAATTTCAAAAAAAAGACGTCCAAATATCCCAAGAAAAAACGGAACGCTAGATTTTTTCGATACTTCTTTCACGGGTTTGTTCATAACAAAACACGCAATTTGTAAAGGATGTTTTTTGAAGACTTTTGACTAAAACCACAAGTATCTTCAGACTTTATGCGAGAAACTTAGAAAACTTAATACCTGATATCAATTACAATCCATCGAACATAAATTTCTAGTACCTAGCCATAATGACATGGAAGCAGACAGTGACCATGCGCTGATTGAGCATAAAAAGAAGCACATGGGCATAGATATTCACCTGCCAAGAGATTGGTAGACAGTGGTCTGCACAGCTTCAAATAAATCTGCAAAGTTTACTGTGATCGAAATGACTCTGAATATGTTTTACGACTTCGGTATTTTTTTAAACAATTCCTTCCCAAAACAACTACAGACATTAAAAAGTTTCTGTAGTCTGATGTCATATCGAGTATGTATCTTTAAGGCAACTGTATTTCTGTTTTTTTTCTTCCCTGTATTTCTTACAAAAAAGGACTCAAAGACGGTGGGAACATGAATGAATTTATCGAAACGCGGAAAAGTGTACTATATGGTAGGAATTTATACCGTACCAAAAGCTTACCATTCCAAGATTCCCATTTCAACAGAAAAGAAGAAGGATCTAGTACAATTATTATCCATGAAAGAGCTCATGAATTTTATAGAAATCTAAACTGTAAGAGTGACCGGTGACGTTCAATATCACGGTCATTTGGAAGGAAAAGCCAAGCTGGCTTCTAAAAAACTCGGTATCCTAAAACGAGCGAGACAGTATTTCCTACCCGCACATCGTTTGCAGCTTTACAAAGCACAGATTCGGCTGCACATGGAGTACTGTTCTCACCTCTGGGCTGGGGCACCGAAATACCAGCTCCTACTACTTGACCGCATCCAACGAAGAGCTGCTCGAATAATCGACGACCAAATTCTGTCCGATCGTCTCGATTCTTTGGCCCTGCGAAGGGTTGTTGCATCCCTTTGCATTTTCTTCAGTTGATACCTGCAGGTGAACTTCACCATCGTACAACTCGTCAAACCGCCAAGTACCATCGACACCACCTTGATGGTTGGCGGCCCACCACTGTGAGTTTTTCGCGAAATTTTGAATGAACTACTTTGTGGAACGAGTTGTCGCCAGCGGTATTTCCAGACCGACACGACTTAGGGACCTTCAAGAAGAGAGCTTATTCCTACCTTAAAGGCCGGCAATGCAATTGCGACTCAACTGATGTTGCAAATGTCCATGGGCTGCGGTGATCACTTACCATCAGGTGACCCGCATGCTCGTTTGCCTCCTTTTCCATAAAAAAAAAAACATTAAAGACTCTCTTCCGGACAATGACGTCAGAATCATTCTGAGTAGTTGTCGTTTATTTTGTCGTTATAGTTTCCTTTTATTTTTGGTTTACGTCTAAAGGTGATTTTACTCATAGATAGGGTGCTTATAGAAAGATAAGAAGATTCTGTTGTGTTTGTTAATTTCTCTATATTTATTAATCTATTTAGGATTAAGATAATGATCATAATATCCTGTAAGTACTAAAAGGTACCTATTGTGATATCTGCTATGACCGATCCTAGATATATAATTTATAATTTTTTATCGAATCATGAGATAAGAATAATTTAGGAGAAGTACAATAAATTTTTTATTATTTTTTGAATAGTTGTATTAATTTACACAATCAATATAATTTTTCAAGTCAGGTATAATTTGCCTTGTATCATATAACACATGTTTCAAATCACGAGGATTTTAGCTAGTTGATACAATTCAAAGAAATTATCACAACAGGGGGATATACACTATAAAAAATGAATCTAGATGTTTCATTTATTTTTTATTTGGTTAAACAATTATGATAGGAAGAGGTTCTAATAAGTTATTTTTGTTTTTATACTACACGTATATCAGTTTTCACAAAGACTATAATAAGGTGCAACATGGTTTAAATCTACTCATATCATGTAACACATCTTCTTTGCCAATATTTTACTTAACAGAGGTACAATTCAAAAGTTTTTTTCGAGTTACTGATAAATTATATAATTTTTAACAAAACTGTAATACAGGATGAAAGAGAATGTTATAATCTATATGAGTGTGTACAAAGTTTTGTCCTAGTCTATCCACTTCATGAACTAGAATTTTTTAAATCTTGTTTTTGCTCTCCTGTAAAATGTTGATTTTCGACTTGTATCACTGATCACAGGAGGCACAGATATATATATATATATATATATATATATATATATATATTATTATTTGCGTTGGCGCAACACCCTGCTGTGTTCGGTCATATAGAATAAGGTTGCCGTGGATGTTTAACAGACATTTTTGTAGTAATTTAGCGTTATTCAAATATATCGCCTACGCCGTAAGAGAATGTGGGCGCGAGAATATACATAGCTACACATATTATAAATTTTATGAGACAATCATAACTTAACTTGTGCTATAGAGAAATCAAATCTTAAATTGTGATTAGATAGATTCTAGAATGTAGTTTGTTTAAATGATCGTGATCAGTTCGATGGTAAAAGTTCGTTAAAAGTTCGTTATGAATAACACTGTTAAATTTCGACTCGGCAACAAGCCCACTTACGCGATCCCTTGTTTCCTCTATAAATTAACACGATCTTGCCGTCGTTTAGACGGCTGGATCTAATAACATCTAGCTCGTATAAACAAATTAATATGTACTATTTAAAGGTCGTTTGTTAAGGAATTCGGTATAATATAAACATGAAAACACCATAAACGGTTGAAGTCGATTAAATCTCACTGAAAATCGTCATAATCAGATCAACAATCCTTACTAATTTAGTATATATATTATTTATAAGTTTGTATGTATGGATGGATGTTTATTAGTTACTCTTTGACGCAAATATTACTGAATGGATTTTAATGAAACTTTACAATAATATAGCTTATACATGAGAATAAGACAGGCTATAATGTATATACATATTTTATATATATCTGTCTTTCTGTCTGAATATTACGCCTTCAGCCTTTTCTACGCAGACGTAGTCGCGGGCAGCGGCTAGTATAATTAAATATGACAACTCTGGACATTCGAAAACCTGCATTTGTGTTGACAGGTGACGGCTCCGACATTCTTAGTCTTTACCGTCTGCGGACGGTAGTGCTTGCAGCATTCTAGTTAGCGCCGCGCGTGCTCGCCGAGCAATTCGAGGGATCAATTTCGTGCGGATCGATTGCTATCTGTCATCATCGAAAAAAGGCGCGCACTGCCTCGGGGGTGGGTCGGCAGCCGAGGGCAAACGGCCAGGTACCGGCAGCTGGTTATACCCGTGCATTGTTCGACTACCTGAGCGGAGCGGCAACGTCGCACAGTCAGGGCGTGTTCACACGAGCCTTCTCATCCGTTTTCGGCTGACGGTGGAGTCTACAAGTATATGAATTGTCAAACGAAGTTTTCATTACAAGGTCAACCTTCATGGAAGAAAGGATTTCCTTCGTCTCTAATATTTCATTTCTGTTTTTGTAGATTAAATAAACACGTCACGTGTAACAATGTCATATTATCTTTTCACGAGTATAATAAATTTTCTTAGTTTAATAGTTTACGTTAACAATCTTAAATAGCTGAGCTTGAATTGTTTATATAATACTAAATTCTAAAACATAACATTTCTTGCTATTTTTCCTATGAGAAACGAGTTTTCTAATAATAAATAACAATAATTGCAAAGTAATGGTAACAATGTAGCCGTGATTTATTCTTCGTTTTCCTCTCCTTTAAAAAAAGACTTCGTATAAAAAAATGTCTAAGTTTTATGTTAACCTGGCATTGCATCTCATGGCGGGTTATCTATTATCTTCATTGACTTATCAATAGTTAAATAATTTTATTCGCGTAAAGTAAAATTGTAACTCACCACCCACATAATTGAATATTGTGATACGGATGTTTAACTAACACCTATAAATATCATCATTAAACAAATCGCTTGTCATCAGCACTACGTTCGGATCGCCATCTTGTTTAAATTCCGCCGTAGAAACGGCCCTAAGCATCTCGCTGAGGAGCGTCCCACGCCCCGCAGTAATAGTCTTTTGAGTTTTGACCACTCCACGATCGCCCTCCGATATCGTAACGGGATAACGGACCTCAGGATGTACAACAGGTGAACTGGAATGTGGCATCTATGGGTTCGGGGAGAGTTAAAAATTATGTTAGTACCACGACCTCACAGAAGACCGGCGTGAAGTAGAAGTGTTACACTTCTGCGTTTCGTCTGGTGAGTGAGGTAGCCGGGGCCCATTTTATTGAAAAGTGGCAACGCTGCTACAACCCTATGGGTGTTGTAAATGTCCATGAGCGGCGGTCATCACTTAACATCAGGCGAACCGTCTGCTCGTTTGCCACTTTGTTACGTGAAAAAAAATCACGGGTCATGACTGATGCTCATTCTTCGTTCGATATTAAGTTAGCAGGCGGTCAAGTTGGTGTTATGCGATTACCGCTGCCAAGGGCAGGACTCCCAAATTAAAGTTACAGATTCCCCTTACAATCCTGAGGGCTATGTGATGCCTCATTGATCAGTTTTCATCAGCGTCAGCGGTTTACCTTGGAGTGGGCTGCTTAAAATTTAGTGAAGCAGGTGAGATTTTTTTTTCTAGCTTCTAAAAGCTTAATTGATAATCATTAAAGCTTAAGTCAGCGTTAATTACTGTAATTAGTAGGAACCACGGTTGGTAGTTAGAAATCGCCTCTGAATTCTGAAAGTTTTTAAACTTAATCGAGAGCACGTGAATGTATGTAAGTTTAGAAATCCTCTCGTGTTCAAAGTAAAAAATTACTTTTAAGTGAATTATTCCACAATTAACAAATTAATTATGTCCAGAAAAAAATATTAATTTATGCTTAATCTGCTGCCAATTAATTACACGACGCGGACTTGTAATATCAAGGTGAACGTGTGGTTAATTAAGACTTCGCGTACTTTGACTTCAATTTTATTTTAATTACTGTAATTAATTGCCCGATGATATTTAGCAAACTTTTGACTTACGTATTTTTGAATCTCAGAAGTGAATAAGTAAAGCTTATTTAGTGTTAAAATGTGAGTACTATCGTAAAATTATTTTTTAACAACTTTCTAAGTAGCTATATCGAATAAATAAAATTAGTAAAATTTATCCATCGCCCTGAAACAGCTTTAAATATTTTCTAACATAACATAACATACCATCTAAAGGTTGCCTGGAATAAACAACCTTTAGTTGAAATTCTAGTATTGTAGAACCCGCATTTAATTGCCTTTTTAATCTGTTTATTGCCTTAAAGAATTAATTAATTTCTGTGTGGTAGGGCCACGCAGCAGCCTCGGCTGTTGCACGAATGGGAGGCTCGTCCGGTTAAGTACCGCGACCTCACAGAAGACCGGCGTAAATTTGAAGTATAATACTTTCGCGTTTCGTCTGGTGAGTGAGGTAGCCGGAGCCCAATTTTCAAAAGGTCGTCAACGCATCTGCAACCCTCGGGTGTAGTAGATGTCCATCGGCGGCGGTATTCACTTAACATCAGGCGAACCGCCTGCTTGCTTGGCAACTTTTCGCATAAACAAAGCCTAATTGTTATTTTTGGCACGCAGATATTATTAAACGTGTCTATTTGAACGCTCAACCTTACGGTGTGCACTGCTAGGCTAATTGGGGCAGATCGTCGCCATCGCCAGTGACAGGCCTATCGCGCGCGGATTGTCCCGTCGGCCGAGATTACCGGCGAGCGGTCACCGGACGCGTGCGCCGCTTCCTCGCGCGTTAAACGTCCGCCCACGCGGCGCGCTTCCTGCCGCGGCGACCTCTCGGCCGAGATAAGGCTGCGCGCACACGGGCGATATGAACTCTTTTTAATTTATTAGTGAAGTATCACCCTATACATGACCCACTACTGACCAAAGGCCTCCTCTGTACAGAGGGTATCAGGGCTAAGTCCACCACGCGGCCCCACTGCGGATTGGTACACTTCACATATCTTCGAAATATTTTTTTTAAATTATTTATTATTTCGAAATTATGAAGGTTTCCTCACGCTGTTTTCCTTCACCGCCTAGCACGTGATAATACAGCACTTGAAATTAACAATTTCATTGGTGCCGGCACCGGGGATCGGACTCAGGTTGCTCGAGTATATTGAATTAAAGGCGAGCGCACGGACACTGAGCTATCACTGCTTTATTTATTAACCGACTTCAAAAGGAGGAGGCTCTCAATTCGACTGTATGTTTTTTTTATGTTTGTTACCTCAGAACTTTTTTGATGATTCTTTTCTTATTTTAAAGCTGGCGCTTCCCATGTGGTCCCATATTAATTTCATTGGTATTAGGAGCCCGAGATCCTTAGGGAACTCCTGAAAATAAATTATAAAATGAATACAGACCGAGATATTTGAAGTTTTTTTGCTGTTCTTTTTTTTTTTGCGAGATATTTGAAGTTTTTTTGCTTTTCGTTAGTAAAAAAATGGTAATTTCTGTTTTGCACAATTTGTTGGTCTCAAGCGAGCGGACGGTTCTGGTATTAAGTGATTACCCCCACCCCCATAGGGCTTATCGACGCGTTGACAACCTTTAAAATACATCGACCCGGCTATCGAACTAATGAAAGATGAAATTGTGACTGTTCATTAATTAAAGCGTCGTAATTAGGCTCCAATTACTTGAAATAACTCTTGAAACACACTCGGGGTCAGACATCTTGTTCCTTAATTTGTTTATCGCGAAGTATGCGTAAAGAGACAGGCTTTTTTATAATGACATAAAAACAACGCTACTTAAAAGGAAATATAACACGTTACTTGAAGTGTTAATTTGGAAACTGCAAATGGATCTTGGAAGTGGTGAAACAACGTTAGTGTGTTAGACTACCGTCTAAAATATGATGTATCACTACATAGTACAAAACAAAGTCGTCCTGCTGTCTGTCTGTCCCTATGTATGCTTAGATATTTAAAATTACGCAACGATCTTGCTGCGGTTTATTTACTAGATAGAGTGATTCAAGAGGAAAGTTTATATGTATAATACATTGCACCCGTGCAAATCCGCGGTGGGTCGCTAGTTAAAATATAAGAGCAAATATAGCATTTTAAGTAACTAAGCACTTTGTAAGCGGCCTTAAATGTGAACGGTGTGTAGAATGCCTCGGCGCGGTCGTTGTGCCAAAGCGGTGCCGCGCAAAAAAAATAGGAAAACTAGTATCACGGTCGCACGTTACATAAGTATATTTTTATGAACGCTAAAATACACATCGCCGGTGTTAATAAACTTTATCTGCGCGCCTCAAGGTCCCGTCGATTTTACGCCGACGCCGATAATGAACACGATTATAGTGCGATATTACCGCGCGGGAAACTCATTTCGCACTGTTGCTTCTGAAGGCGACCCTTTTTTAGGGTTCCGTACCTAAAGGGTAATTACCCCTATTACTAATACTCCGCCGTCAGTCTGACTGTCTGTCTGTCAGCAGGCTGTGTCTCAAGAAAGACAGTTGACAGTTGAAGTTTTCACAGATGATTTATTTCTGTTGCCACTATAACGGCAAATACTTAAAAACAAAATAAAAAAACATATAAGTGGAGCTCTCATACAACAAACAAGATTTTTTGCCGAAACCTCCGCTCGCGAGTCCGACTCGCACTTGGCCGGTTTTCTTCTTCGCGAAACTTTTTCTGCTCGAAAATTCGTAGAGAGCAAAGAGCATTCCCTCGCCGCTCGTTTTAGTTTTTTTCCTATTGCGGTTCTGTAGTAATTTCCCACGGCTCTGCGTATGCGGTAACAGATCTCAAGGTGAATCACGTACGTCGGAGTGGCTTGAAATGGATACATTTGTATTGTTTAATAGCGCTAATTATTAACTATTTTGTTTTGTTGTGTGACGCCTGCGCTTTCTGTTTTCGGAACCATGGAAAGGTGACATTTCAAAATTGGGCTTGGAGTTAAAGGTTTCGAAAAATACATTTTTTTATATTATTACGTAATTGGAAAGATAAGTTAAAACTTCCAATAATTTAAAGACACATTTCTTCGAGATTCATTTAATTTTATGAATTTTTAAGGTTTGATAACATTTTTAAACTTGCATTCAAATCCCTTCTATCTGTCCCGTGATCATGTTAGAAAAATGGGGAGTTAAACCAAAATAATTGCAGTAATTAAATAATTGTATTTAATTCAGTCACACACAGTCACTGTTCATCTACAATCTTCATAATTCTATATGTTATACGCTTTGTAACTATAACATATTTTGCTGTCTGTAAAAGTCAACTCACTAAAACTCAACCATCATCCAAGAGATTACTGATGTTCTTACGTCACAAATGTCAAAAACATGAAACGAGTTTCAATAATTCAAGAATTTGCTGTAGGTAGGGAGTATTCGGTTAAATCCCATAAAAAATGCCTCCACTTATGTGTTCTTATGTAAATATAGGGCTTAAACCCTGTAGGAACCCTTAACACACGCTCTCTGCAAGTTCTTCTATCAAATATTTAAATACTGTTCTTATATTATTTATTTGTTTACTTTGTAGGCAAACAGTAATTCCTAAACTTTTATATGTAAAAATAAATCTAAAGATGATAAAATTGTCGAAAATTAGTTACTATAAATTAAAATCTTAGCGGGCTTTACGAGTAAACTACAGAATACAAAGGGATGTTATAAGTTATGTTTTCTATATCATGCTTAGGGCGTTACAAATCTAATAAGCTAGTTTGTATCTAAACAAAAACCTACTAACTTGTTCTAATTATGATAAAGATAATAAATGCATGTCTCAGTTGTTGTAACCAAATGAAGAAATGGACGCTAATCACTTTCTTTGTTATATCCTTGGTAAAAACTTTAATATGTAGATTGTTTTTTTTTTTTATATATCTTATCATATTTGATTGATTTTAATTCGATCAAGCAATCGATTTAATATCCAAGAATAGAGGGCTTGGATAATTTGTCAATGTTACTGTCCCCAATTTTATATTGGTTTCACGCTTAAATTATTATTATGAATGAATCGTTCTTGGGTGTAAATACTAATTAGCCTCTTAAGGGTGTTTAAACAATAGCGGTGTATTTCTAGTTAATGAAGATAAAAATTTAAATCATTAGAACGGACCACCGCCCTTTTGAAATTCGAAAAGCAAACCAGACTTTGGAATGAGGATTATGATATCGACTGTTGCCTGCCAGTGATGTCAAAGTACAGCAAGGAGGTTAATTAAATAGAACCTTTTCAAAGAGTTACTACAGAATTTCGAGCGCGGCACAAGTGGTTATCTAACTATTAATATCTAAAACACAGCGAATAGATAACGCTTACGTGTGCGTATTTTTTTATCATCACGCATGATTGTAACTCGTGATAGCGTCGATAGTGTTAATGAGGCGCGGTCTGTCGCCGGGCGGCAATGGGACACTTTAAGCGCGAATGTTTTATCTTTGCGTGAAAATACCTCTTAGGGGGAATTGGTTGAATTTGGTATTTTGCCGACCATTTGAACTAATGCTATGAATATTATGCAATCGTTTTATTAATATGTACATGTTTCTTTAGCACACAAATTACTTATGACAGTAGTAGTGTTTGTTTATTTAATACTAGCTGCTGCCCGCGTAGAATAAGCTGAAGGCGTTACATTCAAACAGATATACATATATTTTTTTTAAATAAATTATAGCCTATGTCTTATTCTGATGTATAAGATATATTATTGTAAAGTTTCATTAAAATCCATTCAGTAGTATTTGTGTGAAAGAGTAACAAACATCCATACATACAACCTTTCGCCTTTATAATATTAGTAAGTAAAGTAAGGATTAAAACGTGTACGTCTAATTTATTACAGTTTTAGTTAAAACCTCGTATCTTATATGACTCACGCTTCGTTAGTTTTATGGGAACATATATCAATTTAAAAAAAATGTGTTAAAATAGAATAAGTAAATAATTTTGTTATGTTGTAATATCGATAATTTTACACTCCATCCAGCACTAATGCGCCGTCTATTGTCCGCAGGTATGACCGTCGACGCACGCACGACACCCGTGGGAACCGCTCGTTTCCTAGAACTGGCCTCACCTTCACTCAGTAACTCGGAACTTGGTGGTTAGTCAGAAGCTAGTGCCGCGCCGAGCGACGAATATTATATCGATAGATAACAAACAACATCGACAAATTGCTCGCTAAGTGTCACGTGTGAATTTTTTTCAGCTCTTTTGAATTTTTTGTTTCTTAAAATTAACCATTATAAATTCTCCATTGCTTCTCTCTATTACTTCTGACTTTATGCATGTCAATACTTAGATCTTTAGACAGTATTGTAAATTGTGTAAGTGATCCTTCTCTTTTGGTTCGATTGTTCTTTTTCTATCGATTTTGTTAGTAACTTTATTTTAAACATATACATTCCGAATTCTTTTTGTGCGTTATCACAATAGGTTGTTGTAGGCGTAGATTTTGTTGTTAAATGTTATTTGCGTGTAGAAATTAACATAGAGTTATAGTTAGAGTTGTGTCGTTTTTGCATTTTTCGTGGCTATAGTGTATATTTCATACGTATATATGCTTGATGTGTTTACCTCAGTAGTGTAGTGAAGTAAAATAAAATATGTCCCGCTGCAAGGCGAGTAGTAATGCACTTATGTAAGTGTGTCATTCATATGCGACGGACGTATTAAATCGTGCCGTTGTGAAAAGATGACGTCCTATTAAGCGGCGACATAATAAAAGTAGAAGTTGACGTTATGGTATGTTTCTTGTGGTTTATAGATGGTTTTCGGAAACTTAGCACCTGAACATTGATCATTCGTATTGAGTTCCAATGGATTTGATAGTTGAATAAAAGATAATGGAAGATATTCATCGATAAAAATTGCATATGCAATGCGGAGGATTTTTTCATGTTTTATTCGACCTATGCAGTTGGGTCGCGGTAGTCCATTCTTGGTTACTTGATATCCCAGCTAGAATGCAACGTGTTTGTTTCTCAAGCTATTAAGAAGCCGTGATAGCTCAGTGTCCGGGTATGCTGACTTATCATCAGCAGTTAAAGAAAACATCGTGACCTGCAAATTTTCGAAATAATAACAAAAAAAAAATATTTTAAAGATATGTGAAGTCTGCCACTCCGCAGTGGTCGCGTGGCGGACCATGCCCTGATACCTTCTGTACAGAGGAGGCCATTGTCCAGTAATTGGACTAATATAAGACATTAACTTACTTTACTATTACGGAATAAATGTGTTAAACCCATTCGGTACTCGGTACTTTAGGTACAACACTGGTTTGACATAATATACACAACACTATAACCACCAATGAGAGACAATTTAACCAAAAATTGAATTGGAAGAATGCACAGTAAAATCGTCCATACGTACCACATCCACGAAAGGGCGAATAAATAGATAATAGATTTAATTTACTCGTAACTTATATTCAGGCTAATGCTCCGACTTTCCGGTGTACGATGAAAGCGAAGCAATGTATATAACGTGTTCCCGTATGCATTATTTATTATTCAAAGTCGGTACAATTATATCACGCCTAGCGGAAGACCCTACGACGCGCGTTCCGAGCGTACCATTAGCTCGGCCCATAGACAAATTAATCCATAGACGTGAGTGTAGTACTGGATCGCGTGCCACGCACAGCTTTTGTACGGATGGGCTCGTGTTTGAAGTAACGCGGCTTCGGAAAACAACGGCGTGCAATAGGAGTTAACACTTGCGTCTGTCACTGGCGAGCGACACGGTTTTTATCTCCTAAATGAAAATAAAACCGTTTAAAGGTTTTATTTTGTTTTTTTTTTGTAATTTTTTTTGTTAATATTGTATTGTCATCGAAATTAAATGTGTGTACCAAATTTCAGATCAATCTGACAACGGCAAGGTGCTTAAATTTCGATTTCTAATTTTGACCCAAACAAACAAATTCCGTACGGGTCGAGCTAAATAAAACCGTTTAAAATAATTACTTTAAAAAACTTTTAAGTTAAACGGTTTTATTTTGTTTTTTTTCTTTTGTTAATTTTTTTTGTTAATATTGTATTGTCATCTAAATTAAATGTACGTACCAAATTTCAGATCAATCTGACAACGGCAAGGTGCTTAAATTTCAATTTCTAATTTTGACCCAAACAAACAAATTCCGTACGGGTCGAGCTAAATAAAACCGTTTAAAATAATTACTTTAAAAAACTTTTAAGTTAAACGGTTTTTTTTTTGTTTTTTTTTTTTGTTAATATTGTATTGTCATCTAAATTAAATGTGTGTACCAAATTTCAGATCAATCTGACAACGGCAAGGTGCTTAAATTTCAATTTCTAATTTTGACCCAAATAAATAAACAAACAAAATCCGTACGGGTCGAGCTAAATAAAACCGTTTAAAAATGTCAGTGTGTTCAGAGATATATATAATTATTCGTCTACATTCTATGTTCTCGCTAGTTAAAGTATCATGTACAATTTATGTGTATTCTATTAATTTTGATAATTCATTGTGGTAAACATAATTATGTGAACTTGCGATGTGTGGACACTGCTTGCAATCCCATCAGTGGCCAGGTACGCGAGTGTTTTTAGATCTTTTTAATCAAAATATCAGTATTTAATAAACCGGCTAAATTGTTGACAACACCCGTCAAATAAATCTCAAAACTACACATGTATAATATATTTCAGATAACTATTGAGGTTGTAATGTATTTGTTGTCTGTAGTTCGGGACGACTATCCTCGCCGCAAGTATTATAAGGATTTCAATTAGATACTGTTGCTTCAAACCAACATCCTGTCTAGACGTTCGCACGTGTGACTCTCGCTCCCCGAACCATAACACACGCAGGTTGCTGCGCGGCCGAGGAGATCAAAGGTGCACTGGACGTGCTTCCATCGGCATTGAGTTACACCAAAGGATCTCGGCCGTCTCCATGCAAACCAGTCCGCTCCGCGCGGCGAGGTGCAAACACAGCGAAGACGCACATAGCCTTCGCTCGATATCTTTAGCATCCCGCCGAAAACCAAAATGTATGCTTTCAAAGTCAAAGTCAAGTCAAAATTTCTTTATTCAACATAGGCTTATTTTAAGCTCTTATTGAACGTCAAAAACTACCACCGGTTCACTAAACTAGACCTGCAAGAGAAGAACCGGCAAGAAACTCTGCGGTCATATATGTATATATTATTTTTTTTAAGTATTTAAGTATACACATATTATTTTAGTATAATTTAGCAGGAGCCAGGGGACTTGCTCTGCAAGAGTCATTTCCACACATAATTGCCACAGTGTGTTGCATTACTCTATGTTTTTGTACGAGCTGACTAGTGATTTATTAGTAGTAATTGAAATTGATCTATCCATTGTATAGAAGTAGTGCGAATCCAATCTGAGGAGCTTTAAAACTGAGCTTTCTGTAAAGTGAAATCGTTGTTTATCGACGGTGATTTTATTCCTTTCATATATACATATGGTTAGGGACCGTTAAAAAGGAATTGATCTTTTTCGAAACCGAAGGATTTGATCTTTTTCGGCATAAAATCCGGTATAGTTTCGGTTTCGGTGAATAATTTTAATCTATTTTTGTTGAGGCTGACACCTCAGAGTTTGATAATAATAATAAAATATCTTTATTCAAATAGACGCTTGCGCGTTCTTATGAAACGTCGAAATTTTACACAGAAATTAATACGTTCGTATGTTACCATAATGATTTAATGATAATGATTAGATTATATACCTAGACTAGTCATATTATTAGTATGATAACCAAAGTGCTAATTATTAGATCTCAGAAAATAAATTTCAATTTAAACTTTATTTATATAGATTATTGTGTTCACTATATCATAATATACTAAAATTCACAATTGACAGTCTATCGTTCATGTTTAAGTCTAGTAAACGAAAGTTGTTCTTAGAATAGATTAATTCAGTTATTCTTTAACATGCTCACAATTACATATACATTCAGGGCATTAAATAAAAAACTTACACTTTATTTTTTATTTTATTCAATAAAATTTAACTGACCGAATGTATAAGCAAATAAACGTGTGAACAATGAACTACATTTCAGTATACATATAGTATGGAATCTTATAAAATAAGGTTCGATTTCGGTTTCGAGCGAAACTGAGAACCAAGGCCGAAAATTCGCTTTCGGCTGAAAAACCTGTTTTGGTCGCACATTATAAAATATAAACAAAATACGTAAAAAAATACAATCGCAAATCAATTAAGTTGTCGTCAATTATATCTCAAAATGGTTCATTTTACCAATTATTCTAACTTTCAGTCTGATTACTTGGTGCATACGGAATATTTACCAAATTGTTTGCCTTTTAACGTATGCAGCGATATGCACATGCCGGCTCTATACAAAAAGAGATATTCGCGCGTTTCACGTTATCGGTAATCCCTCACAGCGGGCCCGTTCGCAAAACCGATGCCGACTGCAATAAAACCCTTTCATTCCGTTGATATCTTTTTAACGGAATGAAACTTCTATTACTTCATTTCTTTTCGTGTTCGAAGTTCGTTCTGTTCAAACAGACCGCTTTTAATTGTTGCAATGTACACGTTACGAGTATCGCCTATCACCAGGGGGTACTGTCCGTCGAAAAAGCAGTTTGACCTAAACTCTGATTTATGTAGAATCTACGTAAGAGTAAATGCCTACATTCATATTCTACCGATTTCGCAGGGTCGTTGATGAGAATAAAAATAACCAGCCAAGTGCGAGTCGGACACGCGCACAAGGGGTTCCGTACCATTCTCTATAAAAACTGCAAAATATCATGTCCCATACGTCATGGTAGCCCCACCCAAATTTTTTTTTAGTATTTTTTTGTTATAGCGGCAACAGAAATACATCATCTGTGAAAATTTCAACTGTTTGTGAGATACAGCCTGATGACAGACGGACAGACCGACAGCGGAGTCTTAGTAATAGACCTTATTACATACGGAAATCCAAAAAAGAAATTAAAAAAAAATATGGCCTGAACACCCCTTGCTGGTCTTTCCATATCTTTTTATATAGCACACGAAAAAGCGTTCTCGTCCATATAAATTTTAAATTGCCCGAACAGATACATCAAAGGCTTCGAGTACGCATTGCCGTCACCCGATTCTGTCTACCTCGTTCGCTCGACAACACCCCACCGTTGGCATAATGGGTCTGTCAATATGCAACCCAACACCGGGCGAATCGTATTACCGGGCCCCAGTGGCACGAATTTTTGTATTCATAATTGGATATCCCGCGGAGGGCGCCTTTAATGTAATTGACGGGTGATAACCGAAGGTCCCTTAAAAAGTTTAGGTGCAATCTGAATTCATTCATAACAATCGATAAGATGGTTGGTTACTTCCGAGCGAATTAGTTTTATCTGCGAATTAGATTTATCTTTATTGGGAGTCGATACAGCTTACCTAAAATCAATGTCTAAACGTTGTGAACATAATCCAAAACCTATTAATTTATGCACCACTAACTCATGATATGATAAGACGGTCCGGTTTCTGACCATCGTAGAAATTAACTCATCAGCTGTCAAATGGCATCATTTAAATAGGGACACTACAGTCTTCAATCTAGATTGATTGCTGTAAGTGCATACGAGTGACATATCCGAATGATTACTTTACTGGTTTATCGATTTTAATATAAATTAACGTCGACTTGAAAAACCTATACATAAAGATTTTTGAAAATAACATAAGAATTAATTGCACGAAGGCAATTCCTAAAGACCCATTTACACGGTGCCAGTTTCTTGCCTGTTGTATACAATTAAATTGAAGCAATAAATGAGTTGCATGGTCTAAACAACAAATGGTCTTAACAATTATTGCGCGCAATTTATTGCATTCAATTATTGCTCTTGTATGTACAAGAAAATGGCATCGTGTAAATGGGCCTTTAAGCTATCTATCAAGAAAAGAATTGCACGTAATCCTCCATCTGTAAATGCCCGGTTTCTAACAATAACATTTAATTTTATGAAAAACTTTTAAAGGTCTAAAATATGTAAAATATTTCATAGTTGATACATTATAGCCGATACGGCTATAAAATATTTTATAAGTATTTAAGTAATTTATTTTATATAATCTTGCATATGTATAAGTATTTGTTACTCTTTTGGTTGATTATTTTCTAATTTAATTTTAGTTAGCTTTATTATTGCAACTGCCTAAATATCTCACCACACCATAGGTTGACTGGCAGAGAATGCCTAATGGCATAATTTCGCCTATTGTGTTCCATATTAAAGGAAATGCAATAAGGACTAAATAAATAAATTATCACATCATTAGTATTTAAGAGTTAAAATGATCATTCCTTACGACTTTATCTTGTAATAATTAGAGAATGTATACGTTTTACGTTTTATTTATTTATACATGTATTCATGATAAAGGTTTTCATCAAAATCCGGTTGGAAGGACCGAAATGGTCCTCAAACCGGATTCACCGCCCGCTAATCACCGCCTCCACTTTGAAGCTCCACGTTGCGAGAAGCGGTGTACTTGTGGCTTATAAATAGGACAGTGGATGGTAGAACGTTTCCGGAGCGCAGTCTAGCCCGCAGCTTTACTGCCGACACAGCTATCTTGCGAGCGACAAACTCGGTGCAATTATATCCCTCGCATATTCACTATCGCTACTATACTTTTAATGTCACCGCAACAACCTACCGCTCCTACACGTATATAATTATAACAAGAGCTTGTCTAAAGTTTGATTTTCACATGAAAATATACAATAAATAGCCGTTTTCATGCAGCATCAACAGAGTCGAACAATCTGTTACCATTTTAATGAAATTGTGAAAGGATTTTGATCCAAAAGTAAAAAAATAAAGCATTTTACTCGATTTCAATGTGTTATAATTCAAGTTAAAGAAGGTAATAAATAAAATCAAAGGATTATATAACATACAGCCATTCGTGAGAATATTAGGCCCTCTAACTTATCGTATTTAAGAGAATTATATTACTTAACGGGATTTTACTTAGGTTAAAATTTTCTAATTAGCAGAAAGTTAACATAGATAACACACCCACGGGTACCGATGAATAATTAAGCAGCACTGACCTTATTTCGACCCCACTGTCTGATAACATTAGAAGTCGGTCGAAGGCATATACCGTACGAAGACCCAACAATACTATGGGAATAAAACGCTTGCTTATAATTTAAACTTGTCGATGACACAAATTGTCTTTCGAATCTATGAAAATTGTTTAAAAAACTTATCTTTCGTGGAATTTGACATTAAAATAAAGGACGAATGTTATCGAAAACCTTTATATAAGTTTAATATTTATAAAACAATCTAAAAGTAATATATATGTATTTATTTTGTACAAAAATTAATTGACATATATGACATATTGTTTTAATTAATTTAATCATGTTGAGCTGTTTCGACTAGTGGAGCTCCACAAATTAAGCGTATAATTCCTGTTAAGCGCTAATTAAGTGAATGGATGCCGCGTTTTGTAACTGACATGGCTTACCATGGAATTGAAAGCTTCCATCTGTCCCTATGTTCCAACGGAGGAAGTAGGAATTTTGTAAAAGTTCGAACATAAGCTTATTTGAGGTGAACGCACCGACTCCAGTATTGTTCTAGCCTTGAAAAGAATTCAGAACTTTGCGCTCTTTTCGTATCTATGCGCTTGTAAAAACTAGCGAGTCATATTTCAGACGGGCCATTGTTGCGCGTTTTTTACAACTTTCTACACTGGAGAGGAATCGGAAAAGAACGCGCATTCTTGTCGAACGGTTTTAGGGATATCTCTCGGTGTTGTATTGTATTTGCTTGTTGAAACGTACACTTTTTTACTCCACGCGAACTCCAAACCGTGTTCTCCCACCATTATGATAATCAAAGTTAACAATTCGGTAATTAAGATATGACTATAACAATTAAAATTTAATTTAAGTCCAAGTTATGAATTTTAATATGTCTTTACCACGTACGTTTCATTATAACAATGTACTAAGAAAATATACATAGCACAACATATGTTTGAATTTTATGAGAATAATAGGATTCCATAAAACTATTATTTTATATTTGACTTATTGGCTCATGCGCTGCACAGTACGGTGATTTATAATAATGTGTAAATGAGTGGTCATTAATGAAAAGTATCTTGTTTTATATTAACATTATTAATAACAACGTAGTTTAAGTACATTTAAATACATTGTCAATAGATGGCATTATCATACTTTCTTTCAAAGAAAGTTTTATAAGATTTTTTTAATGAAACAGTTAAACTTTTTCTAATAATGTAATCTTTTAACTGGTCTTTGAAAGTTTAAATTATTTAACTCGATTACTCGATTATCGCATTATAATATTATCATATTACCTTATCTTACTTTGAGTAATAATGTATTGAGATAATTCGTGGATTATTTAAAAAATCACAGTCAGCCGGGCAATTTATGAATCGGTGGCTCGATTTACTCGGTCGACTGGCTTCATCTACGAGGTACGTGTACGGCAGTGCCTTATTCGTGAAAAAAAAAAGACGACAAGGCGGCGAGGGCGTGTTTGTGACCTTCCTTTTTACACTGAGGCTAATGCATTTCTCCCTCCCGCCGCGACCGGCCCACCTCGTCGGCTCTAATTAATTTTAAATCCGCTCTGTTATATTTCGGTCATTGTTTTTTGCGCCATATTTTGATATGTCCGACGCGACACCAATCTCTTTATGGCGAACGGTACGCTACAGCAATAATGAAGTTGGAAAATGCATCTCTCGATTCATCGTAGCACATTAAGGTTGAATGGAAGCCGAGTGAAGGTGCTAGCTAGCTTGCTAGTCCGTCGCTTAGTGCTTACTACGAAAGCGGAAGGCCTCCGTTCAATATTAGAAGGTGAAACCAACGAAGATCTTATTTCTCATTGTTTATTATTTTTCAACGGCGGAAGGTTATAATGCTCCACATCGAAACCTATGATTACTAGTTTCTTTTTTTTTTTCGTGGAACAAATAAAACATGTCAATTATGAAAGTAGCAAAGGTATTGTACGAGTAACTAATGCTTTTTGTTGTTACGACTGTACAATACAGTACAGTAGTCCGTCACCAGCGTTGGGGCAGGAGAAACAATAAAACGCCTTACCGAAGACGCCAGTTCGGGCCCGTGGGGTCAACGAGGAGTCGCGATTGATTGGAAAATCGGCGAGAGGTCGCCCCCCACGGCCGCGTGACTGCCCTTTTAACGGCAAAAGTGAAATGAAAGGCAAGAACGTACGGATAAATGTAAGAACTTTTATGTTGTTTATTGTTCTGACGTCGCTTTGCGTTTCGTGTTGGTTATTATTACCTATGGCTTGCTTTAAACCTTTTTAGGTTTCTAGATTTCTGAGCCGCGCCGCCACAAACGAAATTCGTCTTCTATTCTACGATTCTACCGCGTCATAAGACCTGAGTGCCAGTTCCAACAATAGTCGACGTAGATTTTCCCCTGCCCACCCATTACTTCTGGGAAGCGTACCCGCCCAGTAATCTGTATGCGGCGGCGTAACTGTATACATTGCACGAACGGCTTAACGGTGAAATGCTAATTGGAGGTGAAGAGTGTATTATGCAGCGTTCTCGTCACATCACATAAGGTCGCATACGACGCGTGTGGGCCTGATCAGACGTGCCCATCAACGCCTAATATATTAAATAACGGCAACAAGAAAATGGCGACACGTCAGCAAAATAAGATGAGATGCATAGAGTTAGCGTACGTCTGTCTACTCCCATCTTGTCAATATGTATGTCAAGATCCAATTCTTTAATTATAACACATGGCGATGTTTTATACACAGCGTACAACTCATGAAAAGATCTTCTTCTTTTTCTTTCTCCTGCCCAAATCTCACACTAGGTGGGGTCGGCACAACATGTCTTTTCCTTCCACTTTTCTCTATCAGCCGTCATTTCAATACTGAATCCTTTCACAGACACAGTTCGTCCAAATCCGTCTAGGTCTTCCTCTAGTTTTGCCCTTGCTTTTTCTAGTCACATGACTTTCATCCCTTCTCACTATGTGCCCATACCATGCCAACCTACCACTCCTTATTTTCTCAGTCACTGGTGCCACTTTCAAGCTTTCCCCTATATACTCATGACAAGATATAAATGTGAAATTTTATACGCAAGATTATACAAAAGAAAACGATGTCGTACATCCCAATAGTCAATACCCCGTCAGAACAGCGCACAGTAAACACTCGCAATTTAACGTGCCACAAACCGTATAAGCCATTTCACCTAAGCCGCATCTTTTTGTATTCCCTTTACGAGCTCCCCCAATTGTAAAATATGCATAGGTCCATATGGCGGAGGCGGGATAAGCCCGTTGCTCAGTCAATATTGTGAAGATGGCTTTCTAATCGCGCCAGAGTGCCCTTGCACATAAATATTCCGGCAAAGTGGAGAAACACCCGCGTCGGAGCGAGCTTTAGTGGGTCACCGTCTCGCTCCAGTTTAAGGCCGCCTCCGTGAGACGCCTCCCTATCGGGCCCTGAGATAAGACTCGACCGCCCCTCGCCCTCCACTGCAGCCCTCGACTTCACAGCCGAACCACGAGTTCGCTCGCGGCGAAAACTGTATAAACGACCCGAGAGGAAACGGCACGTCGAGGTTGCGTGAGGAAATATGACTGCAATGAGCACACCAAAGCTGCCGAAGACACTGTTCCCGACACGGAGCGACCCCGGCTGGTTAGCGAGATTTAAAATCACGTGGCCTCTTTACTAGAACATTGTACCAAACGACTGCTCAGGAATGCGATTACATGACGCGGGCGACGCGTAAGTTTGTAACGTCTCGTGACCGTGACATTGAGACGCACCTCGTCAAAAATTGGGCACTAGTCAACGTATATATATCATTTATTAATAACGATTTGTCCTCACTAATCTGGGATTTAACGATTTTCACTTTTAGGATAAAACCGTTTTGTGTTTTTGAACACGACAAAATTCGTTGTTTTTAAGATTTGTTAAAAGAAGTTACTTCGTTACTAATGTTATTTTGAGTTGAATTCGGTCTCGTTTATCTAGTGATAATTTCGTAATACAGTCGATATTTAATTATTATTATATAAGTATTTAATAATTATTCAAGCAACTAATAACACGTATTGTTATAAAGCTGTCGCATACAAATTTATGTGGTGGTAATATATTATTGCTTTTAGTTGCACAAACCACGCGAGCTCCGTACCATAGTCGATCAAGCGCCAAGGTTTGCCAAAACGCCGATGTGTATGTGAGCCGGGTGACGTACTAAGGGCGATGAAGGACGCGGCGGCCGTCGACCTCTGCCACCGCGACGATCCTGTCGCGCGATAAGCTTGCGTACAAGCGACGCGACAAGCTCGTCAACTCATAGTACATGCAACGGTGACTCAACTACTGCTCAGTAACGTCTCGACAACGAAACCTCATTTGTGCTCTTTGTACGCTACTGGCGACGTTGTTGCGTAATGCGCAATTATCGCCCGGCGCGTAATTGTTTTATACGCTGTCAGTTAGACATGCGCGATGTCGGGCGGTTATTCTGATTGAGGACGAAAATTCGTTTTGTGCTAGTTCTATGAACGTTCTTTTTATGTGAAAATGGTGTGTGTTTTAATTCAGTATTTAACTTAAAATTATAACAGTAACATTTGTTGTATTACTATTGTTTGTTCACTTACTATTGCAGTACCCTGTGGTAGACCATTGTCCAGTCGCTCGATTCTATATCGACCATATTCTAATGACCTGAGTTCCAATCTTGACTCCGGCAGAAATAAAATTGTTGCAATCTAATTGCTTATACCGTAGTGTGAAGGGTCGTCAGTGAAAGTAAACATTATAATGAAAACTCAGTACCTATAGTATAAATAATAAAAATAAATAGGTACATATTTACGATGAATAAACGTGATAAGTTCTAGAATGGGAGCCTCGTATTGGCCATTGCAGTGTAGGTATATGTGGAAGATCGATGGATGCAAATAGTTCAGGGTCGCGTTTCATGGCACCATTCAGAGGATGTGTCCTTTGTCCAGCAGTGGGATAAAACAGGCTGTAATGATGACGACGATGATGATACGATGAATATTATCAAATGCAATAGATCCATACATTCAGACTGCATCTATTTCGAGAAATATCGTAGCGTGTGCACTTAGTAGTGGTTCTATTTCTTAGTATCCCGTGGTGTTTGGCAGTAACTTATATGATTTTGTATTAACTTGTATGTAATATTCATTGGAGTAACACATAGGTGCGAACTATTCGAGGGAAATCTTTAATGAATCGCGATAATATATGACGAAAGCGAGTGTGTGAAAAAGAAATAAATGTATTGTTGGCATCACGCGTGGGCGTACACAGAAAGCCACTTAGGTTGCACCCGGGCGGCGTATGATAAATTGACCCTAGCTCAGATACTTCTCTTTGCCCAGCGTACGTCGAGGTTGCGTGAGGAAATATGACACGGACGAAAGAATCCGACAATGGTGGCGGGAGAAAAAAGACGAATTCTCACTTATTTTCTCATAAAAATAGGACTCACACTAAGGAATGACCCCAACAAAGTACTGCCGGATCGCAGCCATTATTTGTGGGTCGCGCTAATTTTTGGCACGAACCCGCATCGTGGCTGTTGACTTACTGACCATTGCGCTTTTCGATCGGTTTACTAATTGTTAAATAACCGTCAGCCACAAATTGGGACATTAATGTTACTTGTAAATTGGCAATTGTATACCACATATTCAAAAAGGAAATAGCCCCAATACAATTTAATAACATCTTCACCGAACATTATGAATAAAGTTAATATTTATAAACGAATTATAATTTAAAATTCTTTTTTTTAATTATGATAAAACTCTGTTATTTAAATAAAGAACGTGCCTTGTTTTAAAATTGACCCTTTAATTGCGTACAATGTAATCGTACATCCCGAAAAGTAATGATATCAAAAATTTTGTATTAAAAACAAACCGGGAAGCGACAACGCTCTCGTAGAGAAGGGCTTATGGTCCGCCATTGTTGCGTCGTGGAATATACCATAACGGGAGGACGTAAGGTGCATAATTGATTGGAAACCGCTGAAAGACCGCTGGTGCTCCACAATCTAAAGGATACCGGAGACAGAGTCGCCACAAAGCGAACGCGTCGAACGCGGAGAATACGCAAACAGGTGTCGGCTCCGAGGTTATATTTGCATATAAATAGAGTTCCTGCTTAACTGTAACACCGCCCCGTCCCTCTCGCACCCGCAGGTCCCGCTGCGCGCTAGAAGAGCGCGGCGCGTCACGCCTCCTTGCACGCACCGCGCGCCCACCGCTCCAGGAGATTCTATTTACGAGCGGTGATGTAACATGGCCAATGGACTGGTCGAATGACCGCAATGTGGGACTCTGGAAGTGCCGCGCCAGAAAGGGCGCTCGCGGCCACCACCGCGTGAGGATTTCGCTAGGAGACAATCCCATGGAACAATGAATACGCGAAAGTGCAATTTAAAAGTTTATAAACGCATATCCACATAATTTATGTAGGTTATGTGCGATCTCGGTTGGGTTCTCAAATGTTAAGGCCTACGCTGTTAGTACGAGTAAAATTGATAGCTTGGAGATAAAGAGTTGAAAGATTGTGCTTGAGTGTCACATTTCTGGATCATTCGAAATTCGTTGGTTCAAAATCAAATTGTAATGTTCAAATTAAGAGCCGAATTTCAAATGTAGGTACCAGAAATGTGACACTTAAGATTAAACGTATCGCTTGGAAATATAATCTCGAAAATTTATTATTACTTTTGAAACTCGAAAATATATGTAAATTTCATGGATGAACTTTAACTGCCCATGTTGTTGCTTCCCCTGCATTAGGTTGCAGAGACATAATTAGAGATGAGACCTTTCAACTAATTTTATATTTTGCGTGAATATGACGTCAATCGGCAAATTGAAGGCATTATTACCAATCAAGGATGAATTGACCTATTTGTTTGGAGTTTTACGTTATAAATTCACTGTCATCACATGTCATATCGATAACATATTATTGCATATATGCTTATAGGAAGTGTGCTCTGTTAGTGAATGATGTACAAGGTTTTTACTGTCTCTCAAATCGGTTCACGTTTTTATTTTATATATTAGTTTGCAGAGCACTTTCGCTTTCCAACTGAAACTTTTGTCAGTTTGAGTTCCAAAAACAGTCATGTTGCTAATACTAATGCAGCTTTGCGTTATAGGAAACATTATAGCAACGATTCAGACACACAAGAGTTAATAAAATATGAACAAAAACTTCTTTATAACGCTTGTAGACTTCATGTTTTTATTATTATGTCACCGTACGTAACCCTAGCCGGTGACGCGCCGTCGAAGAGCATTCCTCGTTCGCACTATGCTCGTTTTTCCACTAGGGAACCTGGAACCGGTTCATCGCTCCCCGTCCTTCCTCACTAGAAAAAGCTAAGGCGCATCATCGTTTATTGGCATGCCGTTCTTAGGGACAAGGCGCTCTTCCGCTACCAGCTCGTATCGACCACCTGATTGCGTCGCCGCGTACTGAGCGGTCGCACTCGAAACGATTACTCGCGAGCGCGTGCTAGTTCTGTTACCCGAGACCCGTTGATGTCTCGCGTTCCTTTTTCCGAACTTGAGCCGTTCTCTATTTGTTTCCGTCGGGGCCCCTTTTTTGCTGTGCTGCGCTCCGAAGGCCCGCGCCGGCGAGGAGGGTGCGTGGAGGGCGCGGGCGGGGGGGATGGGCGCAGCGGCCGCCCCCCCCCCCCTCTCCCCCGCGGGCCGTCCTTGGCCCGAGCGTTCACCTTGGCACGTTGCGCTCGCCCCAGCACAGGTAACAGAGTTCCGCGAACGGCGTGGTTTCTATGGCTGTCCGAAAACGGACCTGGAGTTAGGTGGTTATGTGGGTACAGTCGCGACCGTTCGCCCGTCGCTAACCTTACCGGGAACCGCGTAATGCAACACCACCGCTCTCGTGTGCCCGACTGTCCGGGGCGCGCGACACAATGTCGGATTCGGATCACGGTAGCAGCACCGAGGTGGTCCGCAGCTTTCGGCGCAGCGGCAATTAATTTCCCATTCCTACCAGGCGACAGTTTTGTTAGCAGGACGACTACACAATTAACTTATTTGTTTTCATGTTTAGTGTATAATTTTAATAATTAAACAGAATACATCTCGGCAAGGTGTTCGTCATCAAAATTGTTTCTCAGATCGAGTTCCGTCTCACGAATCCGTCCAAAGGACTGTAACTAGACACGAATCCCGGTAAACCATCTTCTCGGAAAGGAGATAACGAGTGAGGTTTTTAAGCCGTTTTCACAGAAACCAAGATAAACGAGGCGATAAGCGGTGCCGAGAGGGAGGGCGAAATGTGAAAGTCTTTGGAGGCTCATTAGAAGTCGGAGAACTGATTTTTACCGATGTATTGTACATGTAGCTAAACAGAGGGGAATGCAGCCGATGCATCCGCAGCGAAGGTTCCGATTGGAATACTGTCCGGCGCTCGCCCACCATCCCGGCCGATGGTGTGCGGTGATCTAGCCGTCCGCCGCGGGTCGTTCAACCTGGCCTTTGTTCCGCCATCGCGCGCGTCCAGAGGACCGGCGCAGCGGCCGTAATCTTATCGCATTAGAGGCCGGACATAGGAAGGGCATTAAATACGAACCAGCGCCGCCGGTGCGGTGCGTCGACGTCGGCCCGAGAGCGGGCGCCCGAAACCGGTCGGCCGTTCGTAAATAATGGATTAGAGGTGTGGCGGCGGTGGGGGGGAGGGGTGTGGCACGCACTGGCGGCGCGGGGCGAGGGGGCGGCGAGGGGGGGTGGCCGCGCGGGGTGGCGGGGCAGGGGGAGCCTCCCGTCGCACAGCTGTTGCGCCCGGGAGCAATGCATCGGCGTACGCTGAGCGCGCCGCCCGCGTCTCTACACCGCGACAGTGACACAGTGGCCGTTGCTCGGCGGATCGATCGTGTGTGTGCGTTGTGCGATGGCGTGGATGTGCAGTGCTCCAAGGGGCCGCAGCTGACCCGGCCGGCGGTGCGATGCTACGCCACCGACCGAGGTGACTATCCCTCGGCTTAAGCGCATGCCGCGGTCCCGTCTCCCTATTTGCCACGGCCCCGGTAACGATGATCGGTAAGCGCGTCTGTGATTTTGGCGCTTTTTTCGCCGCGGCCCTGGCGGGGATGGATCCTGGGGGGGAAAAAAAGTTCCTTCGGCAGCCGCGTCGCCGGCCTCCGGTTTTTTGTCGCATCCCGACAATGGATGTCGCCCTTTCGCTTAGGGGAGTTTTGTATGGATTAAGGCGCAAGGTTTATTTTTTGTGAGCCCGCGAGGGCTTCAAGTGTGTGGCGCGCGGGGCGGAACTTCGTTAGACGAGTTTCGACGTTAAATCGCGCACGTTTCGAGTTCGAAAAGTGTTTCGACGTAGAGTTACTCGAACAATTCGTGGACTCCGTCCGTCATGTTCGAAATCGTTTAAGTGTACGTGTGTATTACGTGCAGCGGAATTTAAAACCCCACGCGACAAATATTCACGTGGTTGTTACTTATCGCGCCGAATCACTCTACAAATTGACGTCGCCTCGCTCGCTCGGTATTAGTCATGTTAATGAACTGTTTACGCAGACATTTGTCTGGTTGAAATTAAATTCCCAGTTACGTTACGACATCCATCCAGATTCCAACGTTATCGGTTGTACTACCGACACACAATATACTGGAACGCGGTTTTCCACGAAGCAAACGATTCAAGGTAATCCCTTTTCACAATAATAGCTTTAGCTTCATTGATAATGTAACAATTCTGATTTCACTTTTGTGGAAGTAATTTATTATAATGTTGAACGAAGTAGCAAACACATTTGTAAGCGAATGGTCGAATGAGTATTTTGGCTTCACAATTTAGAATAGTTCTCCTTACCATCCGCTTTTATTTATCATTTACGTGCGATTTCAATATTCTATCTACAGACAGCTTTGGTTAACAGGTATTTGACATGAGCTCTATATTAGTTACGTCAAAATTCTGTCTCCAGTAACCAAATCTATCTGTAGATAGAAAATTGAAACCGGCAGTTAGATGTATAATATCGTCCGTCGTGCTACCGGGGCATGTGCGTTTTCCATGTCGCGTTTGCAGTGTATTTATTGGAGTTCGATAAACGATATATTCTCGTTAAAGGTCGCGTTTGACGCGTAGAAATTTCTCGTTGCAGTAGGCGCAGTCGCAGGTGCAGCCAGCACCTTGAGCCTCACCTTCCGTTGCCCTTTGAATAATTTATCTATTCCTCGTCGTTAGTCGCCCAACGCGATGTGAGCGAAGCCGCCAACCTTAGGAGCTCACGGGGCGAGCCCGACTAAGGAAGTCATTTGAATTCTAGACGGTTCCGACTTAGTAGTCTAGCGTCTTAAGATTCCACATCCGACGCGTTAAAACTCTTCGAATTAAACGACTTCGAGGTCTGTATGATGGGCGGATCGATTTTTGATTTAGCGGGATACGTCCCTATATATCCGAATAGTACCTACACTTTACGCGGTAGTAACGTCAGTAATTAGCACCTAATCATGATACAAGTTTTTGCTTCTATGTCTGATAATGTGTAAAGATAAAAACTTTTTCTTTATTTAAATTATAAACACGTATACATGTGAATTTGTTTTATATCGAATAATACTTGTGACGACCTCATGCCAATGCGATGTTTGTCCAGAAATTTCAGGAAATGTGACTCGCCAGTTATAGGTGAGGTTATCGGAGTTTACGAAGAAACCTTACACGTTTAGACTTAACCTTAACTTCATGAGTGAAGCAAACCTCAAGCTCTGCTTTTTGTGACTCACTGTGACGGCGTTAACGTGGTCTGATAAATTTCAAATTTTTTTTCTCATAGCAAAACGTGTTAATGAATTATTTAGAGGCCGCCACATTAATTCGCCTTATTTAGCAGCCATTGCATACTTATTGGCGATTAAGATGTCAATTAAACGTGTTTCGGTTGTTTTTTCTGTATCGTCGCGGGGCTCGGTTTTATTCCGGTATTTTGTTCGAGTACACGTGTATTTTGTTAACCGGGTGTCTTTAAAGTTACCTTAAACGGTCCCTTCCAAGAGGCCCGTAGAAAGCCGAGCACCCTCGTAAAATCCAATTGCACTCATCCGATCTTCTCTTCTGAGAATTCCATGGTTTCACATAGAAAAAATCGCATTGTTTGCTACGTAGGATTGTTTACCCCAACGATTCGCCTTTTATTTACCCAATACCCGGTTTTAAGGTCCAACTAGTTTTGTTAACAATCGCACAGTTAGAAAAAACTTTCCTTCGCATTGTTGTTGTGTTTTCAGGTGTTATATTACTTCGAGGAATTTTAAAAACTAACCATTCTTCGTTCATAATAAACTAATTGCTGGTCCCTCGTTTTCCAGAACAATGCGAGTGCAGAGTTAATGAACAATACTTTTAAATAATTCGATGATGACAAACTTCGTACGTATCTGTAAATTTTATTGTTAAATCGTCCGAATTATGTGAAGCTTCACTACTTGGTATAAAACAAAGCGTCCCGCTGTCAGTCTGTCCCTATATAAGCTTAGATCTTTAAAACTACGCAACGAATCTTTATGCGGCTTTTTTACTAGATAGAGTGATACAAGAGGAAGGGTTATATGTGTACATTGCGCCCGTGCGAAGCCGGGGCGGGTCGCTGGTGATGAATAAGCATTGAAATTAATTTAACGACAAAGTCGTCAATTTTACCCAGTCACCCTGGCATATTGGATTGTTGCAAACGTGTTTTAATATCTGAGTCCGTTCACGATTAGGCAGGCACCCGTGACGGCGTCGCGTCGGGCGCGTAATGCGATTTAAAAGCAATCTCCACGGCCGGCGCGCTCAATTTCCCAGGACGAGCGGCCGTGGATGCTGCGATCTAAATGCATGCGCAGCCCGCGTCGACTCTCTTCTCCCTTTAGCTCTATCTCCATCTCTCGCTCCCACTCGCAACTCTATCGCAATGTCAACCCGAGCGTCGTTCGGTGGCGGGCTTTCTGTTCCGCAGCCGCTTGACATTATTTTTTTATGCGCGAGATGGTTGGCGAGCTGATGGTTCACGTGATGATAAGTGATAACCGCTCCTCGGCATTTGCCATACCCGTGCTTCCCATTGTTGTGCGTTTCTCCGAAACTATTTGACTTGAGCTTATTTAGTGCTGAGCTTTGCTGCTTTTGGTAAAGCAAAAGCAACAAAGCTGCACACAACAACTGGGCAACAAGCGACAACTGGGCACAAACGAAAGTATACTTACTCGCGCTTCAGTATTACAAACGACGGAAAACTAGTGTCAATACCGGGTTTCGAACCGGCGATATCAACATTAAAAGTACGACGTACTTAGCTAGTAAGCAATCACTGACTGTCGAATACATCCATCTAAATATTCCACCGCATACGCTGTTTGTTTATAATCTTACATCGACTCGCAAATTAAGGCCAGATGCGCGATGAATCGACTTGTAGCCGCATCGATCTCATCGCATACACACTGCTTTATCTACCGCTCGATACGATATCATCTTCGCTATTCATTAATTAATTAATGTCAAGATCGTGTTATCGCCGCACGCGCTGTTGCCGCGACATTACCGTATTCAAAATTACGCAAGCGCTCTAACTATCGGTTCATTGAACCTCGGTTAAAATAAACCACCGGCTCCGTAAGAATTCATGTGACGCAGGTTACTTAATATCGTTGCCCGTTACGTACAGGCTGGTTTAAATACGATTCTGTCACCCAAAACGGGTACATGTTTTGGGTAGAAAGCGTTCGACAATGGCAGATTATCAAATAGCAACTATACCGGATATACATAGCTGTAAGATTTAAATATATACATGTCGCTAAGTGTTGTCACCTACATGCTACTACAGGCAAATGTGAAAGAATTATGCCCGCTCTAGCTTTATGATTGTATACAAATAATGCCCCGGAACCGAACTTAATATGTAACGTTCTTGCTGCACAGGGTCGCCGGCGTGGGCTATAAATTATAAGTTGCAACAGTACCGTAAGTACGAACGCGAACAGAGCGGCAGCGGCCGTACTTTGTTTTTAGCTGAAAGTGAACCGTATAACGGCATAGTTTTTCCTCAAAATATCAACCGAATATTGTGGAGTTTGTTGAAACTCATTGAAACCAATTGAGTTTTGTTTCGCATTAATGCGTCCCTCAATCTAATTGTGTCCCAATAATTTCCATACGCGTCTTAACACACTCGTGTTGGATAAAGGCAATGTTGTAACCAGAAATCATTTAGGCCAAGCAACAACACTAACCTTTCTAATACGTAGTTACAAATTAATATATTTAATGCGAAACACGTAAAACAGGGGCCCTTATAAAATATAAATACCTCAACAAACTCGTGTAGAGGTATTTATAATTTATTAGAGCAGCGGTGTAAACAATGACCGCGTCGCAAATGGCCGAGTAATAAAATTTGTTTGGCGTAGTGTTACACCCGCTATGGGCGTGCCACCGGTCGACCGTTCTTTGATTCTTCGCCGTTGTATAGCTAATTGAGCGCGACTGTACACATGTGCACGCATGTGGGCCGAGCCTAGTATGCACATGCATACATTTGGAGTTTGTCCGTCGTGTACATACGTGTGCAGTGAGCCTATCGTGTATCTGTTTATCTATCATCTATTTATAGGTACAATTTACTATCCTCGTAACTTGGTGCACTTTCAAATGGACTGGATTGCTGTATGAATTAGGTATTGTTGTTTGTCTAAATTGTGGTCAATTACTACCGTCCAAATTTGTAATGAGTGGTGGTAGTCAGTCTGCGTAAAGTAACCAGCACCACTTAAAAGTGCTGAAATGGGAATCGATCCGGTTTTTTATTACTCTCTGTTTTTCTTTCTTTTTGGCTATTATGTCATTAACTCATGCTATCTAGTTGTAATTGCTTGTATATTTGCTTGTTTTTGAGCAGGTATTAATGAGATCGTAATAATCTTTAATCTTATGTTGGAACAGATTAAAAATTATGCAGTTGAAATGGTTTAATTGTCAACTCAGTGCACGGTTGACGCATTTTATCGATTCCGATGAACAAGAGATGGGTCAAAGTATTCTATAAAATGAATAATGTTGAATATTTGTAACATTTTTTAAGGCTATTTCGATCTTGATTTCAATGGGCAGTTAGTTTTAAACCGCTTAGGACTTGTTTGTTTCTATTGTATAAACACATTTCAACTTGTTCCAATAAAAATTAATTGCACTATAAAATGTAAACAAGTGACTTGCCGAAGTAATTACAACGTAGAACTTGTGGCAGTCGGTTTCAATATTTATTTCACTTTTCTGCAATAAAAAGTGGTATTGCTATCAACATTGTTAGGTTCGAAGTCTGATGAAGGATCGTCGAATTGAATCAGCACATTGGTTTTAATACCTGAGACAGCTTCGAGTTCAAATCGATTCATAACTTCTTTTACTATTTTTTTTTATGTGAAAATTAGCCAAGCGTGTAGACGGTTCACCTGATGTTAAGTGAATACCACCGCTCATAGTCATCTGCTACACCCGTGAGTTCCAGATGCGTTGACAACGTTTTGAAAATTGGGCCCCGGCCACTTCACTCACCAGACGAAACGCGAAAGTGTTTTACTTCCACTTTAAGCCAGTCTTGCCCATTCGTGCAACAGCCGAGGCTGCTGCGTGGCCCTACCACCGTATTGCCATAAAAGTTCTTGGAGTTTGTATATAGGAGAGTTATAAAAAAACCATCAAGAAACACTAACGTCACTAAATACGTCATTCAAGTTCTTTCGAGTAATAACCACAGGATGTCGCGGTTAGTGCATATCGCGTGCCGTGCGTTTGTCCGCATTCGCTGTAGCGGTTTCCTCAAAGCTTTGTCTGTTACAAAAATGTTTCTCTGAGTCTGTTCAGTTTCACCTCTGAGTGAAGAGACGAAGTGAAACTGTCCACTTCCTCTACTGTCCTCTCTCCTATCATTCTCCCCTCTCTCTCTAGTCTCTACGTTCAATGATCGCAGCCCAGTAAACCCAAAGTTCCCATAATAGAAGATCGACTCATCACATGAAGGACGGGTGGATTTGAACGATCAAACGTATCTCACTACGTCGAACGGTGTAAATGAAGACGTGTCAGCGAATATATCCGCGCGTGCACTAAGGATGCCGAAAGTGAAGAAATATATCGATATATCGATATTTTAATACTACTATACAAATAAAATAATAATTATATATCAGTATTCTCGGCTTAGGACCCGTCGTCCAAAAAAAAAAGTTATGTCAATTATCAAATATTTGACATCTACAGACTCTGAGCCGAGGAATTTGAAAAATTATCGTTTTTGATATGATTTCGATATTGAATTAATTAATTGATTTATTTATTTTTTAATGTGAAAAAGTGGCAAACGAGCTAGCGGTTCACCCGATGTTTAAGAAAAAACCGCCGGCCAATGGACATTTGCAACACCCGTAAATGCGTTGCCATTATATAAATGTGGGCCCCGGCTACCTCACTCACCAGACGAAACGCAGAAACGTAACACTTTACGCCGATCTTCTGTGAGGCCGTGGTACTTACCCGGACGGCCCTGCCCATTCGTGCAACAGTGGAAACTGTTGCTTGGTCCTACCACCTTAAAAATTCATTCATAGCGATATATCGGATCCAAATATATGGGTTAAAATATCGATATGTGAATCAAAATTATCGATATGTCGATATTTTCTCGGCGTCCCTAGCGTGCACTCGTCCGTCGAACGTCGTCCGTTCGGTCGCGGGCGGTCGCAACGGAGCGGCGCGGGCCATTCACCCCGAGCGGACGATCGCGTGCGTACGCACAAACGTTCGCTAAAAATACACGCGGCCGAACCGCGCGCCTTTACTCAGACGATGGCGCGCATTTATCGCGCGTATTCAACCAATACGCAATCGGTGCGCGTAACGTTTCGCGTATACGTCGTAGTGTTGTTTCCCCCGTCAAATTATGCTGTGCATCGATTGCTCAAGTAGTCGGTATAAATAGAAGTTATCGATGCAACTGTTACGTAAAGTCTTCCTTATCTACATCATTTCAAATTGATGTCTTTTTTAATTTGTTTCCCTTTCATAGATCACTATGTAAAGAAAGATGAAAGCATTATAGGTTAAGGCTTGCTTGAATCTTTCGTTGAGTGCTTAAAGTGGGAGGGATATGCATTCTTGACGTGTTTCTCGTGAGTTTGCGTGTCATTGTAGCGTCAACAGAACTGAATATGTTTCATCGTCGAACTAATCTACTATCTACATTATAATCGTGCGCTTCTTTCGTGTCTAAATATAAAATTATAATCTCAATGCAGTAACATTAGAAACTTATATAACAATCGAATACCTACTGGAAAAGATGTTACTGTTTATTATTGATTTTGCTCAATATTAATGGACTATAGATTGAAATATGTGGGCTATAAATTGAACAATGACCCTGAACATCAATGTAAAGATACCAGTAAATAACACGCGACTTTGTCGTCTCTAACCGTGCGATTTTGTCGTAAACACGAAATGTGTTACGCGAGGAGCGCGGTGGGACGGCGCATTGTGGGATAGCCTGGCCGAGTGTTTTATGTTTTTATTACCGCCATCGGAAATGTAAATTGATGTTAATGCCTCACAATAATCAGTCTCTATAAAACTTATGACGGCGCGCGTTCCCGTACGTTTTTTCCACAATTTAATTTACAATCGCGGCGATTCCGACGTTGTGTTTATGCCCGGCTTTGATTCGTTCGACGCTATCTAATTTGTTTCGTACTTTATATTCAATGGAATTAGCTACGTCAATTATTAACTGATGGTGTGTGATAAAATTTATTGATTAAATTCGCTTTGAATTTTATATTACAGTTCATTATGTATATTAGATTAAATACATATGTCTCAAAAGCCTAAAAGTTTCAAATGTACCAAAATGGTTTTACACGACAGTATTGATGTATCGTGTAAAAACACCCCTAGTATGTGTTTCTGGGAACTTGGTGGTTTCTGGATCGCTTTTATCTTAAGCGTTCATAACGAGGGGTTTTCCATGTGGCGGAAACTTTATTAGTTGAACCGGCGAGATGGTATCGCGGGTAGGCCGATCATGGGGGTAATTTGTGGTGGGGCAACGAACCCTGAACCGCCCGCATACGTGCCCATTGTCCGGCGGAACAATGCCGTCTTACGGACTTTTTGTCGGCGGCCACTTGGTCCGCAGCCACAATGTTGCACGGACCGCGGGCTGCATGCACGCGTGGACAGAATCTCTTTCGTTCCGCAGTCGAGTGTCAATAACAATATCAAATACATAATGTACACGCTTCTGCTGACAATAACAATATCATATATCTAATATTATAAAATTCTCGCGTCGCGGTGTTTGTAATTGAACTCCGAAACGGCTCGACCGATTTTCGTGAAATTTTGAGTGCATATCGGCCAGGGTGGAGAATCAGACAACATCTATTTTTCATCCCCCTTAATGTTAAGGGTGGTCCACCCCGATTATTTCTTTCTACACTTTAAAAAAAAATCATGGGTCAACTGTAGCTTAGGTGGGATTTGCCTTGAGCTCATCACCCATAAATCTTTGCGTCGTGCTCATTATGCATATATAGCTTCGTATTCATCATATACATATATATGTTTTGCACTGAGTGACTGTGATTTTTCATTTAAGAAATGCGTAATTAGTATTTGATGGTTAAAGACTGGATTTCGAATCTGCAATCACATAGACGTAGCTTGTCTTAATTCTTTATTATTTATCGGAATTAAATTTAACAGACGGACCTGTTTTTATGTGTAGGTATCGTGATTTCTCAAGATAGATTTTTTTTCTTATAAAATGGCTTACCTCGGCTATCATGCCGTAAACACTAGGTCAGTTAACCTATTTACTGTCGCCTTGAACACACCCACACTGTTATCGGTCGCAACTCACATATACATAGCAGAGATATGTATATTACGAAAGGAACTGATATTTTATTGTTTCTCTTGCAATGAAGGCGTTGCAACCGGTTCCTTAAAATTGTAGCATTTTTTGTTTTCATTGTTCGTAATAAGTTTAAAACATTTTAATGCAGACATGCGTATGTCATTCGTTCTATTTATGCTTAGCACATCAGCCCATATATACAGCTAAATGTGTCAAATGTTTGAATCACTCCATACAAGATTGTGTTAAGTTCTGCCAATTTTCAATCGTTATTTTTTTATTTATTTTTATTGTTCACAGTCGTGCATACAGGCGTAGATTTTGTGGTGTTCCAATAAGGATTGCGTTTCTGTCATTTATCATTTCGGCTTTCATTTCTGTATGCACCGACTTTGTAGGCACTGTAGTAAAGCTACACAGTAGTCTGTTGCACGAATGGAAAGGTCCGTCCGGGGTATTACCACGACCTAACAGACTACCGGCGTGAACCGGAAGTCTTATATTTCTGCTTTTAATCTGATAATCGAGGCCAACTTTATTAAAACGTGCCAATGCATTTGTAACCCTACGGGTGATATAAATATTCATGTGCGACAGTTATGGCGCTCCATCTTCGCACATAAAAAATCTAAAGAGTTCATAATCTTTACTCCCTTTTGCATACGCTAAAAAATTCAAATGCTGTGGCTACTTCTGGACGCTTGCGCAATCAGCTGGCAAGACATTGGCGGTTCAATTTCGCCCACTGCTTTTCCCGTTCTCTCGTCTCCTTTGTCTTACTCGTGCCGGGTGGAGCGACCTTCGCAAGTAGTGGCGGATCGCAGCGATCGCCGAATTTAAATGTGTTACAATTGACTGAAACAGAGTATTTCTTTTTTTTTTGGATTGGCTATGACCCAAAATAATTTGTTTCAGGTTAGTTGAGAACACAGTCACACGTGATGTTGTAAACATAACTTGCTACAGACATTCAAACATGTATCAACATTCAAACGAACGTGTTAAATTTTAGCTTGCGTCAAGTAAGGTATTTAAAAAAAGATTTTAGTTTGGCAGATGTGGTTTAACAGCTGGGTAGTTACGCGATCTGCTGCGACTAGTTCGATTCTCAGTAGCATGCATCAAACTGTTTGAAGTGTTAAAAAATAACTCTTCCGTCAAATCCTACCCATAAATCAAAAGGTTGTTCTACACGAGTTTTATACATCACAATTTATTTATGCGTTTTAAATTGCACTACGCCGACATATTACAGGATATAAAGATAATATCTTAGTCTACAAATATAAATAAAGATATAGATGAAGCAGAAATTCTTGTACCGTCAAGATTCTTCCCCTTGTAGACGTTCATCGGTATGTTAAATCGAAGGGTGCATACAAAGGAAGTGTAAAAAAGTTGCACCTCGGCTTATTTTAATGGGCATTAGTAAGCGTTAATTGATGAATGAATATATTATTCAAATAAACACTTCGCGAGTGAGGTAATTCACGTTTTTTTATCCCCTAAAGAATGTTGAACTCGCTCAGTGAAATTAATTATGTTACAGTGTTCTTCCTGTATTTGTAGCCTTCTTCTTCATTACTTTATTAAATTAAAGAGTGGATTTTTGTGTGGACTTGTGGCCAAAATAAACCTATAGTTACGCTTTACTCATATATGTATCTCACAGGAACCGGGCATTTCTCCGAGCAAATTTCTTAGACAGTAAAAATTTGTTCCTACCGGTTCAATATGAAATAGACAACTTGATTATAGATGAGCCTATGAAAAAATTGTGATCTGTTGATCCGCTGGTCTAGTAATATATGTTTAGTAGGTATTTAAGTACCAGATATTTTGTCATTCTTCAGAAACAATAATCAAAGAATTTTAAAATATGTAGAAAAAGTGCGAAAAGATTGTCGCCGCTGTGGGAATCGAACCCACGTCTTCGGCATTCGCGGCCTGACGCTCTAGCCACTGAGCTAAACGGCTGATTACCACACCGACGAAAATCTTAACGCATTCTTCTACATTGTTTTCTGTCGCACTTTTTCTACATATTTTAATGTTCAATCTTAAGTGCAAAGATTAGCACTATAAACAATTTAAATTTCTAATAATCAAAGAATATAGAATTACACGTTCTTTGTGTGGATTATTACTTTCGAAGACAATTGTTTAAATTTTGTCAGCGGAACATCGTCCACCTGACCTAGTCTGCGTCTAGACTACAATTTCCGTTACACAGCGTGTCGGTGTTTCGCCACGACTGTGTTAGAGTATTCACATAGTTTGTGTGAATAATTTGCTTAATAATATCCCGTATATAGGTCCCGTATTTCTCTGCATTAATTAAAACCGACACACGATTATTGTACTCGCTGAAGATACATGTTAATGTATCGTCAAGTAGGATAATTTCCATTTAAACCTAACTCTTTGAAGATAATGTCATACCACTATCTATATCTAAGTTTACACCAAAATAATGAGTACTGTATCCATGAATGCCAAAGAATAGCCAATTGTCTGCAAGCGAATCAAATAAATAAGTGTTTTTATTAAAGGTTTAGTTAAAATTAGAGAAACTACTTGACATTCTAATTTCTAATCTAATTATCTGAAAATTTAAAACTTTTTTCAATATTCAGACGCAGTATTGTATGTCGTTAGCCTATTTACCTGTCCGAATGATACTATACTGCGCTCCACTATATTTTGTAAGCCAAGCTTTGGATCGATTCAGATCGTCTCAAATCTTCTAAAACGGCCGCAGCCCTACATCGAATCGCCCCACCGGGGCCACGTGCTGCGACGCTGGCTGTATGCTAATCAAACACCGGATACCAACTTCCCTCCGCCCTGCCGAGTTCCGATTACGACACGCCCAAAGGCTAACCGCGAGAAAGTTTTTGGGAGACGAATTAATGAGATGACTCACGACGTTAAGCGACTCTGTTAACTCGAAAAAAATAAAGTGATACAGTAACGCCCGGTTTCTGAAATTCTGATCATCGTAGAACTTAACTAATCATCCTCATACGGTTAAAATCTCTGAATTGATCAGAATGATCTTAATGATCAATTCAATGAGTTTAACCATCCTTTTGGCAACTCAAATGACATTTGAAAAGCCATTTGACGTGGCTGATTAGTTAACTTTTACGGTGATCAGTGTTTCAGAAACCGGGCGTAAGTTACCAATACGCTTATTATTTATTATACACGGGCACTTTGCCATCTTCTTTCTATACGACATAAAAAGATTTGATTGTAACGGTGCCATAAGTATGTTATGTTAACTGGTGTATATGTAATGGATACACGTTCCGAGTTGCATTAAAATCTGTTTGAAGATAATAAATCAGTTTCTCGGCACTTATATTAAAGGCTCCGTAGTTTCCATCCTTCGGGGAGCTAATCCAAACGTTCTGTTAGATATCAACAGACGTAAATTATATTTAGTTTCCTATTATTTGAAAATAGCGACGTCGATAAATGAGTTATTTATTTTTTATTTTTGTTTTGTATATTGGTTTGATATTGGTGTTTCTTACGCTTGTGACTTTTGTGACCTCGGGTACGTTTAAATATAGGAAGAGCTATCTCTGTATATCGAGGTAAGTCCGAAAACCGTTAGACCTTGAATTCACTCGCTTCTCCAGAATACCGTGCAGTCCCATTCGTAATGGCTCGCAGTCGAAAATATCACGTTCCTACATTGTATTTAACACATGTTACCGTAACGCACATAAAACCGTTTCCACACTAGGCATAACAATAATATTTAGATCTATTTTGGTATCTCTCCCGAAGCTATCTGGAGAAGTATGCGTTAGCGTAAACACACCCGCGGCTCTACACAGAAATCGGTTTCAATTTATATGTAAACTCGCTAGTAAATTGGTGCGTTACCCGCGGCGGTTGTATCTCGTCTAAAATCTGTCTAACGCTTCCTACGTAGGTACATTATGAGAGCATCGAATTATATTATTCGGGCGCACTGCACACGATTTATCGCTTCATTTATTCTCCGAACAGTTTATCTAACGATCGGCTAACTAAGAGAGAGGAATTGTAAACATATTCCTTGTTCTTAATTTATTTGTCTCAGTAACAGGAAATGACTTTGTATTTTTACTCGTTCTTGTGCCTGTTTATGTAAAAACATTGTTTAAGTGTACAGATATACAGATATCATAGCCTATTCATTTTTGTTATTCAAATTCGTTAAGATGAAATTACTTTTGAATTAGTGAAAATTATGGCACACAAAATTGTAGAACGATTTTTACTAAATACGATCTGAAAATATTGCACTGTGGTTGAGATGTTACGCTAATTTCACTTACCGTTTTAATAACTCCCCACAAAAGAATGCGTTGCTATATCGTAGAAAAAAGTTGACGCGAAGGAACCTTAGCCTAGAGCTAGCAACTTCTAGGTGTCCTTTATATTCCTTTATATACTATATATAATATTTATGTAACTCCCACCACCTTAGAAACCAGCAGTAAAGACGCTGTCCAAAGTGGGGATATAGTCGGATGACGCAATAAAGTACACGAGGTCATCAAAAGAGGTCACGACCTCCTTTGATGGGAATATCGAAGGAAGCGAATGAGCTATTTTTTTTTAAATTTTATCCTTAATACACTATAAAGTATAAAAGTAATAGTTTTACACTGCACTTTTTACTTACAAAAAACAAAAATCGGATTCATAACAATTATTTGTGATCGTCAATTGTCCCGAATGGAATTGTTTTAACTTTCAAACGGATAATGCTATAATCGAACCGAAATTTATCAATTCAATACAAAAAACGTGTGAAACGTGCAGCACTTATGTGCGTGATATATGTACACATACCGTTATAAAATGACGGGCGTCATTGGACACGCGCATTGTCATCGTGCATCGCGAGATCCTTTGTTTAGCCCATCGAGGCCGCGCTGTGAGCGCAGCCAAGGTTTCTGCGGTGCCTGCATGCGATGCAGTTTATCTAAACCGTCCCCAACTGCCGATTCTCGAATACGATACTCGGATTGGCGACTCGATCGAATGCGTCGAACTTCGTGCGAGAATCGAACGACTGTATGCGTGAATTTATCGCAACCGAGCCTTATTTATGTAGACATATATCACCAAATAATTCAGTCGTGAATTCGTTAACGATACCGTTTTTCCTCTTTTCTGTGTCAATGTTCAAGGGACAGACTGGGCTGTTAACATCTAAATGTCGTGCCTTTCTAAACCCATTACGTTACGATTTACAGAACGTAAAATGACTCATTCTGTATATGTCTATGACAATGGATGATGTTTACGCCCGGTTTCTGAAACACTGATCAACGTAGTTGGTTAAACTCTTTGGATTGATCGTTCTGATCATTAGAAGATCATTCTGGTCAATTCAGAGAGTTTAACCGTCCTTTTGGCAACTAAAATGAAATTTGAAAACCATTTGACAGCTGATTTTAAATGAAACTTTGGAATATAATTATGTTTAAAATGAAACTCGATAAAATCCGTTAACGTTGTTTCGTTTAACAATATTTTTTGCAAGAGTAATTTGTAAGAGATCATAATAAGTCATATTTAATAATTTTAGACCTAATGTAAGGCGTATTAATTGTGATAAGTGTTATGGTCTGGTCAGAGCGTAACTCACGCAGTTAATTTTAAGAACCGCGGTCGTGATAAAAATTATAGGGACATAAATCTTCAAATCGCGTTGACGCGAGTAATGTCGAATACTTAAACCTGTGGCTAATTGGGTGAAAGCGCATTAATGCTAATTGTTTGACTATGAACATTAAAAAACCTCGTTACCATAAAACGAGTGGACACTGGTATGTTAATGAGGGATACTTTATGGCGCAAGTTCGCTCGTAACCGAAGCTTATGAAATAATAATTTTAAAATAACTTATTCAAATCGTCCAGTTGCCTAAGCAATTTATGACCTTCATAATTAGGTGTTGTTTTTCACAAAGTGAATTACAACTCATCGTTTAGTATCGACTTAAGAACATTAATCTAGCCGCCATAATATTCGTGTTTGATTCGAGAACCAACCTCGCGATAGGGTCCATTTCCAATTTTGTCATAATGCAGCTGGCCTATATTGGGACAGTGACTTACCAAAGTTGTCTCGATTACTCATAACATAATCGATACAAACCCTAATTTATTGGTTAAAGTCTCTTTGGAATTTTCCAGTGGTAAATGAATCGTACTCCTAACAATGTACGTCGCAGTTAGTTGCCGCGATGAACAAAGAAAATGCAATTGTCATTTACAGCTTTTTCCGGGTAATGCGTCACTGTTCCACTCACTCACTTTTCTATAAGTAGTTGTGTGGTTCGTAAGTGATTTAATAGACAGTGACGTAGTGATCAAATCGACATAGACAGTAACATAGAGCTGATGACGTACAATGATTTTTATAAATTTTATTAAAGTGAAGAAGAGTACATGTTAAACAAGCTCAAATACGTCATAATATGTATTATAAATAAACTGATTCAAAAATCTAAAGCAAGGCAAAATAATGGCTTTTATTGATTTTAAACAGAAGGAATAAATTTTGTACGTTATTGAAGCATTTCAGACTGGTGACTAATTTTGATATTGATTGATTTGCATAAATAGTACAATAATCACAGGGTACAGTTTTTGCCCTATACATTAAGCAAATGATCCGACCATTAGATAAACTACTCTTGACACCGTTGTGTTGCGTTTCGATGTTGTAAAACCGTGCAGTGTCGTTAACTGCGTTGTTGCGCCGAGTTGCGGACACTACGCAGCTATCGCGACGGCTTGGTGCAACGTCCGACATTTTATAATTGTTTGTGGTAGATAAATCGTCGCGGCCACCAATACCAACCGCTTTCGCTGGACATTACATGTTTATTTAAGCTTATTTCCCAGGTTTAATTTAAATGCTAGTTTAGTAACGTTTACAAACTTACTTATTTTGTTTATTTAAACCTATTTCCCAGATTTAATTCACATACTAGTTTACTAACGTTTTCAAACTTACTTACTCTTACGTTTTTCGTGCGGATAGTAACGTCGCGAAAATTTATTTGGTCAGTGGACACATGTTACAGACTATCCGACGTATTGTTAGTTTTTAGCTTTTAAAAGGGCACGTTATATGAACTTAATACCTATGAACTGTAATACAAAGGCGGCTTATAACCAGGTGTGCGACATTTAACATACAGGCAGGCTTTACTTACTGTTGATTGTAAGCTTGTCGCATTTTTTTACTTTTTATATGAAAAAGTGGTAAACGAGATGGTGTGTCGTATTTTGATGGTCGGGTAATATTAACTTAACACCTAAGAACTCGTGCTTTAAAAATAGTTACGTTAAATATCTGGTAGATATGTGCTAGAATAACAGCAGCTCCTTGCATTTGAACCGGATCGCCCACCATGATTAAGTGTAAGTGTTTATTTCTCCGCGTTTTTTTATATTGGTTACTTGGCCCATTCCGCCGTCGGTAACACCATCGAAAAGTCTAATTCCTATCTTGTCTATGGAAGGCGATCTCTTACCCACAGGTGAACCGTCTACTCAATTCTCACTCTCCTGCCAATCACTAATGGTATTAGCTAGGTTTCTTGCGTCTACCTGCCTGAATTCAATTCAACAGCTCTGGGACGATTGCCCGCGGGTCACACATACTCGCTCGTGCGGGAATCGAACCCACGACCCCAGGCTTCGCTTTGTCGTTAATCAATTTAGGTGACACACAGCGGGGCCCTGCAATCGAACGGCTGGTCACCCTAACCGGGGTTGTAAGGGGGGCCCGCTCCTCCGTAGTACGACCACACGCGCGACTTGTTTGTATTCGTTAATGCAAGCGCGCTCCCAAGCTTATCTGCTTACGACATCTGTTGCGTTCCACCGACGGCCGGCGATCGATATTATTGTATCACGTACGGCGTAATCGTCGGTAATCGACCAATCGTCCGTAATCGTTTCGCGGCCTTCGCGCTCGCCAGATTCGTGAAGACCAATTTCGCTTCGTGCCTCGTTTAGGCGCTATCGGACGCCATAACGAACGGGGGTCGCCGTTAGTTTCGGTACGACGGAAGTTGGTTATTTCTAAGCATTTGATTAGCGCATTTGGGAGTACACAACTTCCGTTCACGTCCCGTAAGTTTCAACTTTTGGAGGAAGTAAAGTTCCTCGCTTGTAGGACTTGCAGTCTTGCGGTAATGCCACTCGAACTATGTGAGAAAATATACTTTACCAAATGTTAGATTAGAGAAATATGAAATGTATTTCTATATGCAAAATGTTATTCAAGAAATATCGCGTAGACTGTATTTAATATGTAATGTGCATGGCTTGTTCATCAGAAAGGTTTACTACTCTGTCAAACAAGATTTTTATAACAGTTTTTGAAATAATAATAAAAAAATGCTTCAAAACGTTTGTATACTAATCTGAACTAGTCGTGTGGTGAACTATGCCTTATACCTTTTGTGCAAAATAGGCGTTCGCCCAGCTGAGGCCCATAAATAGGTTGTTATTTTAACTTTACACTTAGCGAGTCATTAAACAGCTGGGAAATTGTAGCTCACTTCAGTGGTGATATCAAATTTCTTAAACTAGACCTTGATCAACCTTGGGCCTGTGCAGCGCGCGTGTAAACAAAGATCTCTTGTTTCTCGCTGAGTAGGTTCGCGTTACATACACCTCCTTTATTGCACGTTAGCATTCGACTGCATTCGCTCCTAAAGTTTTTACAAGCTCTATACGGTATATAGAAGAAGCCCACAAGTATACAAGTCCATATTTTTATTAACGAAAAACAAATCCGACTTCAAATATCTCGCTCTGTATTAACTTTATAATTGATTTTCACGAGTTCCCATCGTATCTCCGGAGCCCAAGATCCTATACCAATGAAAATTAATATGGTACCACATGGGAAGCACCAGCTTTAAAATAAATAAAGAATCATCAAAATCGGTACACCCTGTCAAAAGTTATGAGGTAACAAACTGAAAAAAATAAATAAAAAAATACAGTCGAATTGAGAAACTCCTCCTGTTTTGAAGTCGGTTATTTAAGCTAACAAGCAAAGTATGGATAGCACAGTAGCAGCGGCGGAATAGCAATCTAAGGTCCCGGTAATAAACGTTACGTCGTTTCTGTTTTAAGGACGTGTACAAGTAACTGCGTCGTTTTGTGTACTGAAAGACAGGATGACTACATGTGACTTGAATTAAGCTCTCTCTGTCTATCCCAGGAGTTAGACTGGCACACAGAAATGTGAAAACAACGCCCCACGGGGGGCCTAAACGTTAATTCTTTAGTAAATGGCAATAAAAGTGGTAATAAAACCATTGTAACTTGAATTCGAACAATGTAAAGTTTCCGGCCGCGCTACTTTCCAACTCCACGGATGTTGTACGACGTCCTATAAACTCTGGCGAAGTATTAAAAAAGATTATGACAGGCTGCTTAATTGGGGTTGTTTTTCTTCGACCCCTCGCCGCTGTGGGGCTCTTTTCCCCCGGCTGTGCGAGGCGCGGACCCTAAAAGGCTGGCATCAAACGCGCGGAGCTATTTTCGGATGGGTGTGTTTCAAGATAAGTCTCTTATGACAGTTTTGATGGCGCTACGTTTTTAGGCGAGTCGTTGGCCCGCATGTCGATGGCTCGTTCAAGGATAAAAGGATGATGGAAATAGGAAAATTATACATATCAGCTGCAATTAGAAGTACTACTAAAGAGGAAGGTACCGAGAGTATAATTTGTTGGACGTTTTGCTGTCCGAATATAATTTGGAAACTATAATAAATTGAAATATATATAAAAACTAAAATATAATAAGTTTTCTATATGTAATATCGAAAACTTTCCTTTCTTTTTTGTTCTTGGAAGCCCTTCTATAAGACTTGATATTTCTCAGCTGTATAATTAAAACACCTCTACTTTACATCTGTCTTCATTAAGGTCCTGGTAGTTTCCAACGCGAGCTGGTAGTTTCCAACGCGAGCTGGTAGTTACCAGCACCACTGCCCGTCTAAAATAGTACTTTTAACCTAAATAGACGAGTATATTAAAAGTATTTGTTTATGATAGATAATTTTTAAGATACATTATACATAAATCTTGCTTGGGTTTTAATGAATTAACATTTATATAACCTGGATTTCGCGGCTGGATCTATTTTTAGGCCGTAGCGTTTCGTTCGAACAAGACAAAATCAGTTGCGTTGAAGGTTTAAATATCGAGTCTAAGGCAATGCGTTGTGATCGCGGTCGTTTGGTCGAAAACAAGACATACCTTTCTAATTACGATGTCATTTATTGTACCTAAACCGCGCGTAAATTGTTTAACGCCCAGCGCCGCCATTTTCAGGTGTTGCAAAGTTACAATGTGGGGCAAATTATCGCGGAACTCGCACTTGCCTCTTATCTATCCACTTGACTTTGCAAATGGGCACGCAGAAAGTTGACGACGGTAAAAAAAATATTACGTTCGTGCGGCGAGTTCTGTGACGTCACACGTGGTCCTATCGCAGTTTTACGGAGTCTAGAATATTCTTTGAGCGTCCCCCAAGGTGCGGACATCGTGCCAATGTATTGTATTCTAATGCCGATAAGAGCTTACTGACATTCGGAGGCTCTCGTGAGGTCATTGGCAGGATCGCTTAAAAGTTCGCAATATGGTAAAAATTATTTAAGTGTATTATCGGTCTAAGCTAAGACCCTAGTTTGTCAGATTGTTTAGACCAAACTTTGTTATTGATTTAAAATTAAATTCTGAACGAGTTAGCGTCTCAAAAGTTGAGGCACACCTCAAAAGTTGATGTCAATGCAATGTTATCTCATTTCTGTTCCGTAGAGTTCCGTAGGGTTCCGTACGGGACCATCGCTATTCGATATCACCATCACGACCATTGCCCGTAAATCTTCTCGATTAACTTCCTGTAAAAAGCTCCCGATACGTGTTTCTTGGTAAACCTCAAACTCAACGAGAATAAGGAACCATTAATACGTACTATACTAAAGTTTTCTCAGTTTTCTTTCAGAATAAATTGTTCTTAAATAAACACGGGTTCAAAGAATTCCTATCGTAAAGAAGTATCCTCGGCTTTTGTCGAACACATATTTAACTTCATCGTAGAGTAACCAAATAAATTATTTTTCACGCTCACTAATTATACAATGCACGAGTTTATCTCGGTTGTTATTACTCACTCTGTTATGTCTGTATGCAACTCTGTGACGGTTTAGGTGACATTATAGGGTCAGTTTGCCAGCGGTAATTATGAACGGTTCCGCACGAGTTCTACTCAGCTTAATACAATGCGATTTACGAACCGCTCGCAACCATTGAGTTTTGTGGAGAACTAGCAGCTGCCCGCGACTACGTTTGCATAGAATAGGCTGAAGGCGTAACATTCAGGCTGAAAGACAGATATACATAAAAATAGCCCATGTGTTATTCTGATGTATACTATTATATCTGAGGTATATTATTGAAAAAGTTTCATTAAAATATATTCAGTAGTATTTGCGTGAAAGATTAACAAACATCCATCCATACATAAAAACTTCGCGTTTGTAATATTAGTAAGGACTAGCGACCCACCCCGGCTTCGCATGGGTGCAATATATTATACATATAAGCCTTCCTCTTGAATCACTCTATCTAAAAAAAACCGCATCAAGATGCGTTACGTAGTTTTAAAGATCTAAGCATGCATAGGGACAGACAGACGACTTTGTTTTATACTATGTAGTGAGGACTATGGTGGCACGCATCCGTAGCGTGTCGTTTTACGTCGCTCTGTCCTGAGCTTTCAGTTTCCCGATGGGCTCTTTGATAACGTTTTTATCGCGGTACTTCGCTCTCTGTTTACCGCAACCACGCTTTGGCCATCTAACGTCCCCGTCTGATTGTCTAATGGCGGGTTGGACTTGTTCAAATTTAGAACAAGAATTTCTATGGACAACCAAGCGAAGGAACAAGAACCCAGGCGGAACATCTGTAAGTGGAACCTTTTATTATAATGTGGAACGATGTCTGGCTGCTAGTCTTGTGTCCGTTGGTGTGAAATGGCGGCTCCTTGCGGCATTTCGGTTACCTTTCTTGCCAAGCGAACCTTTAAGCGAAGGTGGCAACGCATTTGTAACCGTAAGGGTGCTGCTTACGGTTACAAATGCGTTGCCACCTTTCAATAAAGTGGACCCCGGCTACCTCACTCAGCAGGCGAATCGCAGAAGTATGTTACCTCCACTTCATGCCGGTCTTCTGCACGGCCATGCTACATGCGATGCCCACTCGTGCAACAGCAATGGCTTGACTACAATGAAGTTAGTCTTAATCGTCGTGAAACGGGAGTTACATTACGCGTGAATAACTCATTTTATTTATTTATTTATTTATTTATTTTTTTATTTATTTTATCATCATGTTTCATTGCGAGTGAAGGGAGTGGAAGAGTGGGGTACGCGAAGGCAAACATAACATTTAAAGGGCTTATAAAGAATAAGCCCAATGGCATCAGTCACTCATGTTAAAAAGTTAAATTAAAAAATATTAAATCAACAGTGGTTCGGGAAAGTAAACTCAATAATGTAGCGTTGCGTAGGAGCGCAATTTCAGAAACCGCACCGGCCGGCGCTCACGTAGAGCGGCTCGCTACAAAGCGCCCTGGATTTACCTATTTCCTGACTAGACGCAGACGGAAGCGGCTATTGCGACGTCTTTGAGGCCGCCGTTTCGCCATCCGTCTATTATTGTGTTAAACGAAAACAAACTTTATCTGTTCGCACGAACGCCTATTATTGTGTCCCCTCGAACTGTTCGTTAACAGTCTTCAATTGCATTCCGATTAAATCGTCGCCGTTCGTCGATTACGCGATGTTAGCGGAGCGTTTTGTGAGCAGGCGACTTTGAATCTTACGCTTTGGAATTTCATTAAATAATTGATTGACAATTAATAATGCAAATGTGAGTGGACAACAAAATATCGTTTACATAAGGTAAACGATATTTGTTGTTAGTTATTGGAAATTTTATCAAATTATCACCAATCAAGTTCAACAAATCGTTTATTCTAATAATGGACATTGTGTCGTTAATAAATGCCGCGGAATGCAAAGTTAACCGTAGCTACGATTTTTCATATAATTATATACATAGTAGAAAACCAATTCTGTTAGCGTTTAAACAACCGTTAAAGCAATTTTGGTCGATCACTACGGTGCATTAATTTATAACCCAAGGAGTTTTTTTATTTATTAGTTTTTATACAAAACATTAATCTGTTTTTCATATGTTTCTCTTACTAATATTATGTACTCTAATTAAAACTCAACCGCCACGAGTGTGATTCGTAATTATAAAGTTGTATCTTCAAAGCACATTGAACTAAGCCTTTTAAAAATAAATCTATCGCACACAAAAGTTACGTACTATGCAGCTCGCAATTTATTATTTTACTCGTAATTTATAATTTATAATGCAACAGCGGACCGATCGAAGTTCATCAAACGCACGACGAACTCAAAATGAACCAACTGCTTCGTTCGTTACTGAAAACTGTACACAAGCCGGGTTCCGCCATCGCCAGACTTCGTACGGTCCGCCGAGGAAATTGGGTTTTCTCGGCGTCGCTTCTGTCTCTTCCGACGGATTTGTAATCTGATTAGAACGACGAACTGTCCTCTGTTTACGTACAGCATTCACTGCAGACTAACATAGGTATTACGATGGCGTATGATGTGAACTTGATAGTTCGTTTGGGTGAAAACAATCATGTTCTGTCCATACTCATAAATAGCTCTGGTCGTATTTCATCCGCATGTTGTGGACCCATAAATAGTTTTTCGTAGCCTGGACCTATTTCATCCGCATGTTGTGGACCCAAAGCTATCAAAGGCGTGGGTCATACTTTTATCGAAAATGGAATAGATAACAACCTCATTCCGTCAAGTCTTTTCTACATTTACAGACTCAATGCACACGGTTCAAACAGGCAAACGCAATGCATACTGATATATGCCTGTTTGTATATAATATTGAGCCGTGCTAGTTAACTGAGTCACTGGCTTCATCTAAGAACACGCGGAGGCATTACCTTGTGCTCCAATTAACTAAGCAGATGTAATGCTATTGGTATAATATGGAAGGTTTCGAGCTGCGATGCAGACCGATCGCAATACGTAATAGAAAACATGTTCTGTATAGTTGCATTATGTATTGCAATATTGTTAAAATACACAAATATTTATTTTCAGGACAAATTTTTACACAATGTTTTTAGTCCCGAGTAAGCACCGCTTGTACTATGGATACTAGATAACTGATAAACATATTTAAACATACTTTTATTTGTAAATAAATACATATTATAAATAAACAAACCCCCAGACATCGAAAAACATTATGTTCATCACACAATATTTTTCCGGTAGTGGGATCGAACCCACGCCCTATGGCGCAAGAGGCAGCGCTACCCACAACGCCAATCGGGTCGTCATACATATATTGTATCCTTATTTTATTAACTTGCTTAATCTTATCTTGCGTTTTTATTTTTGTTTTTATCGGTTTGTGAAAAAGCTTTTATTAGTGATGACTGCAGATGCCAAGGTTTTGAAGGGACCAAAACTAATAAAAAGAGGTTCTATAACTCATGCTAGGCATTAGATAGTACATTCGTAACTTGCCAAATTCCAAAAGCGCACCCGCGGCTGAACTCAATCGAGCGCGGTTGTAGTCACGCGGGACGATAACGCGCACGATGCGCTTCCAACCCAATTGGAGTCTTATTCCACACGCCATAGGGGTCACAATTGCGTTTCAGACAACGGGCCCGTAACGGTGCGTAATGAACCGGAAACCGGCCGCCCCGCTACGCGACGTTACGCAATCCATGAATACAGAAAGCGCGTAAATAAATAGCAGATGCGCGAAAAACTCACCCCCGGCCGTTGGGCGTAATAATTGAAGGGGGCGCGGGTGCAGGGGCGACCCCCCCCCCCCCATGACACCGTTCTCACGCGACGTAACTTCCGTTTTCAGCGTGATGAATGGGAATGTTGGGAGCACGCCAGACTAACGCGTGGGCTGATTAGAAGCTTGCGTAAAGTATATGCTGCGGGACTGCTACGCGCGTTTGTGTCGGTTGACACGTCATAGAGGCGAAAGCAGTGAAACGTCGCCGAAAGAAAGTCGCATGGGACTTCTAAAAGCGACGGGAAGCATTTATTTTTTGCTTATAGATTGATATTTTTTTAATTTATGACACTTGATATGTAGCTGAATCTTCATAATTTTTACAAATCTTCCGATGTTCTTACATATGTACATTACTAGCGACCCGGCCCGGCTTCGCACGGGTGCAATGTATTATACATATAAACCTTCCTCTTGAATCACTCTATCTAGTAAAAAAACCGCATAAAGATCCGTTGCGTAGTTTTAAAGATCTAAGCATACATAGGGACAGACAAACAGCGGGACGACTTTGTTTTATACTACATAGTAATACTAGCGGAACTGACAGCTGCTGTCCTGTACATATGTCTTAAATCCTAAAATTTTAAACTTTTTGAATAAGTCCGTGCATGTAAAAAATTAAAATCGGTCCAGCCGCAGTGACATAAAAACGCAAAGAAGAATTATAAATGTAGATATACTATTTTTAAGAATACCGTTTTTCATCTTTGAATCAAATTTTGTCAATAGATAGCATTATCATACATCTTTCATTCTTTATATGAACATTTTTTTACGATCATTTTTTAAACTTTGTTCTAGTTATATGCCATACGAGCCTTCAAATTGGTGTTTGAATCGTTATATTTTATAGAGATTATGGAAGTTGACGACAAAAAATCGTGACATATACATGCACTTCATTGAGCTTAATGTGACAAATGGAACTGTTTCAACCGGCAATTGTTTCGGAACGAGTTCAGTTACGTCCGACAGTTGTCAGCGCAATTAGCGAATGACGAATGGAACCGCCGCGGCTTCGCGTACGGAACCCGATTTAGTAGTCTCCGTTCCGAGTTCAACACGACCGGAGCAAACCCGTCGTGGCCGGAGTGGGCGCTCGTTGTGTTATTTTCCTTTTTTTTTTTTTTTCATGCCCTCCCTCCCCGCGGCCAGTTGTTCCGATGATGTGGGCGATTGAAACATAAATTCTGGTGTAGATAAAAAGAGGCGAATTGCGTGATTGTCCGTCGCTTGTCTTTGCCCTTTTTTGTTTTTTTTTTATGCGCGAGGTTTTTTGTTTTTTCGCTTTTGCCTTTTCAAATTTCGAAGTGGCTTTCCATCGGGTCGGTGCGCTTTTAATTTTCGAGTTTTTCAATGTTATCCGAAGCGTTTCGTTGCACGGTGAGTGAACGTTTAATTGGATTCAAAATATGTTTCTTTGACTTTTTTGGTTCATTTGGTTATCATCAAGTATATTTTGAATCAAATTAAATGAGAATCAAAATAAAAGAATGGTGGTTTGATTATTGTATCAAAGTCAAAGAAAGAAGAGAATATTTCTTTATTCAATTTAGGCCTAATTTAAGCAAGTATGGCGATGTTATACCTACTATTGTTTATTTCTCATTGATTTTTAGACGAAATAATCTGAAAGTTATACGTATACTATATTCCCAAGAGATGTATGTAGTTGTTTAGTTTGAGTTTGTCAGATGCCCGTAATGCCGACAGCTTGCGACATCTCATTCAAGCATCCAGCATAAAAACGTAATAAAGTAATTATATTTAATCGAACGCTGTCAGCCGTTACATCAAAACATTTAATTGAATGTTTCGTAAGTTAACAGACAGCTGTGGAAATCAATATGTGCAACATGCCATATCAATTTTATGTACTATTGAAATTATCATCCCTTCCCATCCCAATCTTTAAAGAAGAAGAAAGAAAATTATTAAAAAGAGCAAAATAACCACAAATAAATCAATACAGCCATAGGTCTTAAACATAACTTCCTTTAAATGATTCTTGTACACACTTGTATTAAGGGTACGGGTACCTATTAGTTAGCAATACGGTTGACTGAAATATCGTAGGATATCCTTCGTAATTGTTAAGCTTGTTAGAGTAATGGGCTGCGAGTAGCATTTTTTGAAATTCGCCCGTTCAAGAGACATCGTGGAAACGTCTTGCATGAAAGTTCAATGCAGCAACTAGCTGCGCTGCCGATGTAATCGAAAATAACCGTTATGCGCAACGGATCAAGGTTGTTTTAACAGGGCGCTTCCGTTGTTGCGTTGTTGTGATTTAACGCTGTCGATTGTGACAAAATTAAAGGGAGAATTCGCCGGGACACATGTGCGCAGCGGGGCGCCACGCTATCGTATGCAATCCAAAAATCCGGGGGAAATCTGACAGCCGAGCGCCCGCACTATCGGACGCGAGACCCCAACGTGACATTTACAGCGTGACACGGGACGATATTATTTTTTACCGTCAGGGAATTGAAACTCGAATTTTAAAATTGTTACCAGTTTTGGTCGTCTGTCGCAATGATATCACTGCATAGTATAAAACAAAGAAATTGACGAGATTTTTTAACCTACAACGTTCCAATAGATCTTTTGAAAGCTTCTTTGTATTCAATCTCAAGTCTTATTCGCAAACAAGCTTTAATAACGAAAACTTTGCCTTTTAATTGGTACACAACTAGCGACCCGCCCCGTCTTCGCACGGGTGCAATGTATTATACATATAAACGTTCCTCTTGAATCACTCTATCTAGTAAAAAAAACCGCATCAAGATCCGTTGCGTAGTTTTTAAGATCTAAGCATACATAGGGACAGACAGACTGCGGGACGACTTTGTTTTATACTATGTAGTGATCGAATAAATAAGTCTGTTGTAATGTTGGATACGTGTATATACCACGAGAGCACAATATGCAACACGACAGCCAATTAAGATACTCACAGCCCCATAAAGGATATATCTAATGGCGGGGTATTTTTCCATTACGAAATTTGCGGTGCGATGATGCCTCTCGGCGAGGGTAGCGCCCTAGCCTTGCCATGTGCACGCGACGCGTTATTTGTCCTTTCGAGCGCCCAGTCATTACGTACAGCGGCGGCCGTGGACTCGAAAGGGGATGGCGAATTATCGAGGTCTTTGGTAACGTTGAAGGCGGGCTGGGGAAGCGGCTAAATTACAAGTCGCCGTTTTGCTTAGCGCTTTTCACTGGGATTTTTTTTTATGTGAAAAGTTGCCAAGCGAGCAGACGGTTCACCTGATGTTAAGTGAGTCCGCCGCCCATGGACATCTGCTACACCCGAGGGTACCAAATGCGTTGACAACCTTTTGAAAATTGGTCTCCAGCCACCTCACTCACCAGACGAAACGCGAAAGTATTATACTTCCACTTTACGCCTGTGAGGTCGTGGTTCTCACCCGGACGAGCCTGCCCATTCGTGCAACAGCCGAGTCTGCTGCGTGGCCCTACCACCGTAAAAAATATATAGCTAACGAGAGGCGATGCGTCCACGATATCTTATTGCCCCGTCGTAGCTCCATTCTTGCCGTCATATTTGAACTGTACATCGTCCTGTACGCCGGGAAGTAATATTGAAGATAGTTTACTTAATAATCATCACGTAGAACTTTCAAAACGTTTGCCCTGAAAACGTCTAGTTTAGAACTTTTATAATGAAACATAGGGCGTAGAGCATAACTACTTACATAATAGCTCCCGCTATGAACGTGTTAGTTCGAAAGGGAAGGAGGAAAGGAAGGAGGAAGGGAAGGAGGAAGGGAAGGTTTCACAGAAGATGACAGGAAGTAAAACATACTTTTGTGTTTGATGCTTCTCTCTGGTTGGCAGCCTATGCAAGATGTTACACCAGTGCTATGGAACGAAGTTCGTTATGGCATGGATTAGGCGGATGGGGGCTAGGCGAAAAAAGGTGTAAGAATTTTTCCGTCACGAAAATACCAAGGCAGCCAATAACAACTTGTTTTGTGTCAAATAAATCTGTTTCTTTCGTTTTGAAATTTAATCAATAATTCGAAGTTATTTAATCAAACCTTTGTCACTTGCATTCAATGTCTTTATCACAAACAAAGAGTACTGGCGCAGGGGATAAAAAATTTATTTATTGGACATACAATACGTTTATTAATAATAATATACGACGAAATGAACTTCGCTCCAGCCGAGTGTTCCACGAAATTCACGCAAATTTCAATCAAACGATTAACCATCAATCAATTCCAAATTGATTGATGGTTAATCGTTTGATCAGTTAAAGTGAAGTCCCTTTGATATAAAAACAAGACATAATAGTGCAGTGCGTATATTTAAGGTGTTTACCTTACTTACTTCCTGCCGTAGTGTTGTTAATGATTTACAGTGAGGTAATAGGGTCCGTGGCGGTTCACGCTACGCGTTAATTTGCCGCCGCGATAGCATCGTCACTCGTCACGCATAATAACTGCATCCCGCACTTGTTTGTCTGTTTGCATTGACATGACGTCAGTGGTGAACGTATGTTTTTTTTTATGGAGGAAAGAGGCAAACGAGCAGGAGGCTCACCTAATGGTAAGTGATTACCGCCCATGAACACCTGCAACACCCGAGGGCTTACAAATGCATTGCCGGCATTTTAGGATAGAACGTATGCATGTATATTTACGATATATTTGCATTTGAATTGCCTTCGGTCTTCGGCTAAAAGAGTACGGTGCGACGAACAGAATGGTGGACTTTACACGTCTTGGGAGCTTTTTTTAATATTTCTCAGTTGTGAAGTTCACCTCAAATTTCCATATTATCCTTCAGCGTTGAGCACGTGGTGAATAGGAGCTTTAAATTGCAAACGTTTCATGGTTTACTGTAACGACCATTTGAACATAGGTTTGTTGAGCGTCTTCTAACGCACTTATGGATTATTTGGTAATTATGGATCCACTGAGCTACGACATTTCAAATGGGAATGTTCATGTTCATATTTAGCATTGCCTAGCAATGTAATACATCTTTTCTCCTGGAAATTACTATACCGCACTAATTAAAAATAACCATCCGAATGGACGTTTGGACACATTTAATTTTAAATGACACATCGTGATAATACTTGACGTATAATTCCTGAGAATGACGGAAAGGGAATATCTTGAACCATTTGTGCAGTTCATTAAAAATACCGGGTATTTTACAGATAGGGACCGGGTGTCGGTACGGTACTTGCTAAAGCGTACCAGTTTTGAGTCACGAGCGTGGATCAATGGCGACGTATGTTCACCGAACGTGTGCTTAGTCCGTCCACTTTGCACCGTTTCGACACGTAAAGAATCAATCTGTTTAGTCTCGACATCAGTTCTCGTATACTGGCGTTAATGGTTTCGCGGCTAACGCTTTTACAACCCACGCACCGGAACCAGAATAAACTTACCTGACGAGTGACGAATCCGTTTAAAAGTCGGCTGGAGAGTTCTCTGCACATACGTTCGTTTCAAATAATGGAGTTCGCAGGTTATAAAGTTTCTGAAAACGTTAGCGGTTGCACGAATGGCCAGGGGAAGTACCACGGCATAAATATGTTTCATATAATTGAGCATGAAGACGTCATAGCTGAGTGTTCGGGCGCTCGCCTTTAATTCAATATACTCGAGCAACCCGAGTTCGATACCCGGTGGCGGCACCAATGAAACTGCGCAGCGGTGAAGGAAAACATCGTGAGGAAATCTGCGTATTTTCGAAATAATAACAGGAAAAAATATTTCGAATATATGTGAAGTCCGCCAGTCCGCCGAGGAGCCGCGTCCTGGACTATGCTCCTCCTCTGTACATAGGAGGCCTTTGCCAAGCAGTGGGACATGTATAGGCTGTTACTTTACTTTTCTTTTCTTATCTTTAATGGAACTTCTGGGTTGTAAAGTTTCGTAAAACGTTAGCTGTTGCACGAATCGCCAGGGGATGTAACACGGCCTCACAGAAGACTGGCGTGAAGTGGAAGTACTAAACTTTAGAATTTCGTCAAGTGCGTGAGGTAACCGGGGCCCACTTTTTACAGGTTGTCATCGGGGGGTTTTAGCCGTCAATGAGCGGTGGTATTCATTTAACATCAGGTGAACCGCCTGCTCGCTTCATAACTTTTCACATTAAAATAAAAAATAGTTAACAAATAAGTCAGCGACGGACCAATGGTCGGGGCTTCGGCTTTGCGCTTTTACAGTCGCGAGTTCGGACTCGATGGCGTGTAATTTTAGCCTTACCGGTGTTTGGATTTCTTCCAAAATCATTGTCTGATACTTGTGACTGGCGGTCGACAAGATTCTTGCCGTGTCACTTTTAAAACAAGAAGAAACTGTGAACCGTGTAAAGAATTAGATCTATCTACCACGTTGAGGTCAATAAACGAGAGATCAACGATCTTTCGTTGTTATCGAACTAAGTGTAATATGTCCCCACAAATTGAAGGTGAGACTAGAAACATATAATCGACTAGAAACGATAAATCTATGGCGATAGATATGTACCTACTTATATTCCGATCACCATTCACATTCGCCGGATAATCGGGACGACGCTGCAAAAACACACACACACAACTCACGCACACAACTCACGCACACATACGGCGAGCGTACCCATCAATAGCGATCCGCGAGCGAACATCAAACGCGCCGCGGCACGGCCCGACGCGGGGCGGGCTTCTTGGAACGGCCCGTGCGGGGTCAACGGCCGGTTTCGGCGACCTTGCCTCACCTACATACAACGGCCACTTTTGCTTTCGCACTCGCAAAAAAGGCCCGCGCGCGCCCGATACACTCGCGACCCTAGTCTACCGAATGTGGGTCAGGAGGCGCGTTTTCGCCAAGAGGCCGACGGTTACGCGAAAGTGCTGTCAGCGCGCACCGGTTTCTTGGCGAGCGCGTGCCGCTGAATCGATATCGGCATGCGCTGAGTAGTACGGACTCTAACAGCCGACTACTTCTTTGAGAGCAGCTCTAAACCGTTCTTAAACATTCTAAAGCAACGCTCAGTAGTACGGGCGCCCCGTCTCTTGTGAGAAATGAGATCCGCAAAAACAGCCGACTACTTCTTTAAGAGCAGCTCTAAACCGTTCTTAAACATTCTAAAGCGACGCACAGTAGTACGGACGCCCCGTCTCTTGTGAGAAATGAGATCCGCAAAAACAGCCGACTACTTCTTTAAGAGCAGCTATAAACCGTTCTTAAACATTCTAAAGCGACGCACAGTAGTACGGACGCCCCGTCTCTTGTGAGAAATGAGATCCGCAAAAACAGCCGACTACTTCTTTAAGAGCAGCTCTAAACCGTTCTTAAACATTCTAAAGCGACGCACAGTAGTACGAACTCCCCGTCTCTTGTGAGAAATGAGATCCGCAGAACAGCCGACTACTTCTTTAAGTGCAGCTCTAAACCGTTCTTAATAAACTAACAACGCTAGTCTCTATGTATGTATTAAGTTCAGACAAGTCTTCATATCTAATTTAGGAGCCCCTTACGAGTTGTATAACATCTTTCAAATAACTCTTTTTTTTTACAAGAGGTAAACGAGCAGGCGGCTCACATGATGTTAAATGATTGCTGCCGCCCATGGGTACAATCATTTAACATCAAGTGAATCCGCGTGGTTTACTTGCTGTTATTTAAGAGAGGTCCAGGCCATTTCGCTCAGCAGACGAAACTCGAACTCGTAAATTCTTTTACGCCGGTCCATTGTATGGCTGCGGTTAGGTAAAGGGGAACTTTATGCAACAGCAGTGGCGGTAGCTCCACCTCAGCAGCTCTCGTGACAATCGCTGACGCAACTACCTAGGTCATGGCACTACGCTCAAGGTCAAACGTGTTCGGATAACCCGTGGTTGTGATTCTAATCGTTCGTTTACTTTACCAAACAATAATAAAGTTCATACTTCACATGTGATCCGGACCCCTTCCGCTAACTTATTTGCTTCTTATTACTTCTATTCCACAACCAGCAGTTGGCTAGGTGACCTGCCAAACCATTGTACCATGCGCGCGCTCAAACCTGTGACACATTAACTACAGAAGCTTTGGTTACTGTGAGGCTTAGTTAGGCACGTCGTTACTCTGAGGTCTGGACAGCGATTCGGCAGACTTCACAAAACTCCGTGACATTTTATTTTTAAAATCATTCATGTTGCCTCAATATGCTGTACGTAATAAATGAGTATATAATAAATGAGTGAGTATATAATATTATGACGTGTTTGGGTAAGCGATCTGAATTAGCCTTGACAAAATCACTGCTTATCTGTCTTTATACACAATGCCAGCCTTGATAGTGGGATGATGTATCCAATTTTTTGATTAAGGCATTAAAATGATTCTTCCAATAAAAACACAATAAAGTTAAAGTTAATTTACGGTCGACACATACGAATATTGATTATTTGGGTGAAATGACACAAAGTATTCGGCTTAATATTGCAGTTTAAACAATATTTAGTACATAACATTCATATGAAGCATAAGCCACTCTTAAATTTTTTGATATATTATTAAAATTCAACTTGATTTAGATCATTTATGATTCAGCTTTATTTATCGCGTTATTCTACCCTCGAATTAAAACAATGTAACTATAATTTGTAAGGATATAATTCTCAATACGCCGGAATTTAAAAGGGTGAAACAAATTTTGAAGTAGGTAACTTTTATAGAATAGTATTTGCTTCATATCTCCGACTGTAAAAATACAATAATGCAGTCAAAAAATAGAAACAAAATACCTATCACTGTTACTCTTTTTATTTCCCAAGTTTTCACGTCTACATCACATAAAATAATAATGTGAATTTGTTTCAATACATACTAGACTAATAAAACGAATTGTGTATTACTAATAAAAGTAACAGTGTGGAATGTACTTTTTTTATCGTAAAACTAGTATTTGTGACCACATTGCATCTAAATATTTGCTACAGGTTTTACATAACTCGATAAAGTTAAGGCTGAAATGACGCTGCGATCGTTGTCCGAAATGTGAGATTGTTAAACCGTTTAAAATATTTCACCGACTAAGCTCGTTTATACCGACGGGTGGGCTTAGACGGGAATGTGTGTGTGTCTGCTATCTCTCTCTTCCAACATAAGTGAGCTATGCGCTAGAGCAAGAGAACCGGACACGGGCGACGGTCTCGAATATCCTTGAGTAGCTACTAAATTTTAAAACTACAGCCGTTTTTTCGCTCTCGTAGCATTTTGTTCAGAAATAAATGTTAAAAAGAAAATAATTTAATGGTTCACTTTACTTATAACCTGTTTTCGGGGCAGTTAATATCAAAGTATGAGAACAAATCCCACCGACGATTTGAAAATCCTCAAAGATTGATAATTTTCTTTGTTATTAGCGAGAAAGGGGACTCTAAAGCTTTCTGTCACGATTAATGAACTTCGGCATCGAATTAAGCCCCCTAATAGATAATTGAGACGTGCTTCATAAATCTTGGCTGCAAAAAAATTCGATCTTAAAATTGGGTCAATTAGTGAAGAAGCCCCCGCTGTAGTGAGTAGGGGGAGGGGGCGTGTAGACATAGTTATATGAGAGCTGCGGCTTCGTAAAGGGCGAGGGTGCACCTTGAGTACGCGGAATCCGCCCCACCCACGCCCTTAGACCCTCGCGTTCGCTGCAAGTAAAATACACAGCAAACGCCCTCTGCGCAGAGTTCGTTATCGCCCGACAGCGATCCAATTCGTAAAATTCACCATTCGAAATTTACCTGTGGATTTCGTCCGACAAAAGTTAACTAAACGAGTTAGCCGGTAGAGAGCGCGCGGCGTCCACCATTTTTCCGTGCGACGGAACGCTCAAATAAGCCGACATTCCCGTCTGCTGCGCGTAAATAGAGCGACGCGCAACTGATGTGGCACCGCGGACGCGGCAGCGAGGCAATAAAGAGTCCGGCAATAAAGACGTGCAGTCGACGGCCGGCTGTGTATTGCGCGTTGAATGTCGCGGGCCCCAAAATAATCGTGGACGGGCGGCCGGTGCAGCGACGCGCCGCGTTGCGTCATTGCACTGGACCGGCAGGGCATTGCACCTTGCGTCCTACGCCCCCCACGCCGCCGCAGCCCCCGCCATCGCGCGCCCTCGCGTGCTATCGATCCCACATTTAACAGCTGATCGTCATTAAAGCCGAGGATAGTCGTCACTATGATCTTGCCGCAGCGCACCGTCCGCGTCCCGTGCAGCCGACATTTCCAACTGCATGCTATGTCAGGAGTAATCGCTGTTGAAGCGTATTGCGGACGCGCCGCCTCGTCACGGCTTGTATGCTCGTAATACATTGTCATTGCACTCTCCGCGTGGCGTGCCAAACGCGCCGCCGATCAAGATTATTTTAATGACCGGAGTCGGTGTATTATACTGTGAGGATTACCATTCCAAGAAACATTGATGCGTTTTTGTTCTTTATATGAATGTGTTTCGAAGTTTGAACCCAACGGAGGAGCATTCCGGTTCTGAGATTTTAAAAAGCGTTAGAATGAAATTAGTTTGCAAAATCACTCCCCTTTATATGTTTGTAGTATAAGTAACTATCACTCCCAGTGACTTCATGTGAGAAATTCATCCTTGTCACCCAAATGGCAAATTTTAGTATAACTGCAATGGCAACAAGGCAGTACAGTTTTATTAAAGACTAGACTGGCTTCGCACGGGTGCTATGTATTATACATATAAAACTTCCTCTTAAATCACTATCTAATAAAAAAAAAAACCGCTTCAAGATTCGTTGCGTAGTTTTAAAGATCTAAGCATACATAAGGACACACAGACAGCGGGACGACTTTGTTTTATACTATGTAGAGATATAGGATATAAGACTAGTATGTTTTTGTGTTGTCCATTTCCTTGTAACTCCGTGCTGTTTATAACATAGTTTAAGCGGTGAATCTCGATTGTTCCAGTGGCGTGGCGGTGTTGAGTCCGACAGAGAGCGGTGGGTGCAGCGGCAGCGACATCACCGAGCCCCGCTCGCCGCGCAGCCCCGAGCTGTCGGGGGGAGAGGGCGCGACCGCGCGCATGCCTCCCTGGGCGAGCGAGCCGGCGCAGGGCCCGAGGCGCCTCGCGGCCCAACCAGCGCCAGTGCGCCGCCCCAACCCGCCCAGCCATCGCCGCATCACCGAGTACTTCAACCACAAGATGAAACCTCAGACCGGCCTCAAACGCGACGCCGCCTGCATCGATGACAAGAAGAAGTGCCTACCGAAGAACGGCGTCACTCACGACCTAGAGAAATATATCACCTACCTGTCCCAAACGCTCAGCCCGAAAGTATTATTAGATGTCGGGAAACAAGCCGACGTTAGGAATTCGAACAGTCAAATCGCGAACTGTAGTGCAGACACGACGAGCAACACAGATTTCAGTACGGGCGGCCATGTCAAAGGTGCTCCTGACTTTTGTAGGTCTAAAGACAATAAAGATCGAATTCACTCAACGATGAACGGTTTCGTTGACATTCGACACGGACCCGAGTCCAATAAACGAGAGATCATTACTGCGAGCCATCTCAATGGTACTCTTGACAGCAAAAAATGTTGGTTTGAGATGAACTCGTCGCATGACCCATCCGCCAATGGTATTTTGAACTCTCACACGCAGAAATCATGTGCTAATAAACGTAAAATGCCAATACCCGCCAATAAGAACTTAATCGAAGTGAGAATAGCACCATCTACTTGTGTTCGTAACACTCAAAAGAAAACGGCGGCTCATAAAAACGAAGCACGAATGAACGGAGTCGTGAGTTCGACAACGAAATTAGACACAAGGATGAATGGAGTCACGTGCGGTTCAAATAATTTGAATTTGAACATTAAACCTAAAATTGCACCGGCGAAAAAGGATACTGCAAAGAAAAATACATCCCCGCCAAAAAGATCGAACAGAAAATCTTCAGCATGCATTGCGAATAGTAAAAACCTGACCTGGTCCAAAGCTAACAATTTGAAGCAAGTTCAACTTCAAAAGCAGCATTGTGCCAATTCAGTCCAAAGTGCTCCACTAAATAACATTCCCGGCGAACTGAACGCAACACCAAAGATTATTCCAAACGGTGTCCGACAAGTCTCCATGGCAGTAAACAACGGTATCGGCAATATGAATGTGCCAGTCACAAATTTTCAAAACTGTCATCCGATAAATCTTCAACACCCACAACCATGTAACGGCACAGTTACATCCACAAACTTAGCGTCTTTTGTAGCTATGCCTCATAATGTTATGCTCACAACTTTAAGGATACCACCAAATGGTTTACCCGCCCAGGCATTAACTCAACAGAACGGAATGAATTCTTTCAACAGACCAAATGTCAACGTATCCTCCAGCCCGACAAAGCTCAACGGCCAGTTTGTTTTTCCATTCGTACAAAATATTAATGGCACTGTAGTTCAAATACCTAATCTAATGGCGAAAATGCCAAATTTCGTACTTCCTCAATCTGCTCAATTAACAGCTCCGAGGCAAGATCACATGACAAACCAGCAATCGGCTCAAATTCTGATCAATGGTACATTATTAAAATTAGCAAATACGCCTCCAGCGTATCCTGCCATCAACAAAATTTCACCAGTTACAAGTCAGTCAATACCAGTTATGAATAAAAACATGACAGGTATGCAAGCTGTCGGAATGACAGTTCAGCCAAAAACAAATTACACGGTGAATTTGAGTCATCCCGTGTTAATGCCGCAACCCGGATATATCGTTACTTCAGTGCCAAATATCAACGTCAAGGAAACCTGGAGCTGTTCAAGCACAAACCCATCTTCGTCTCCTCAAACCTCATGCTCGAACCCAATAGTTCACCATCCGCCACCGATGATTACAAATTTCACGACGCAAGCTTTACACTCGAGTAGTATACCCATGGCCCCGGTGAAACCTCCAGACAATCCGATCCAAGGCACAGAACCGCCTAGCAGTACAGTAAAAGAAGCCGAATTTATGGATCTTAAAGATGAAAAGTGTGATATACCCTGGCTGTCAAAAACTGTAAATAACAATTTTGTTTCATTAGACACAAACAAATTACCTTTAAGGCCTTTTGCACAAGTCAGCAGTTTGTCCGAGAAATTGGAAGAGTTTGCAAAATGTGAAATAAAAAATAAACATATTATTGAAACGTCATCGAAGTTGGGAGACTTAATGTCGTTAGAGGAAAAAAGGAAAGTTGACGAGGTGGCGAGAAGAGAAGAAACTATTTTTACACAGATAACAGTTTTAAAGGATGTCACGTCGAACGTAGAGAGTAGTGTTATAGAGGCGGATTTCTGCACCGCGACAACGGAGTCTTCTGAATCCGGCATCGGCACTGACAAGTCGATAGATTCGCCAAGTGATTCGCAAGCAAGCAAGGAATGTGACGATGACTCCTCGCTTTCCCTTAGCATAAGTATTTGTTCAATGGATGCGCAGAGTAGTCAGAAGAGCCCAATACTAAAGCAGCCTAAAACACTGCGGTTTCCGCCCAAAAGTAGTATCAAGCCCCAGAACGACAAACGGACTTCTAGCACAGATACAACGTCCACAGTAACCGTTTGCCTATGGGAAAACTGCAAGAGGGATTTCGAGAGCGATTCGGATCTTCTGGAACATATACAGGTTGGATTTCGATGTCTTTTTAAATTGATTTGTATTCAATGATGACATGATTTTGCAAGACAAAAGATATTTTTGGAAGTTCAAATGTACAAAAAGAAAAAAAAATGTCGGTCTAGTTTAATTTGGCAGTTTCCATAAGATCGATCTTTATGTCAAAGCAACTTGGTAACGAAGAATAGATCAAGAATATAGTTTCGTTCCATAAATTCCAGTCAGCCCACGTGGAGTCGCAGGCGGGCTGCGAGAACTACGTCTGCCAGTGGGAGCGATGCAAAGTGCGAGGCAAACCGTCCTGCTCCAGACTGTGGCTGGAGCGGCATGCGCTCGCGCACAGCGGGAACAAGCCGTTCAAGTGCATCGTGGACGGCTGCGACAGGCGCTTCTCCACTCAGGTACAATTACGTTCTTTGGTGAGCACTCCGCAGGGGACCGGGCGCATTTCGCCAGAACGAATCCACAATAACACGCTCTAGCGCCGCCCGGACTGAGTTATTGTGTCCATCGTTCTGACGATTTGATGTGTTGGTTCTTTTTTCGCTACTGGTTCAGTTCGAGGCCCGTCTTCACTTCTTCGGATTGATGCGCCGAGACAGTTTCGTTGTCTTCGATCGTTGTATGAGAGGATTGGCTGGATTCCATTGGTCCTTACCAGATACTTTTGGCAATGGCGATTTTAAGCTAGAGTTTATATTTGATTGATTTGAATGGGTCATTGTCATTTGTATATACAACAGCAAGTAGATGACAGCAGACAGTCAGATTATTGCAAAAAGTATCTTGGTCAAAAATTAACCTAGTATTTGATTTCGAAATATTGGAAACGGACCTGTTAGTTGAAATGGTATCATTTTATATTCGTGTGCATTGTTTTTATTTTTCAATGAATTCGTTTTAATCTTCCGTTCTCTTCAAATCACGTCTGGTCGGGGGTGATTGCATCATACGTGCTTGAAGAGAATTTGTTTGATCACGATTTTTGTTAAAAAATTTAATCGATCTACAGCGAACTTTTCAAAACTCTTGCGTGTTTCCATAATTTTCTGTGTTTACCTTGTCTGCATTTAAATTCCTACACCTTTATTTGAAAATGGTGTGATTCAATCACTTGATCATGTGGCACCACACTTTCGTATAGAGAATTCGTGCAGTGAAAGAAAATTCCATCGTCTTCGAGTGAAATCGAGGTTGTTCATTAAAGTCACCAATTCTTTACGTTACATTTGATCTCCAGTAGTGGTGTTGCCACAATTACACGATCTGATTTTAAGAGTTCGATCCGTCCCACTGCAATTTAAATGTCGAACGTTAAACTTGTGCTGTGTTTTCTTTCCCAAGGTCAAAGAAGACGATGTCACGTACGGACTGTGCGCCTACTTAGTGCGATCTACATATGTTATTTTATTTTCGTATCGTCCAATAAGCTTATTGGGGATTATTGTGATGTTAATGATTGTGTCATGCCAAGCATTAAAAGCGGATTCGCAATTTCTCGATAAATTTATTGTGTGATATAGTTTTTCTTTTATTTTTTATCTCCTTCGAGACGTGCTGAGTGAGACTAGTCTGCGACGGGTTCTAACAGGATTAACGAATCAAGTATTGTTTTAGGATTAAGAGATAACATTGTAGTTACATACGTTAGTGTACATGCAACACACACTATACTAACATTTTGTTTCTTTGATCGCTTTTCCCGACTGTCTATTCTAGTTGTCTATTCGTTTCTAAGTTTATAATCGTTTTAAAATTTGGAATTTCTCTTTCGTTTCAAAACTCATCACGGTTTTTGTATATTTTTCTTTCAGACTTTAAAATATTACTTTTTACTATATTTCACTTATAATCTGCCGAATATTTTACTCAAAATCTTTTAAAATTCTATTTAGTTCATTGAATATAATTAATTTTGTTTTATAAGTTTGATTGCAATCAATTAAAAGTAAAAAGTATCAATTCTTATGCATACATACCTAGTCAATAGTCGAACAAAATCGCTACCAATAACATTCGTCAATTGCAAACAATGCTTCATTAATCTTCCTTCGTGTCTTTTTCGTCGTTTGTAATATTGCTAATGCCAATTCCAGACTTTGTTGGAGCGGCACGTAAACAACCACTTCAACGAGGTGTCACCGAACAACAGTGGCAGCAAGAAGACTGCTGACAGCTCCGCAAAGCTCATACGACGCAATGGCAAGAAGCTGCGGTACAGACGGCAACCTTGGTCTGGTTGGTGAATCTCATATCCTCCTATCCTCTATATCTCCAATCACCTTACTGGGCGAAAGCTGAGAACGTATGAGACAAACCCGTCGCCCATTCCATCCAAAGATAATTTAAAAACTTTGCACTTGCTGTTAGATTATCTCTTCCTATTTTAAGCGATCGGATGTGATTCACACACGCAAATAAAACGTACCAAGCGTAAGCTTGCTTCACTAGAATAGACCTTCTAGATCGCAGCACTCATTGGGACTTGCAGCCCAGCCCTTACACACAAATCATGGCAGATTGCTTTGCGAGCAAGGTGGGAGTAACAGTGGCGCATGTCTCGTGTTCCGCAGCGCGGATGTTCGACTTCTTCGACGCGGGCACTATGGAGGGGCTCGCGTGGCGGCTGTCGCGGAGCACCAGGTGGCGTTTGGGCGGCGCGTGTCCGCTGCGCGAGCCGCCCGGCAGGCACACGCTGACGCTGCACGCGGCGCTCACGGCGACCCGATACAACGCCGCCGAGGCGCGCAGGGAGGCGCTCCTCACGTACTACCCGCCGCACGTGTGAGTTGCACCAAACAGTTACGCTCACTCACACAGCACACGTTCATTACAACGCGCCACAACGCCGCCGAGGCGCGCACGTATGAGTTGCACCAAACAGTTACGCTCACTCAAACGTTCATTAGCAATAACAGGCGTTGACGTACGAGTTGCACTAAACAGTAACGCTCACTCAAACAGCACACGTTCTCTACAAATAACTGGCGTTGACGCACTACGTGCACCACGTAGCAGTGGCTCCAATAAACTACGCTGACTCACACGGTATACGTTCATTACCAGCAATAGCCATCGACGTACTACATGCCGCGCGTGCGAGTTGAAGCAAACAGTTAAGCTCACTCACACAACACACGTTCATTATCAATAACGGGCGTTGACGTACTACCCGCCGCACTTGTGAGATATAACAATAAACTACGATTACTCACACGGCAAACGTGCACTACAAATAACAGACTTTGACGTTCTACTCGCCGCACGTGTGAGTTGCACCAATCTGTTACACACTCACACAACACACGTTCAATACAAATAACCGGTGTTGACGCGTTACGTGCTCCACGTAACAGTAGCTCCAATCAACTACGCTGACTCACATGGCACACGTTCCCTACTATTCAGGCATTAACGTATCACTCGCTGCACGTCTTAGTTGTACGTCATTTACGCTCACTCATTAAAAATGTCAGGTATTGACGTACCACCAGCTGCACGTATCAGTTGCACCAATCAACTATGCTCACACCGCACATGTTCAATAAAAACAACAGACATTAACGCACTAGCCGCAATAAACTAATATCACTCATACAGCATACGTTCACTACAAACAGCAGGCATTGAGTTCATATGCGGCTGATGAGCATAAATTCCATGAATTGATGAGTAGTTCCATGAGTTTATGAGTAACACTCACATCTGCTGTACGCGCATCACGTGCTTTAAAACGGTTCATGTGCGCGAAAGGAATAAAATTCCACAAAATACAAATGAGTTGCACCAAAACCCATTAATGTCTTTGCTCCTGTTTTATTAATCTCAATAGTGCGGGGTCGATAAAGGAAACGATACAAAAACCTTTGTCATCTAGGATGAGTTACACATGTACTCACTTACCCCTCGTTTGCCCAACACACGTTCACCTCACGCGTTACAGCCGTGTAATTTGCTCCCCAAACTATACTGCACACTCTCCCACTGCATTTATAAACAAAAATTATTTAGCTAAGTATATAAAAAAAAAAATAAACACCACGAGTTGCCACTGCTACTCCGCGAGTCTGAGTTCACTTACAGGACGGTCTAGCAATTTTTACTGCACGCCCACTCTTTTCATTTTTCAAACACACTAACGTATACAAAAGTGTTCATAGTAAAATGGAATAAATGAGTTTTTTGAAAGTTCTTATTATATTTATCATAAATTTCAGATGTTATTTTTCATGCTGAAGATATTGTTTACACTTGTTTGACTTGACTAGCCACGAAAACGTTTCTGTCATAATTTCGATCGTAACATTACATTCTGTCGCTCACTTAGAAATAATAAAAGACGTTTTGTTCCAAATTTCACCATAAACTACATAATTCTGACATGATTCAAATTTAGAGTTGTTGAGATGTGAAAAATATTTTAAACATAAAAAAGGAATGTCTCAATAATGTTCAACGTTAATCACATAACATATTAAACTCTATTAATATTATATCCTTTTTAATTGTATATATGACCCCTTGACACATTTATATGCCTATTTATCATTTTCTCTCACATACATTCCTTTTTTAAACTTAGTGTGCGAAAAAGCGACTTACAAATGTTTTCTTCGTTATATTAACTACAAACAATTCACACATGTTAGCACTACTTGTTTAGATTAAAATAAAATATATCTATGTTAAGTGAAATATCTCGTCAATTCTTTGTGAAGTATAAACAATTTTGTATTAACATAATATTCTTGAGAGATAATTAATTATATAATAATATTTATTTTATATTACATTAAATACCAGTGTAATGCTTGTATAGTCAATGGTTGTATCTTTAAATACAATTTTGCTTATACTTACAGAAAATTATATGTAATCTTAACATCACCAACTAAATGCTCAATTCTCGATATTAAGTAATTATTACATGATGTGTTTCAGGTAAGCATTGTTTATGGCGTCATAAATAAATATTAATGGATAACTAGAATGAATGGAGGAGAGAGATTGAATATATTTTGCCACGTTGCATAGTAAAGATATTGTATACAAGTAACGGACATTTTAATACTTAGATTGTTTTATTGATGATCATTTCATCATCATCATAATGATTTAAGCATTTGAAATTTACTCAGCAGCCCAGTTATTGTTTATAAGTGATGAGGTAAACAACAGGTGGGTTTTGTAGATTTAATGTCCATGTTACTCGACATTAATATGCAATACATGACTGGTATCACTTATTATTTTTTTGTGTTTCTCATTAGTTTATTATATCCTCAGTATAGTGTATTATACTTATTTTATAATTTTTTTTTCTAACATTTTGTATTTTTGACTTATTACATTTTTTGTATTTATTACATTTTATATTATTTAGTATTTTGTACTTATATTTTTATATCTTCATCTTTGCATTTTATTACTATCACTAAGTTATTGTCTTTTTGTTTTGAATTTTCGATTGTAATTATTTCAAAATCTTTTCTGTTCATTATGTAAATTATATACATTTTACTATATAGGTACAGAAAGAAACTAGTCCTATTTTTATGTTACGAATAATTTTATTTTGCTCTATATTTGCCAGTTCTTTCTGTATTGGATATTAATGTCAATTAAATTCAATGTAAGAGATTTAACTTCTGCCCTCAAATTGCAATAGTTAACTATAATTAATCTAGCTTTCGCTTATCGTTCATAACATTTTTAGTTTGGATTCACTAACCATTGATATTCTTTCAAAAATCTATTTGAGGATCATATGCACGAATAGAAGAGATTTGTTTTTTAAATTTGAATATCGCTATGTAAGTCTTGCAAAAAGTTCCAATGACAAAAGATTGTTATAAACGGCTCAATAAAAAGTGGAAAAAAAAAATAAAAACGCAAACAGCAGCTTAATCAATGTTTTTCTAATGTATCGCACTAAAAGATAGCGTTGAAGTTTGATAAATCTGGTAAGGTTTATCTTACAAGTCCAAACATATGAGCGCCTTTGAAAATTATTGACACTGGCAACACGTGGTTGGGCAATACTCGCCGTATAATATTTTTATTTCAAACACATAACCTAAAGATTTCCGATTTTTTTTAACACGCGATAAGCGAGTGAAATTTGATATTCCTGATTGCTGTATTTGGTTTGTCATTTATCTCTTGTCTCTAGTCTATATTAGCCTTGATATTATTCAATAACTCATCTCTATACCCCCGCTACATGTTAAGATTGGCTATAATTTGGACATTGGTAAAATTTTAACTGGCCATAGTCTTAAAAGGTTACCCTTAAACAAAGTAATGCATTGATCCTCAAGTTAATTTCGCTTCGCATAGGGGATCATGCGCATTCTGTGATTCACCACCGCGCAAGACGATATTTGCAAGTAGCATACGCGGGAGGATCTGATGCATGCTATTGATCCTCATCCACACATGTAGCATCACGCTTCTCATGCTAAAGTTGCCATGTGGTGTGCCACACAGAAATTGGATAATGAAAGTTGCTAGCAACATCCGGAAGTTTTGAATTCCATTCGCGGTCAATAACTCATTTCTTGTCAATGGCGAAGAAACTTTACCATTGTCTTTATTATCCAATAAACATGTAATGGCGATTGACTGTTGATTATTTAACGTTAATATTAGGCCATTGCTAGCAATTATTTGGGTTGCCAGTCCTTTGCACACGTTGTTTCAAGAAATTGATTTCGCAACGCAGCTTTTTCGTTCGGTCACTAATTTTATTTTGGTTGTTCTGTATAGATTGTTTCTAATTTAACTGTATTTACGGTAATGCCAGCTTGATGTTTATTAAAAAATCAATAAACAATAAGCTTACATGACCGTTCACCTTAAGGTGATCGTCAGTTGAGATACGAATATTACATTACCGCACCTCTCGTGGCGACACTCATACCACCTTCGCTCGTTGCTTTGTCTGTTATAGACAATTGTGTTCAGACGCGGTTATCCTTAATTTTATCAATTAGATATTTAGTCGATGTTATCATTTCTATTGCGCCTTTTTATAGATTGTCCCGCATGATTGCTTTTCTACGCCTACGACAATTTCTTTTTCGGGATTGCAACCCACAAAGACTGCAAACACAATCTATATTTTGTTTCACAGATGAACTTTAAAAGAACGCACCGTCTTCGAACGGTCGAGGTTTACGTTCGCGATATTCGCAACGTGACATTTCCACTTGGCATTGTGTGTTTGCAGACGCGCTGTGTGGCACACGGCGTTCGCCGGCTCAATTTGCGCCAATCCGTTGCAGGATCGAGGACGAGTGGGTGCCCGAGAGGGAGGTGTCCAGGGTGAAGCGGGTGGAGATCGCGCAGCTGCCTGTCCACACGAAGGTGCTGCTGTACGAGCAGTTCTGCGGCTCGTACCGCAAGAGCCCCTCGCCCCCGCCGCCGACGCCCCCCGCCCCGACGCCCCCCATCCCGCAGCGGCTGCTGCCGATGCGCCAGTGCAACTCGTCGCGCCTCCTCAACAACCTCCTAGTCAGGAAGAGGCTGAGGGAGCAGCGCAGGAGCTGCAACGCGACCAACGCGCCGATGCTCTTCGAGGAGGAGAAGAAGGAGGAGAAGGTCAGCGGGGCGAAGAAGCGCAAGATGGGCCGGAGGTACGGTGGCAACTCCTTCTGGCCGTGCGGACGGTAGAGTGGCAGATCGCGGGCCGCGTCACGCCCTGTGGCCCGTGGATATTTAGAGGTTCTGTGAACTCGACTGCTCAGCGGCGCAGTTGCCGATTGGCTCCGGCGTCGGGGGTCGCGGGTTCGATTGCCACGCGGGACAACTGTTGTGTCTCCGCGCGGATAATGATGATGATTTTGTCCTCACGTAAGGGTAACGTTTTGAAACGAAACAAATGAAACGAAACGTGCGGGATGAGCGAAGCCTCTATGGTGGAAGGGACTCGGTGCCGCCCACGCGGACAGTTGAGCGCAGTCTGACAAATCGAGTTGATCAGAATGTGGTCCGATAGAGGGACTTAAGTCGGCTGTGTTCAGTCGATCTTGGCCGTGGGTCTAAAACGCAGCGGCGTGCACCAACCGCTGCACTCCACTGGGTCTCAGACCCCACGGTGCCGTGGCTTAATAAAATTCGCGTTCGTCCGCGTGGACCCCATCGCTGTCTCCCTCCCACCAGTTAAAGGCGCTATTTTTTGTTTCGGACGATTTTGACGAAGCGGGGTATATCGTGACGCGGCCCGGGACAGATGTTGATTCACCGCAAGCAGCGGCTGTCCAATTCGCCAAAGACTCGTTAACAGCGAAAGTTTCGCGGCTAGGCTAGCTTACGTCGGTAGCGGGAATCGGGGTAGTTGAATCCAATTCGAACGAAGACTGATAAACGCTTTTTATACGGATACCCCATTAGCCGTAGCGCCGAAGCGCCATCGAACAAACACTGTACATAATTAGCGAGAAACGTTTCTCATCGGAGATAGTTGTAGTTACGATTCGGAGTTTAGTCTGAATAGTTTTTAAGTCTAGCATAAGTCGTATCGACCAGCGATAGGAATCACTGCCAACTTGTAAATATTATACGTTAGTCGGTTTTACGTCTTTTTTTTTTTTTAGCCTTATTATCCCCCCTCGCGATTTATTTTCGGACGTCGTGTCCGCTCTGTGTGCGGGGGGCGTGTTTGCGTCGCGTTTGGGTGTTATTGTGTTTGTTTAGACGTGTTTAGGGCCTGTTTCGGATTTCGCCCCTTCAGGGGGCGCGAAGTCCGACGCGCGCCCGAAATCGCCCCCACGTGGGGGCGTTTGGGCTCGGCTCCCACTCTCGCATAGTTGTAGAATCAACAACTGTCTACGCGTCCATTGTAATTAAGCCACTGCCATTGGAAGTTGTGTTTTAGTTTTAGCGTCCGACGATCGGTCAACGAACAATTCGTAATCTTAGCAATAAATTATATGTGATAAGCGACCTTGCGACTATTCGTTGCCGCGCACAATTTTTAACCGACTGTTATTACATATTAATGTAGTACTACTAAGCTGTACGAACAAATATACAATAGGCCTGTTACGTTTTGCATGCATCGCCAAGCTATTCGGCGGATTGTATTGTATTGCATGCGTTATTAAAGTTAAAAAAAAAAAAGAGAACTGATACCACCAGTGAATACGGTTCGTAGTTTCTCTCGTAATTGTGATCATGAGATTTTATTGTCCGATTTGTACTCTTTATTGAGATGTAAAGCGTTCCGTAGAAGTTAGAACGATCGAGGCGCGATATTGGAATAGAATGATCGGCAGATGAAAGTACAAAAAGTTTTTATAGGTTGTTTTGGGTAGAGTTTGTACTTATATATATGTTACGATTTATTGTACGCGATCGATGAACCATATTGTACTGTATACACTAGTTGGAAATCTTTCGAAAACTGTTTACCTCGAATGATGAAAGTTACACTTTTGTAATGTCCACTTGTACGTATTATCGCACTGCTTTAACAAAAGTCTAAAAGTCGTAAAATAATTCTGTCAGATAAATATTGAACGGATGCCAATAAAACCGCTTTACAACTAAAAGAGAATATTAAAAATTCATTCACTCAGGAGCTTTCTATGATTGGAGTATTTATGTGTTATGATATTCAGTTATTTTTGTAATAGCAGTGTGATGATATGAATTCAGAAGCAATATTTTATAAAATAAAAAATAAGGATTTGATTCACTGTGTGAGATGTATTACTTTTCTATTTTAGTGTTCAAGACAAATGACAATGATGTATATCAGCTAATCTAAAGGAAAAAGAGTTTTTTGTAATAATATATAAGACGCAAAACCCATTGTAATATAGTTTATACATTGAAAAATTAGATTTATACAATATTTAAACAGCAACACTTCTAATGGTAGTAAAATGGCGATTGGTAAAAGATGCATCGGACACGAGGCGATCCAGACCTTTAAATATATTTTATATGCGCCGTTATAGTACCATTCGGACGTGAGACGAAGAAGCACCAATAGTTGATAAACGCGAGAATTTTTTTTTTACCGTTTGTCCATAATGGATTTATAAAGAAGCTAGTTTAGATGTTTTTAGACGCCCATATACAGATATTGTCAACTGTTCGTGCCTATAGCTTAAGGACGGGCGGATGTTGAAATTGTGTTCTGTGCTCACACGATCTCGCTAGGAATTTTAGTTAGTGCCTCTAGGGTTAAGTTAGGGGGAATTGTTGCGTCGCCACGGCGCTTGGCAGCGGTATGGTGTGTCGCGGCCCGTAGTTTAATGTTGTAAATATGAGACTCGGTGATAGCTAGTTTCGGTCGGGTTCAGTGAGGTTCGGTGAAGTAGTTAATGGCGGCTGCGGAACGGTCCAAGCGTGGGCGGAGTTTGTCGTTGCGAATGAAACGGCCTCTAAAGAGCCCGCATTGCGACGACGAACGAAGCTCTGAGCAAAGTTCGAATTCGCCCCGTAATGGGGCGCGAATGGCGTCCGCATTCGCCTCCTAATGGGGCGCGAATGGCGTCCGCGTTTGGAGCGAGGTCACTCTCAAACACCGCTTGGATATTCCTTGGATGGAATGGGCTAGGAAAATTACGTCACGTAGTCAAGTTGGTGCCTGTATGTCGGTCAGTTTACGGAGCGTGCACCGTCTGCACACAATTCTCGTCTGGATGTATTCCAATGTACTGATTATTGCGGTTATTTTTCCTTTTTTTCACTCGTGTTAAATTTTAAGACGTAGCCTAATCTCTCAGCACTGACGATAGTGCCATATTGTATCGGCTCACTCGCTTGTTTATTGAAATTAATTAATTTAATAATGTGTAGTCAAATTCGACGCCAAATTCGTAAAGACAAAATTAGTTCATGTTCGTTTGGGGCGCAAAGTTGTTTCGTGTTATGATCTCAAATGTATCGGCGGTGTCACCTTTTATTTGAATGTATGCGTAATGTGTATGAGTTCTATTCGAATGGAAATTTATATTGTAGTTCATCGTCGTGCGATATTGATACTTAAGTTAGAAGCCGGAGGTGATTCGCCCAATGCGGTCCTGTTGCGTCCGAGCTCTTATACAGATCAACGAATCGCTCAATATCTATGTTTTAACGAGTTAACTCGTGATGATCTAATAAATAGGCCTATACGCGTTTTTCTCAGCCAGGAAGGGAACTCTGTACTCTTTCGATTCGATGAGCTCGGAAGCGACTTACCGCCGTTAAGTTAGCGTAAGCAATCCGTAACAGTTTAAACAGAGGAATATTTTGTTAGATTCGGATCTTGACGGACTCCCAAATTAATATCTAAAGATACTCTAGATAATGTAAGCGAGCGACGCGACGAGATATACTTTTTACCACTGCCACGTTAATCGTTAGTGTGTCGGATAGGATTCTGTGCGGTTTATTGTCTGTCTGTCTGTCTATTTGCTAGTTTTCGTCGCGCGCCCTTGTGCGTTGCGGCGCGTTCACCCGGATTTGCTCATTCATTCGCTTTTCTTTTCCATCGCTCAACGGAAACAACGGAAGCGGTAACCATCTGCGGCGGCGGGCGGACCGTTCGACGGACGATCTCTAGGCGAATGATTCGTGTGACCGATCAATATACGAATGATTCGCGCGACGGTCGGTTCGTCGGCGAATGATTCGGGCGGCGGTCGGCTCGTTGCGAATGATTCGCGCGACGGTCGATTCGTTGGCGACTGGTCCGTTCGGCGAGCGGTCGCGCGAATGACGGAGCGGAGGCGCGGAGCACATTACGGCCGCGGAGAAGCGCGAATTAGCCCGGGCCCGGTCGGGAACCCAGCCGGGGGGCGCTTTACGGTTCTCTCTCGCGTTAGAGACGGTAGCTTAATTTAGACATTGGTTTCGAGATTCCCGCACCGGGCCCGCTGGGCCGCGGTGTAAATAGATAAGTATTTATTGATAAGTATTAAAGCGGCAGTGGTCTGCTTCGCGCCTCGGTGTGGGGCGATCGGGCGGGGACTCCCCGCCCTCGTCTATAATAGTGGTAGTGTACTCGAGTTGTCTTTCAACATGTTTCCTATATTATGCGTTTATTATATGAATGTTCCCCTTTATTGTAAATGTTTTGACGAGGATTCATAGAAACTATATGCGGAGCCTGTATCCCAAATAGTGTGCACTACTTATATTCAATTTGTAGATATTTAATTATATATAGTATAATGTTTAATGCGTTGTCTTATTTGCTTGACTCCTCGATGGTGAAATCCGAAAAGTGATTATAATTTGGCCCGCGCGCTCCGCCGGGTAATCTACCTCAATTAATTTATCACAAGTTTGGGCATAATAAATAATGAATAGTGAATGTTGCTCTTTTTTATCTCGATCCTTGAAATTTGTTCAATTTAGTGTTTATTAAGTTTCTTTTTAAAATTCGAATATCGAAATGGTTTGTCCACGTGTCACAAGTACTGTATCTTATATTAAATACATATTGTATGATTGATTACGATGAGTTTTATTCGTGATGCGATACCTGATGATGAACTGGCAATCATTGAGATTTTTTATGTATTCTTAAGCATTTAAGAAATTACAAGTCGATTACAAAAATTTAAAATGTGTGTTGGCGACTCTAAAACTTCGAATCGAATCGCTGGGCGCGAATTCGGCGGACGTGGGTTCGATTTCCGCAGCGGTGAAATACTTTTCGCGCATGTTTTCTACAAATTTTAATCTTTCATCTTAACTTTAGCACTGTATAAAGTTTAATTGAAGAAAGTTAATTAAATGAAATTACTTGAGTAATGAATTACTTTTTTTATGACTATCTTTTTTTAAATCGGACAAAAACGAGCATCTTACATATTTACTCTGCTGTATAGCAATGTATTCTCGCGATGCGATGATATTGGAGCAATAAACTGTAAATATATAGATCTTTTTTTAAAATAAACTACGAATAACATTGATTTACAAATTTTTATTTCGATTTGTCCACAAATTACATAAGTAAATCTGTTGGAGACATCACAATTATACTACACAGTGTTTCCGCTATTAATATTTTTTATGAATTTGATTTAAAAAGAAATTTGATATTTTACACTTGTTAAACATGTTTATTACTGAGTTAATTGTAAACAAATAATTTAAATTCGTGCATATTGAAGAAAATGGCTATATTTAAAAAACAAGCTCTAATAAATCTAAAACAGAATCGAAGGCTTTCTCATAGTCCATGAACGATAGTCATAAAGGTATTTAAATTGTTTATAGTACTAATCTTTGCACTTAAGATTGAACATTAAAATATGTAGAAAAAGTGCGAAAAGATTGTCGCCGCTGTGGGAATCGAACCCACGTCTTCGGCATTCGCGGCCTGAAGCTCTAGCCACTGAGCTAAACGGCTGATTACCACACCGACGAAAATCTTAACGCATTCTTCTACATTGTTTTCTTAGCATTTGAAGCAATGCTTGGCGCCATCTATTGTTATATCCTTTCCAGCATACAAACAACTTCGAATATCGTTTTACAACGATAATTCGAACGAGAGATGTCGCCATGTCTTTTTAGAAATTTAAATTGTTTATAGTGCTAATCTTTGCACTTAAGATTGAACATTAAAATATGTAGAAAAAGTGCGAAAAGATGCGAAAAGATTGTCGCCGCTGTGGGAATCGAACCCACGTCTTCGGCATTCGCGGCCTGACGCTCGTTTTAAGGGAACGTTATCGAGTTTCTTGTAGAACAGTACCACAAAACTTCTGCCCCACGCCTCTGGCGTAGCGCTAGGTTGAAAGACGCAATTAATCAGCTTCTGAAGGACCACAAGTAATGGTTGTTGACCCGCTTTCAGAAGCTCAGTTGTATTATCATCCTAACCTGGTGATTTGTCATTCTTAAGTTGGTCAAGAGCCATTCTAATCTCGCCCAGACTAACGAGTGTTGACAAGCTTCGTTTTTCGTTCATTACTTTCGTTCGTGTGTATGGCGTTGACGACGATGTGTACAACTATCCATGGAATATCGATCTCAATCAAAACCTCGGTTGTAGCGGAAATAATAGAAAGTTGACCTGGATTAGCACCGGCGGTCCTGTTTATAACGAAATTGATTGAACGAACATTATGACGAACAAATGTAAAATATTTAATAACGTCTCTGTGATCACAACGGCGAAGACTGACACTGAATGAATGAATGAAATGAATCGACTCCATCTATCTCCTGCCCACATCCAAAATTCCGAAAACTTACTAACTACTACGAATTAAATACCTTAATCTCATCCAATGCCTGGAAAATAGCAACATGCTGAACGATATTAACAATAAGCTCGTAAAACTTTTCGAAATTTTATAGATAATGCCTTATAACCTTTATCATAATGCATTATCTCGTTAAATAAAGTTTATTTAAAGTAAAGTAAGTAAAGTATCAGCCTATACATGTCCCCCTGCTGGGCAAGGGCCGCGACGCGACTCCACTGCGGCGGACTTCACACATCTTCAAAAAGTTTTTTGTTATTATTTCGCAAATAGGCAGGTTTCCTCACTATGTTTACCTTCACCGCTGAGCACGTGGTAAGTCAGCACTTAATAACGTTTCATTCAAGAACTCGGGTTGCTCGAGTATATTGAATTAAAAGCGACCGCCAGGACAATGAGCTATCACGGCTCTCTCACGGCACCTTACGTTCGGTAAACTGTAGCTCGCCACACGGCCATTGCAGATTGGCAGATATTCTTTTATGATTTCTTACACATGCAAGCCAGGGACAGGGACGGACTGAGCCGTTTTATTTACAGGGAAGTCGTGGTAAATGTTTTTTTGAATTAATGAAATTAAGTAATAATTTATGAAATAATAATAATAAGTTTTTATTGCTCTTTGAGGTCGTGCCTATATCTATGAAGGAAACATTTTATGAGATGCAAGATTTTTCTGTTACTTTGAATTTTTTGTTTAACACCAAAAAATGAAAATGGAAAAGAATATGAGAAATTTTTCTGTACTACAAGAAAGTTAACAGTCAATTCTAAAACTGATATTGATGAAGATTTGTTTTTTGGTGAAATTTTAGGTTACTGCTAACCTAAAATTTCACCAAAAATCAAAAAAAGTGTTACCCGATCTCTTCAAATAGTGCTGCCACTATTTGAAGAGATCAGGTAACACTTATCGAAACAATAAACATTGCCTTAAAGCACAATCTTTGAGTTATATCTCAACACCTGGATATAGCTGTGCATTGTATTAGCAATACTGATTGTTGCAGGTTTTGTCAACTTATTTTGTCAATCGATAAAACGTACTTGCGGTCTAAAATATCTAAAACAAGAATAACTAATAACTAAAATCATGTTGCAGAATACCTAGACTTGGTTAAGTGTGTTTGTTGACATAAAAACGAGAAGTTTATCACACTATTTCCTGACATGAAAGCTAGAAAAATACAATCGTGAGGGGCCGGGCGTTACGTTAGGAAGGACGTGATCGCCCATGACCTGAAGATCGAGTCCATCGAGGAGTTTGTGGTCCGGATGGCCCGTCGCATGTTCGACAGGGCCGACAACGGACCACACCCACACCTGGAGAATATTGCTCCACTCCACGCCCGTCCTCCTGACGGACGCCCGCTCCCACGAGAGCTACTGCAGTCGGAACAGACCATTGGGGGGCCAGACCTGACCGCACTTCCGCCGCTGTGTCGAAGACGATGTCGTCCTCGCGTTACACACCGCGTGTAACGCCGTACACCCGCAAGTGCCGCTACCGCAGTCAGGGAAAGGGATGGCCGAAAGCCATCCTCACCACCGACCAGCCATTCGCTGGTAATGGGGACAGGAACGCCCGAGTAATGGGGACGGGGCCCCGAAACTCGTATATGCAGGGCCTTTAGCCAGCTGCAATATACCAGTCGTAGAAAAATAAGTTGAAGTTGTTTTAATTATTGTTTTTCTTTAAATGTTTCTTGAGTAACTGACTGCAATCATAGGTAAGTAAATTTATTTAGAAAATGAATGGATGAAATATGTGATAGTTAATAATTGTACATATTTCTTTGTAGTTTTCCATTAATTCAATATAAAATATGGTACAAGATTCAATGTATGTTTTTTTATGAAAATAAAATTAGCGACCTACCTCGACCGCGTAGAATGCACGATTAACACAATATGTTTGTAAATTTAATTTTTTATGTGAGAAGGTGAAAAGCGGCCGTTCACCTGATGTTAAGTGATGGCACATCGTACCGATGAACAGCCGTAAGCTTGCAGATACATTACCAAATTTCCAGTTTTGACTGTGTGTACTCTATCGTAGGAGAGTACCAAATATCCATCGATACATTCTTACAAACTTCGACAAAGGGACACAAAAGGGCGCTGAATGCATAACTCGACCGGAGCTCATGTACTCAAGGCCGGCACTGGTTTCACCAAGCTCGTAAGTTCCTTAGAGTGGTTGGTTTATAATATGGAAATAATATTTGTCTACATTACTTCCGCATATGTAACACCTGAAGGTTTATAATATGGAAATAATAGTTGTAACATCTTCGAAATTTATGTGTGTTAGAAGTTGTTTTAATATTTTGATTACACGACTCTAGAATGCTTACATCTTCCATAAACGAATAGGATCATATGTTACTATGATGTTGTACATAAACTATCACATGTATTTATTGAATTTTAAGTAAATAATGTTACAATATCGCTCACAATAGTTTCCGGTGTAATTAAAACTTTAAGCATCTTTAGAAATCCTTATAAACGTGATAGCTTTGTAATCATGCTACCCTTATCCTAAAGTATGTACTATACTTTACCTAATCCCCGGATTAGAAGTATTTGCCAGTGATTAATAAACGATAGCAATGTTAAAGCTTCGCATCGCATATCGTGGATGGCATACCGTAGGTATCGTCGGCGAACGTCGCACAAAGTCTCCAATTTCTACTGCGCGCGCGATCACGTTGCTATATGTTGTTGTTAAAGCGCCCAACAATATAGCGGAGTTGTGAAAGGTATTAATTTTACACCAGGGAACGTTTGCGATAAAGATTTCACAAGGCAACCCGACACCGTGCCAGGTGCGACCCACGGCGGCCCGCATCGCCGTAATGAGACAGTTACGTAACAGTTAGATCTGAATAATGTCTTCGGCTCGCAAATCGGTGGCTTACTTAACCTAGGACGCGGCCACAGCGAAGGCAGCGCTGCAGGCCAGCGCTGAAGTGCTGTATAGCGTGCTAACTCCGAACATTGACTAGTATTCTGGCTCATGGTTTATCCCAAAATAAATTAATCATTCAGTGATATAATGCGTTAACTCAGCGAACAAGCTGTCTTCAAATCAAATTTGATTCAAAACAGTTGAGACGTGTTGAGAAATGGAAAAAACACACACACGTCAAAGACTTTCGCATTCGTAATTTTAGGATAATCCCTGAAAACTGGCATAATAAAATCAGCACCTACCATGTATACGTTTCTTACATAAACCGAAGACAGAAGAAAACAAATTTGTGGCGTTAATTAAGCATCACGTGTTTTGAAGTAATTACTCAATTGTATACTTGGCAAGCGGAATGGCAATACCAATCGAATTGTAAACAAAGTTAACTTCAAATATAATATAACCTAAATGTAGTCTAAATTATATACCGAAAGGGCAAAGAAATAAATGATCTCGCTCCATCTTGAGGTCCGCTGAAACAATGACCGACGCAAATTAATTTTTTTTTACGTTAGAGGCAAGCGAGCTGGCGGTTCACCTGATGTGAAGTGATAACTACCGCATGGAGATTTGCAACACACGTAGGGTTGCAGATACGTTGCTGCCTTTTAATAAAGTGGGCTACTGGCGTGGGCGAGATGCAGAAGTCAGCCGGTCTCCTGTGAGGTCGTGGTACTTCCCCGGATGGACCTGCCCATTCGTGCAACAGGGAACTGTTGCGTGAACCACAGATAAAACAAACTCGGAGAATAGTCCCCACGCTGTGTATTAGACGTAAACTCACCGACAATATAAAAAATACAGAACGCCACTGTGGAATTCTCCTTACACAAGAACAATTTAGTGCAATTTTACAGTAAAACAGTAGTTATTACATTCCCAATAAGGAGAACAAACGCGGCGATCTGTCAACGGGTATTGCTTATAATTCTCGTACGCACTGATCCTGTTTAAGGAGATTACAGCGCCGCCTGGCGCCGGCTGCTGCATATTCCGCACCGAGAGATCATTTAAAACCGTTACCCGTTTGTTATCTAATATCATAATAGACGTAATAACAAGTTAGATGTGGGTACATGATAAATTAGGGCCGTTTTACTGCTAATCTTAATTTAGTTAAGACGTGGACGTAAAGCGCCCCCTAGGAAACCTATCTTTATTGGGTTGGAATCGCCGAGCGGAATAACATTGTGAAAGTATAGAGAAGACGACTTGTTTGAGACTTTAGATTAAGTATCTGGAGCAGGTCTGGGAAAGAAAGTACTTTCTTGTATCTACCACACATACTGTCCACAATTATTATAGTGGAAAAACAACCTATGACGACTTTAAAACCTGACGGAGTTAGAGATGTGTAGCGTTAAAGATGGGCCACATATACCCCTCGTCCTATACCGAATACCAACGTGCAAGAAAAAACGCCTATAAATTTAAAAAAAATGGTCGAATTTGACAAATAATATAGCATATATCCAAATCTTACACCTCATTCTGTGATATGAGAATAGTTTATATTTCAATCTATGAAGTTATAAACTAAGGCCCGGTTTCTGAAACACTGATCATCGTAGATGTCAACTAATCACCTGTCAAATGGCATTTCACATTTCATTTTAGTTTGCTAAAAGATGGTTGAACTCTCATAATTGAGCAGAATGATCTTCTTAATGATTAGAATTATCAATTCAACGAGTTTAACCATCCTTTTGGCCACTCAAATGACATTTAAAAAGCCATTTGACAGCAGATTAGTTGACATCAACTATGATCAGTGTTTCAGAAACCGGGCGTTAGTCTTATGTATCTGTTAAGTTTATGCATCAGCGCGCTCAATTTGCGCCAAATCACTATTGCTCCCATACCTCCTTTTGGGTTAGAATGCTGAAACTTTGAAACTCCATATTTAACACGACTGTTGCGTATGAGTTATAAAAGTATTCAATGCATAAACGACCATGTTAAAATGAATTCTTTGTTATTCCGCTACATTAAACTAAAAACATGTCGGCCACACCGCAACACAGAACGCTTACTTACTTTTCTTTACTTAATAGAAAAATTAAAATGCTGCTCTTTAAGCTATCGGAGTTGATGACATTGTAAGGTCAGAATGGAAAATGTATTTTTTTTGTTCAAGTAATTTAGCATCAAGTGAGCATTATTTTTCACTAGCGACTCGTCCCGGCTTCGCATGGGTGCAATGTATTATACATATAAACCTTCCTCTTGAATCACTCTATCTAGTAAAAAAAACGCATCAAGATCCGTTGCGTAGTTTTAAAGGTAGCATACATAGGGACAGACAGACAGCGGGACGACTTTGTTTCATACTATGTAGTGATATCTGGATATTTAACAAATTTATTTTACGCATAAAAGGGAATTTAGTGTTGTTTACACAATGTTTCGTGAATGTGTTGCGTTACACCCCAACAAAATGGAGTGACGAAAATCGAAGAATGCAGGTGGCTCAAGATTGTGCTTCGTGGTAGTCTGTGGCCAGTCCAGGTCAGACCTATGGCCTACCGCTTAAGTTCAGCACTGGACACAAACGGACTGAAATGATAAAAATATTTATATACAGCTACTAATTGAGATTACGACCATTATGAGGTGAGCCGCATAATGCTCGTTAAGTATTTATTTTATAGGGTTATTTTACCGTTAATGTAAGACCAACGTGAGTGTGGTAATTGAAGCATACTAGTTATAAAGGAAATCGCACCTACAACTCATAAGGTATGGTAGATGCCGCAAGCTCGTTTATCAAATTTTCGCATAAAAAACCCAAAATAAATTATCATGCAAGTTGCAAGTTTGTTCAAACAATTAATTTGTAATTATACTTTAATGGGGTTTAATTCGAAATCATTCAACTAATTCCTATATATTATAAAGAAAAGATAGTGCATGGTACTATGTGTGTATCCTGAAGTTAGCAAATGTTCCCGAATCTTTATTTTGTTTTCAAGTTATTTTGGTACCCATCAAGTACACCAGTTTTTTTCCAAAATGAGGTATGCCAGTACATAAATGAGGTTTTCAATATGTTTTTCAACGTTAATTAGTAGATTAGTACTATATAAGCAATGCTGGTTAAATGATGGAGTAGTCATTACTTGGGTCACCGGTTCGAATCGGTTAGGATTCTATGGGTTAACGAATACGTCATTTCTTCTGGTTTTATTTCTGAAGTGCAGTAGTTTAACAGATGCACGGCGTTTTTGTTTGGTGCGCAATAAACCTAAATTGTATTTGTAAACCTAAATTAATACATTGTACCTAACTTGTATTCACATACTTTTTTGACTATTGATTTCAATAATTATAATCGACCAAGAACCATCGTACCGATGAAAGTCGAGGAAATTAATGTTGAAAGAAATACAAAGAGCAAATGGGATCGATTTTAAAGCCCTGGCGATTGCAGGATGCATTGTCAGCATTTTTGGTGGCCGGGCGAGGCGCGCCACATTGCAAAACCCACTACTCCACCGCCCACCATCACACTGTCACCACATTACCGTCGGGCTCCTGTTTTCCTGATCACGGTGAGTCAATTTAAATTATGTCTATTTAATTACAGAATATCTCATGATCGGTTAACAAATTCGTCTCTAGTTTGACTATTTTTAAAGAACATCGTTTTAGTTTATAATATAACTACGATTAGTGATCAATAAAATAAATTAATTGATAGATTATCTCGATATTTTCAATAATCGAATGCGAATTTCTCGATAATATAATCCTATGAAGAATATGAATTTCTATGAAGGTATATTTCTTTATAGAATTATCAATCGTTTGTCAATTTTTGTATTTTCTAGACATCTTGCCAACTGGTTAATGCTTGCTAAAACATACTTTAGATTGTATTGTATGTATCAAGTACTTTAAATAAAAGAGTTATAAAGTCTAATTAGGAAAATAATGTCATGTCCGCTAAATATGAACATGGTCTTTTCATGTCGTTTTTCCTCCTAGTTTCATAGCTCTTATAACTTAGTGACTTTAATTTCGTTAAAAATTTAATGTGTTATATAGTTTTTGCTCAATTTATAATTAAAAAAAAATTTATAGTTGTACTATTTTAGTTGTCATATTAAATAAATAATTTTATTATTATCGTGTGGGGGATATTTTTTGTTTTCTCGTCTGGTTGGGTTTATAAATAAAAATAAGCATATAGCTGTATAAATATTTTATATAATACATGAATAATTATTAAGAGAATTAAGCCTAACACGTTTTTTTGCAACAAAAGTAGTGTTCGTTCTAACCAGGTTTGAATGTCATAATTGTAACTCTACGTTCGTTTTTCATAAATATAAAATATTTGTGTGTGTTATAAGTGTTGTTAATATTAAATACATTTATATACACATCTTTCTGAAAAGGATAATTCTTTCCACTCTAAAATTCAGGTCGTATATCATGTTTGCAGCTATATTTCATAGATATTAAAGTATGTCTAAGTAAATTATTTATAATCTATATTAAATAAAAAAAATGTATTAAAATGTACCTAATGTTATTTATGGTAGCTCCAACGTGTATACATTTACGTGTATAACAAAGGCAGATAGATGGAAAACGGAAATGGAGAATTAAAGAAGAAGTTCAGGGTTGAAATGGCCATTACCTCACAGTCACGTGGTCTTATTGGTACAACGTGTGATGTGACGTAGTGGAAGTCTCGACCTGGACGGTCTACGGATTATGAAGAACCACTTCGAGAGAAGTCCCCAACTAATTCCTAACGGAATATTCTTGTATGTTGTTAATCTGTTGATAATTTATGTACCGTTCTATGTTAATTCTATATCTAAATGTACAATATATTAAAATAAAAATTGAAACCTTTTTTTTTATTAAATTGCCTTTACGTACTTTAGTTTTTTTTAAAGTTTTATTTTATTAATTTTTTAGTTCAATTACTTAGTTAAAATCGTTATATTATTAAAGTTTTCTCGTAGATTTTGTTATTACAAAAAAAAAATCACAATAGATTCACAACCAAAGTTGATTATGATATTTTTTGTCCATTTTAATGAGTTTGTTTTTACATTTGCCTAAAGATGTGAGATCTTTACTTACTTTACCATTGGTTTACTGTTACATTATGCCTTAAGACATTAAGTCCGCCATTTGTATTCTTCATTCAAAGGTAATGCAATAAACATATACTAACCTGAAATAATTTTAAATGGTTTCTTTACAGTCTTTTTATGGTCTAAATAGTCTTTCTAATCACGGTTTTACCAATTTGAATTAGCAGGTTATAGGGCAAATAATTGTAATAGTCATATTTTATGCTTAAGTGTTAATAAGTTATATTACAATTAAAGCTGCCTTTTCGGGCAAATGTTTTGAATGAAAATTAAACTTAATATAGTATTAATTTCAAAATTTCGTAAATAGATCCTCATGTGAATATCAATATTAAAGTACTGAGATATATGGGTGTCTGTATTCAACATTGAATACACATGTATAATTATGTTTGTATACTAACTGCTGACCGCGACTACGTTTGCGTAAGGGGTAACATTCAGACAGAAAGACAGATATACATAAATTATAGCCTATGTCTTATTCTGACGTATAAGCTATATTATTGTAAAGTTTCATTAAAATCCATTCAGTAGTATTTGCGTGAAAGAGTAACAAACATCCATTCATACATACAAACTTTCGCCTTTATGGTATTAGTCAGGATTTGAAACAAGTAAGTGCTGAATGTTTGAAAAATGTAGCTAATTAATATTTGAGCGAGCTTTTAATAGAATGTTCTAGATCCGCCGTTCAAATTACAATGAAATTTGACATGTGACTAGTGAGAATATATTAGATTCTATAAAAGTGTAAATTGTAGCTGTTATTAATTTTTAACAAAGCAAGTTAACGATATTTGCCATCTGTATTTTCAAAAAAACAGAACTTTGTTATAAGTATTTCAATAAACGAAGAGTGAAAGTTTGTCTTAACAATATTATAAATATTAATATTATAATATTATAAAGAATTTTAGAAATATTATAGTCTATAATATTTCTAAAATTCTTTATTGGGAAAACGCATATTGAAACGCTGAGCAGATTTGTTTGAATTTTCGGAATTCGAAGTAGAGATAGCCCCATTGCATGAGATAGGTGTTCCTTTAAAAATTAGCAATTTTATTTTGGCAAGTATCATTCGTGCGCAGCTGCGGTCAAGAGTTAGTGACAAAAGCGATTCGCGTATCCTTTGGAGAGTTGAGTTGGTAACGAACATCCAGAATGTTCTATACGTATTGATAAGGTCGAGTTATAATTGTAAGAAACGTGGACATCAGCCGTCGCAACCGTTGCGGCGGGGCGTGTGGAATTTCGCGGAGTCACCAATCTTCCGCTGCGCTGACATCCGATACAATGCATGCCTACTGACATTCTTGCATGCATCGCCCTTCTTAACGCGAGCTTTTATGCGAACGACACGAACGAGTCGCAATGTATTTATGTTTTGAATAGTTTTGTATATATTTATGACTAGCTGCTGCCCGCGACTACGTCTGCGTAGAATAGGCTGAAGGCGTAACATTCAGACAGAAAGACAGATATACATAAAAATATGTATATAAATTATAGCTTATGTCTTATTCTGATGTATAAGCTATATTATTGTAAAGTTTCATTAAAATCCATACAGTAGTATTTGCGTGAAAGAGTAACAACCATCCATCCATACATACAAACTTTCGCCTTTATAATATTAGTAAGGATAGTAAGGATTACTAGAAAATATCTAGATAATCTAAATAATTGTAATTACTACGCAAAATGTAAACGGCTGTTGCACTTTATAAAATAACTTCATCTAAATTCCATTGAGTGCCTCTATGCAACGAAGTCTTCTGTTTTTACTTTAGTATTTGCCACGCAGCAGTCTTTGCTGTTGCAGCAATAGGCGGATTATTGATAAGAAACTCTGAATGTAATAATAATTAACTGAAGTTGAGCAGTCGTTACACCCTCAAAACAATATCTTTTATTTTGGTTCTTTATTTCTAAATACCTTTGTATTTTGGACCTTTGTACGGTTTGGTAAATCATGTATTTTGGAAATTACATTTAGATACAAATTAATGAGTAACGAAATATGCATAATATGTTTTGATCTTACCGACGTAATAATAAGAAAATATGAACTGGTATTCATAAAAGAACGAACTATAAAAAAAAGGAAAAAAATAACAAAATCATCTGGATTGACAAAAATTAAAGAAAACAATGATCTGGAATCGAAAAAAAGTTTTTACTTTTTTTTTCGATTCCAAGAATAAGTGTGTATATGATCGCGACACGAACCACGGCCTTCTGTTTCGGGGCGTAGGCGGGGTGTTCGTATCAGTTTTCATATTCTTTCACTCCAACTCTTACCTGCAAAAAATCGCTATCAAATTTTCACATGCATATCACGATTTCAACGTCGGGACTGTACATATAACATACTGGCGATCAAAACTATATAAAAAAAATTCTTTTTTTTTATGATAGCAAGGAGCCGGAGGTTCACCTGATGGTAAGTGATCACCGCCTTCCCTCTTTTTCCACTTTTCCGGGAGAAAACACCTTTACTCTCTTAGGTCTAAAACGAGAAACACCAGTGGTTGCTTGGAAAGAGGACCGAACTGACAAACGCGTTTATAACATTAGCAGATAATCATCTATTGACCGTTTCCTCGTATTAATGGTGCGACTGCGCCAGCCGTTAGAATTCGAACCGGGGAAACTTTGATTCATCGGAAAGATAAGGCCGCGTGGCGAGCGGCTGCCGGCGCATGAATAATTTACGATTGCGGCGACACTATCGCTGGGCTGGCCTGTAAAACGATTTTTCTCTTCCAAGCTTCAGCTTAAGTGTTGGGGCGTTTGTGTAATTCAAATTAATATATCCTTGATCAATATTACTTAGTCCTTGCACTTTCAAACGTCAAAATACTAAACTCTAATACTGTTAAATAAGAAAAGGCTGACCTTAGAAGAATCGGCGAAAGAAACATGATTACGCTGGCGAAAGAAATATGTTAGTCTCCTTGAAAGAGCCTGGAGCGATCAATTAATTTGCAGAGTTCATCTAAATAGATGATTTGACACTCATTTGTATCTTTCCTCTTTGTTGGGCGATTTTCGCTTAACATTTAATAAGGTCTTAGAAAGAGTTTGGGTAGCGTGGATAAAATATAATTGTCTGAATTTGAAGTACGCAGGCATATTTTGACTTTGGAGGGCGGCCGGAGTATTTGAAGTCTTTGTCTCAGTGTGGGACGGTGGGTCGTTGGTGGTATAATCTTTGAAAGCTCTCTTATGTAATCATGAGACTTATTATAATCTGATGTGAATGGTTGCAGCTAACCTGAAAAGAACTGGCGATAGAAACTCAGGGGGCCAATTTTAATCAAACATAATTTAACAAAAAAGTGACAAACATGTGCACAACATGTTAAATTATACTTGAAAGAGCCTGGAGCGATTAATTCATTTCCAGAATGTGTTAAATAATCACTATGAATGAATGAATTATATAATATTCTTTATTGCATACAAGAGCCGTGATAGCTCAGTGTCCGGGCGCTCGCCTTTAATTCAATACACTCGAGCAACCTGAGTTCGATCCCCGGTGACGGCACCAATGAAGTTTTTAACTTTAAGTGCTGACTTATCACGTGCTCCGCGGTGAAGGAAAACATCGTGAGGAAACCTGCATATTTTCGAAATAATAAAAAAAATATTTTTCGAAGATATGTGAAGTCCGCCAATCCGCAGTGGGGCCGCGTGGTGGACTATGCCCTGATACTTTCTGTATAGAGGAGGCCTTTGCCCAGCAGTGGGACATGTATAGGCTGTTTGATGAATATGATTGAATGAATTGATGTATACTTTATTGCATACAAAAATAAACAAGAACCAAAAACTTAATGCATAAATGGTGAGTACAACGGGCGACTTCATTTACTAAAAGCAAATTCTAGGCAACCTACAATATTAGCTTTTTAACACACAAACGGTCCTTTACAAGTTTTTGAATTTAGCATCGAATTCATATTGAACGTTTTCTGAGATTTTGTTGTAAAAGTGTATACATTGTTCCATAAAAGATTTGCTTATTCTACGCAATCTAGATGAGGCTAGAATTATTTAGATTTGCTCCTAGTATTAATATCATGTTATTGTGGTTGTGCACATTAGTGTTATTAGTAATATATCATATTATAATTTGACGAATAGTTGAAGAACTCATGATAATGAAGTTCTATTGATTTATTTGTTTAAATTTATCTATATTTATATTTATATTTATAGATCTTCGTAAGTAAATATCATTGGTCTTAGCGCCGTGTTTAATTTTATTGTGTGCCAAATACTTGTGTGAAAGCTGGCAAGGGAAACTTCTGAATATGTATTTCTAGTATTTCTAATATGAAATTGAGCTCAAATAACTGGTATTGATAAAATACATCGATGCAAATTCGATAAGGCGTTCGTTTTGCTTTGACTTAGTGCCATGGTACTGGGGCATTGTTGGTACAGTACGTGATAATTTTGCTATAACTCTGTACAAAGACTTGGAATCGATTATTTTATTGTGATACAAACACGTAGTACTTTGTTTCAAACGCAAACCCGTAAAAGCTCTTTTTTCTACAATTTTTAACTACAAAGCTATTACAAGCTTTTAAAAGCTGTTAAATAAAATGTATGTTAAATCAAATTTATAGGGATATAATCGCTGGGAATCTCAACATTCAATAAAGAAAAAAGTTTTTAAAAACAAGCTTTTATTTAATTGCCCTAAAAAGAAGAAAATAAACTTTAAATTAAATCAAACAAATCAATTTAGTACCTGTATTACACAATTTATTAAACGATATAAAAGTCTTGCGTGACATACTTATTATAAGTAATTCTGCGAAAGAAAATGTTTCCTATAAAGTATGCAAATCTGGCGACTATCTTTTAATTTTACATAAGTCATAAATCAGGGTGGGTTAGGACGACTTTCATAAACACAGGCTAGGACAATAGGACATTTCCTAGTTAGTAGGTCAGGAGCAGGACTACCCTATTCGGAATGTAAATTTCTCCTGTATCTTTATCTATAGAAAGATATAATATCTCTATAGAATCAATCTATAAATCTACAAAACAAAATATTGGTAAGTAAAAATATTCGGAGTAATTGTTTTCTACCCCAGATTTTATGCCTCCGGCTGGAACCTCAACAAGCAATAAAACGTATTATTCTACATTAACGAAATGCGTTATTAAGATTTCATTTTCGGACCCCCTAAGCAGTTTCGGCCACTTACACGGCTGGAGGGACCAAGAAACCTCTTTACACGTGGACCGCTTTGCGAGGGAATTAGCCGCCCTTAATTGGTAGGGGAGGGGAAAATTAAACGTTAATTTCCCAGAGGCTATTTCGGTATTGTAATTTACTGCTTCAAATTCATAAATCAGCGCTTAATTTCTTCTCTTAAGGTTTCTTATATTACCTATTTTTCGAATTGTAAGATTTTATTCGTGATATATTTTTGATTATAAAATAGCCATTTTTTTTGTAACAAGAAATATGTCCATATATTATGTATCTATATACGAGTATATATAATGAATCTTTATAACAATCCTGTGTTTAGACTGTGGTAGAACCGGCTGTGGTATGTATGAGTGTGGCGGTGTAATTAATTACCACAATACATGATTCTAGTACGTACTGCATTTATTACAGAGGAAAAATAAATAAAGTCAAATGGCAGACAATATTTTTTGCTCCTAAGAAATATGTTATTTTGAACGATGTTGTATCCGCAGTGTAAAACAATTCTTTAAACGAAATTTATTTATATTAGAGTTACTTTGATAGTGAAATATAAATAAATATATAACTCTCTCGAATGACTTTAGAAGAACGTAATATTATTAGAAATTAAAAACGAAAGAAATGAAAACCTTTCGAATTTTGATCACATTATAAGACAAAATGGTGAGATTCTTGGATGAATTTAATTTTTATATATTAAGACCCGTGAGTACTATAGTAGGTACATTTTAAATGCATTGTGTGTACATTGTGGAAGATAAAATTAAATATAATACAGTTCCTGATTCTTTTTATTTTCTCGTGTTTACCCCGACGTAGTTACGCAGTGTTTTTCTTCCACATTACTATCGTTAGAATGCCAGTTTAAATGTTTTAAGTGAAAACACGATTTTACGTCTTTAACTCCATTAAAGACGCTGTTTCGGACGATCAGAAACAGGCTAAAGAATTGTTCATGGGTCTTATCGATGTCATATTTATATACCTATATACATGGTCATTTAACTGTGGCAGTGTCACGCAACAGTGTTCACTGTTGCACGAATGGGCAGGTCCATCTGGACGCACGAATGGGCAGGACCACGACATCACCGAAGACCGGCGTGGAGTGGAAGTGTTATACTTCTTCGTTTCGTCTGGTGAACGTGGTAGCCGGAGCCCACGGTACGGGTGTTGCAAATGTCCATGGGTGGTGGTTATCGCTTAACATCAGGTGAACCAACAGCTCGTTTGCCACCTTCTCACATAGAAAAAAGTATTTTTATCTATATAGGCACTGTGACAAAATGGCTAGGTAAACCTTATTTTCACTGAAAATATTTTAGAATATTAACTGATTTATAATTATGGTACGTGTTTTCATTATATGGTTATATCGATCTTAAGAATTTAATGTTATGAAAATTAAACTTTACCTGCGACATGCTACCAAAGTTATATTTAAAGAACTCGAACAAATATGTTGTCGTAAGTGGGAAACGAGTAAGCTTCATCTGCCGTTAACCTTCTGTAGAAAGATGAATCTCTGGTTACCTCACTCACCGAGGAAAACGCATTTAATATAATTATAAAAAACTAGGTTGTGACGCTTCTCTGGTCGAGGCAGGCCATTAATTTATGTCTTGTTACCTTACCCAAACTTAGCTTTACTAGGTAATAATTTAAATGATAAGCATTATTTTCTTTTGTAAACAAGTACACATTATGCAAACGCACAAGAGACGAGAAGACACTACCTATGTTCGTAGATACAGAGTATCGAACCCGCACCCTCCGGTGCAAGATTCACCATCTACTACGCTAATCGGCTCCTCAAGATATACATATTGATTTAACATGCATTGAGCAACATAAATATACAATGAAAAATATACTGCTCAATCTAACGTACAACTAGCGCCATCTAGTGACTATAGAAAGAAAAAGATTCGAAATTATGTAAAAGACGTAACTTAAGAAATAAACGAGTAACTTCACAAAAGAGTGAAACTTCATTTCAACTTTTAATTTGTATTTAATGAGAACCCACAGAAGAAGGCCGAGGTGGAATGACGAAAGCGGATATAAATCTCATTTGAATGCTCCCGCATAAAGTTATTCGCAATCTTTATTCTGTTCTCACTCAGAAGTTGTGTAGGTGCTTTTACACTAAAGTTTCTTACGAGTTGAATGTTTAATTTAAAATTTGTATTTTTATTATTTAGTTTTTTTTTTAATTAGACCTTTTTGGAATAAAACTAAAATTATTAAGCCTACTTAATATTAGGTTAGTTTAAAATGAATGTTTGGTATGGTCAAGGGCGGATCCAGCTTTGGTGCCAGGGGCGAGGGGGGGGGGGTCACATAGTGTGTTAAGCGCGTTTGTAATCATGCATAACATTATATTAATTAAATACTGAAAGTACTTATATTAAATCTACATTATGACAAAAATATGTTAAAACATTATGTTTAAAAATTTTAATTAGTGGTCCACCTAGGTCGTGGACCCAGCCCAGGGGGGGTCATGACCCCCATGACCCTCCCCCTGGATCCGCCCTTGCGTATGGTATACCGTTTGATGATGAATTACCGTGAAATAATGCAGATTTAATTCTTTTTGGCGAGGTGTAAAATAATTATATAATTAATTCATATTTTTAAATGTGATATATTAACGTAAATGACATGTTAATGATATATAAAAAAAGTTATATATTATGAAAATATGGTGTCAATGATACGATACTACGTACGTTCATTTGACATTTCAAAGTATTAGGAATTTTTTTCTTATACAAAAATTACTCGACGGGAGTTTTTTCATAAAATGAAATTTAATTCTTCATATATTATGTACTATTATAACTTCGAAGAGCGATATTTCGAAACGTTCCGCTGATAAGGCTGGTGTCGACCAGCAAGTACCGATAAAGTGTGTCGAGGATACTGATAAGCGATTTCAGTATCTCCTTATAAAGGCTTTGATGGGAAGATTGTGTTCTATTCATGTGGATTGATTTATGGATATTTAGAAGTTAAGCGATGGTGTTCTGATTCTCGCTCGAGATATTTAAAAAATATTGATTGATTTCTGTAAATATATTTAGATCGTTGCTTATGCGATTTTTGGCAGTCATCCGTCGTAGGAATATAACATTAATACAAAAATGTAAAAATAACTAAGTTCCGTTTAATTTAAAAGTGATTAATCAATTCGGATATTCCCCTTTTTGAGAAAATTAAGCGTCTTTGAAATTTTAAATAATAATAATACAAATTAATATTAACCTGTAGTTAAGGCGTTAAAACAGAAAGCGGATTGACAAGCAATCTATATAAATCACTCTACTGTCACTGTAGTAGTACCACGCAAATGCTTCTATTGTTGCACAAATGGGCAGGATCATCCGTAGAAGTAACACGGCCTAATGACCGCCGTGGAGTGGAAGTATTATTCTTTCGTCTGGTGAGTGAGCTAACGGGGGCCCACTATTAAAAAAGTTGTCCACGCATATACCGCCCCTCAGGTGTTGCAGATTTCCATGGGTTGCGGTAATCACTTAACATCGGGTGAACAGCTTGAAATAAAAAATAAAAAAAACGGGCTAAGTGCGAGTCGGACTCACGAAGGGTTTCTTACCATTATCTATGAAAACGGCTATGTTTATCGTCTAACTATCACGGTTCATGGTGACAGACAGACAGACGGAGGAAACTTAGTAATAGGGTCTCGTTTGACCGTTTGCGTACGGACTCCTAAAAATACATTCCGACGTGCTCATAAGCCCATATCATCAGCCGCTAAAGCAATAGAGTCATTAAGATACGAATAACTATCTATCTACTTTCTAATTCTAACAGATTATGATTCCAGAGCATGTAGCGGCTGGCAGAAGATAATCACACGTTGGTCTCAATTGTAATATCCACAATTATGTTATAGCGACGTCAGCAATATTGTTACAGCGCCGAGCAAAGGTTAGTATGCAACTAAAGCAACGATACACGCATTGTAAAATAGCTTGGAGCATAACATGCTTTCTTTGAACACTGTCATTACTAATTGGCTGAGAGTCGACTCAAAAACCCATAATCAGCGGCCACTCTAATCGCTATTCTCTCCGGTATAACACCATACGTATCTATTAATATAATGTTAGATCTAGAAATTCCCCCAGTCAGACAATAGTTACCGATCGAGCCGAGGTCCGGCCCTCTCCGGCACCCTTGAATCGGAATGCTAAACGCGTGTTGAGTGACAGCCCAAGCCGAGGTCCCCTCTCGGGGACCCTTGAGCCTGGCCACTCCATGGAGCGCCCGCCAAAGCGCCCTGAGAGCTTGGCGGCCTCCCAAACCGGTGATAATAATAGCGTGACGGCCCGAGCCGAGACTCCCTCGGGAGACATAGAACTTAGTCACCATAATTATTACTTCTTATTATACGTTTTGGAAAAGAAGTTCCTTATCGCGCGTCGTGAAAGGGGGCTAGACGGAAAAAATTCTCACGAAAAGTTGTAACGACACTTTTTGCTAGAGTAAGCTATTGTACGCCGTGCGGCGTGCGCATATTTCTCTGTCTGTTGTTTGTCTGTCAGACAGACAAACATGACAGTTTCTAGATGAAGAATTTGATTTAAGAATTAACAATAATCCAGCAGAATCAACAACAAAATATAATACTACCATTGATGCAGTTTTTGCAAGACATTTAAATAAAATAGAATCCCAAACATGTTTCCTACTTCAGTTACCACAAGCCAATTATTACTAAAATTGAGCCTACTGATTAAGTTTATATTACATTATATTTGTTAATAATAAAAAAATATTATTATAACTTAAAAAAAAAAAAAATTTATTACAATTCCTTCACTAATTAATCGAAAGTAACTTCGTTCCATCCGGGTGTCCCTTGACACCTCTCAATGTTATTATTACGTCGAGGTTCACGCTAGGCGCCCCGTGCGTCAGGCCCCTAAGGCCAACACTGGTTCATACAGCCCAAAAAAATATCTATTTATATATTGTTTAAACAAATGCAAAAGTCATTTGCTTTATAAAGAAATCTCTAGAGAGCTGGGTTAAATAATTTTATTGTTATAATAATATTTAACTATAACATAATTATTTTGCCGCTCTTGATGAATCTGGGTTTAAGTTAGTAATAGTTTAAAAAAACATGTAAAAATTACAAAACTTTACTTAAAACACGACTTCAGATAAAACGTAAATCATGTAGGTACCTCAAATCGCAACCACGAAGAAGCGATCGAAAATATATTCCGAAAAAGAATCTACTAAGAGGTAATTACGAGACCCGTTATTAGAGAGGACGAGGGTATATCAAATATTAATACCCCACAGGCCACTCTTCGCCAGTTAATACATTTTTGGAAATTTTAAAGTCCCTATTCGATCAGAGATATCACGAAGATACCCATTTTTATATTAGGCGCTCCTTCAACAAAATTGAATTTTCAACAGATAAATATAATCATCATACATTTTCAGCTCTCTCAACCGATTCGAAAAGTTGCTTTGTATTTTTATATTCTATATAAAATAAGAAATAAAACTGATAAGTGTTTTAATTGCTTGTTTTTGAGATTCCTTCTACACAACATTTTTATATAATAGAACTTCAAATTAATATCTAAACAATAATTAGTAATTTAAAATGTCTTATAGCTTATACTATACTTATATACTTAAGCGTAAAATACTAATACTAGTATAAATGTATTACTATATGTTTCTAGTATATATACAAAATTTCAAATCCTGGTAGCAATGAAATTAAATATTGCAATTTAATTAAAAATTTAAAAAAGCACTCTCAGAAGCGGAACAGTAATTGTTATAAACAAAATAAAAAAAAATGGGAGATTTGGTTACATTGCGATCCGATGTTGTGTTATGAATCAAGCTTATCAAAACCTTTTAAAGCGCCATGCTATATGCTGATGGGGGGGGTCCTTCAATTGACTAACGCAGCGCCCCCGGCTAGTCTTGGAGCGTTTAATCGGCTTACGTGAGGTCCAAGTTATAAGCGTTTAGCACACGGGAAACGCATATGGCATGCGCCGTGATATGATACAAATAATTACGATATGATAGCTCAGTGGCCGGGCGGTCAATTAAAATAATTAAAAGCTTAATTCTATATACGCGAGCTACTTGAATTGTCGCTCATTTAAGTGCTGACTTATCACGGCGTAACAAAACATCGTGAGGAAAACCTTCCTATTTTCGAAATAATGACAAAAATATTTCGAAGATATGTGGGGTCCTCCAATACGCAGTGGGGTCGCCTGATGGACTATGCCCTAATACCCTCTGTAGAGAGGCCCTTGCCCAGCAGTGGGACACATGTAGACTTTACATGCAAACCGAATTTCAAATTCAGACTAGCAAATAACTAGTGATAAACAACTTTTCCATATATATTTTTTTTTCGCGTTTTACCTTAACCTACAGTACTTCATACACACATTATTACATTAAACATTAACAGATCATCGAAATATTTGTTCACTTCTAGAATTTAATTTTACATAATTCTTGTTTCCGATTATATTTATACGTTCTTTAAAAAATAAAAAATCTGTACTTGGTTTCACAATTAAAAAAAAAATACATATTGGATAACTCGACTGAAAAAAATTAATAATTTTATTTGGAAAATAATTTGGGGCCAATCGGCCTCCACTCCTTTGTTGCCCCGAAGCCTGCAGACCTCTATATCCGGCCCTGTGTTTATATATACAACTAGTTTCACGGTTCTAAAATTTTAACTAGCCGTAAAATCACCATCATGCTGACACTGTTACCGCTACCAATACATAATTGAAGGCAGCGCATTAGTTCTTTATTCGATGTTAAACATCAGTCATTCAAGAAATAACAGTTTCTTATAGCGGTAAAACTCTTTCCATTTAAAAACACAAATTTCACTGTTTTGGCGTTTTCTTTCTATGTTTAAAAACGTGATATCCGCTATGCGCTCTTCACTTACACTTCGAAGGTAGTTAGTAAATTGACATATTATGGTGCATTTTAAGCGGGCTCCGAACGGATAGTAACATTGATTGGGCCACCGTATGTCAGGTTGTTTTGACAGTTTTGCAGAGTACTTTACTTTGTTGCAAATATTCATTAATGTTCGAGGCAAATCTGATTTAGTTTGGTCAACCAGACAGACTCAACTTTGATTTAAGTCTTGTTTGTAATGCGACGTTGTTTAATGTAACTAAATCGTTATAAACTATCCCGTGCAGATTATTTGGCATAGAAAACGTTTCGCAAGCGAATTTACAGAAACGTGTATGAGTTTTAACTATTCACCAGTGGAGTCGGCAGCAGCTTGACCTATGGTTATTTTATGAATATGAATAAAACTTACGAGTTAAGAATAAATTAAAATTTAGAAATGTTATAGTTAAATTTAGTACAGTTTATACAGTTAAAATTTAGAAAATTAGAACACTATGATTGTGATGAACATAGTAATTATAGTATCCTAATTTTCTAAATTGCAAGTAATATCTCCATTTTAAACATCCTTACCAATTACGAATATTAGAAACGCGGATGTTTGTTACTCTTTCACGCAAATACAATTGAATGGATTTTACGATACTTTACAATAATATAGCTTATACATCAGAATAACCCATAAGCTATAATTTATATATATATTTTTATGTATATCTGTCTTTCTGTCTGAATGTTACGCCTTCAGCCTATTCTACGCAGATGTAGTCGCGGGCAGCACCTAGTTTTATACATACCCAACTGATGACACGGTGACTAGGCTAGGCTTCGGCGGTTTCCATAAAATGTTTCATCCCAATATGAGCTACTACCGCGAATACGGAGCAATAAACGCGAACGGTGATAAATCTGAACGCGACATAACTTTACCAAGTAAGGTAAATTTTTTCTTTTATTAATCTCTTTTATAAACCCAAAACACAATTCCACTCCCGATCGCTGTTTCGCCCTTCAGGGAGGAAATATTAAACGTTTTGTCGCCGTATTTCAAAACGCCCCTCTAAGGAGGGTTCGAATGCTGGGGTTGATACGTAAACGTAGATAAAATTCTTCAACTGCGTGTTGTTATTTCATGTTATGTTGTGGTAAACACGCATGTGGTTTACGCGATTGCCTGATTACCGTCGACCATGGACATCGACAACACTCACAAAACACAAGTCCATACTTTACGAAAAACAAAACCGATTTCAAATCTCTTGCTCTGTATTCGTTTTATAATTGATTTGAGGGGCTCCCTAAGTATCTCCTGAGCGCAGGATCCAATACCAATGAAATTATGGGACCACATGGGAAGCACCAAATAGCCTAATAACAATTAGCTTTCAAATAAAAAAAGAATCATCAAAATCGGTTTAGTCAGTCGAAAGTTCTGAGGTAACAAACATAAAAAATACAGTGGAATTGGGAACCTCCCTCCTTTTTTGAAGTCGATTGAAAACGCAGAAGTATAGCTACTTCTACTTTGGATTGATCTTTTTTGAGGGATAAATAGTTTAAAGGCACAGTTCATAGTTTGACTTATGTTTCGAAGCTATAAGCGGTGAGGTCGATCCCGTTCGATACGGCTTGTTGGACTTATAAATCTACAATAATTCCTCCGAATCAAGTGTCTGTGTAAAACGCCTGCTGTAAGTAGATTACATGGTAGCATTTAGTACAGTACGATAAGCGTAGCGACTTTGATCATTGTTGTAAATTAATTTTCAAAGGCGCAGCAAAGTTCTCGAGTGGAGACCGCTTGTTGGAAAACGCAGTGTGGGGCGGCCAGCCGCGGGATGGACTGACGGCCTGTCCAAAGTAGCGGTACTTCGCTGGATGCCGGCCGCTTCAAACCGATCGAGGTGGAAATCCCTAGAGGAGGCCCATGTTCAGCAGTGGACGCCTACAGGCTGAAAGATGATGATAAATAAATTTGTTTAAATTCAAATTAACATGAAATAACGTTTTTTAAGCATAATTTGAATAATTAAAAGTTACATACATGTCAATGTAGTATTTGTACCGTGAAATAGTTGAAACATTTATTTTTTGAATATCAAAAATCATACGCCTCGTACGAAGTTGTTAAAATTTTATCTGTTTTATTTCATTAGGGTTCCGTACCCAAAGGGTAAAACGGGACCCTATTACTAAGACTCCGCTGTCTGTCTGTCCGTCTCTCACCGGGCTGTATCTCATGAACTGTGATAGTAAGAAAATTGAAATTTTCACAGATTATGTATTTCTGTTGCCGCTGTTATAACAAATATTAAAAAACAGAGTAAATAATATTTAAGTGGGGCTTCTATACAGCCGACATGATATATTTGCCGTTAAGCTAGTGGTAATAGCTAATGGTACGGAACCTATCGTGCACGCGTCCGGCACGCAATGGGCCGATTTTTATTGTTACAATTTACTACAATTCCTTGTTTCATAAATTCAGCCAACGTGCTATGTCAAGTGAAAACTAGAATTGTACGTAGATAAGGCTCGCTCCACTGGGATTGTCCTGGAGCAATGCCAGGAGTACTAGGTAATGATTTTGAATACATTATGTTGGTGCAATTAAATATTACGTTCAACTTTTGTTGCGGCACCAACATACAATTAACAGGCGAGGCTTATACGACAAAGCTCTAGATTCTATAATAACTGACAATCTTTTATAAAAAAAAATTGAATTTTAAAGAAACCATTTTATAAAGACAATTTAAGAAAAGGTTTTTTTTTACGGATTTTGTCCCGTTTTATTTTTGACAACAAATAGTATTCATAGGAGTCCTTTAGCAATAACTTGCTTACTATCTTTATATATATTATTATAACTTAATTTATAATAATATAAACGATATATGACGAAACAAAATTTTATACGAAAATATTGACAAAATTTAATTGAGACAACAGATTTACAGTATTACTATTGGTAAAAGTAATCGTTGTAGGTGTAATTTGAAAGTCGGCAATAATAATGTTGTATTTTCGTGTCGCTAAAATTATTCTATTTGCATACTGCCGAGGAAAATGCGCTTTAAACTTTAAACTCCGGGTATTGTCATCACCAGTAGGGTTGATGTTTGCAAAAGGTGAAAGGAAAGAAGTAATCACGAGTTTGCCGCCACCAGTGTGTGCTCTAAGTGATTGGGCTGCTTTAGTTAATCCTAGCCTTTAAGCTGCGACATTGGTGGTACGCGTCTGCGGTTGCCAGGCAACAGCGGTAAATCGATACCGCTCCATAGGGGCGCGGTATAAGTATAACCCCCAAATGCCGGGAGCGCGAAGCGATGCAACGAAGCCGTCTGCTTGCAGTTTTTTTTGAAATTTACAAATGCTTTCCAAAAATTCATCAAGTAACGACGGAAAATAACGTCTTAACTAGTACCTTTTAGACTTGGTAACGATAACTCGTTAAGAAGGATTGAAGCTCGAATAATGATTAGGAGACAGGCTCAGTCTTCTTTACTTTTTCAAAAATTTCGCAATAATTATGTATTGCAGATGAATCATGCATCTATTTACAAATCAATAAAATATATGGATCTGCAATTTCCAAACGAAGAAATTTTTTTATTTTTTTTTATTATTGAATATGTTACCGAGACGTTATTTTCTGTTTGCCTCGTCTGTGTGTGAAGTTTTGATCATCAATAATACAACGAAATGGTCACGCAATTCATATAGAATTTTGCACAATAGTTTTCCCTCGACAAACGACGCTTGTGGCAAGATAAGTTTAGGCTTTTCAAGATCACAGCGTTTATTTTATGTTTGAGTTAAGGTATTAGGACTTTATTACCTAGTTATTTACCTAGTATAAACATTGAGAGAAAACCTTTTGTGGAAATGTCTGTACGATTGTAAGCTACTGTTTTTTTCAGGACCTGTTGTGTTTTTTACGATCAGAAACACAACACATATTAACGACCGTTTTTAATAACCTATCTATCTAAAGATTTGGATACTAGAGATAGAATTTTGACGTAAGTATTATGAAGCTAATGTCAAATAACTATCGCTGATAACCAAATCTAGAGAGAGATAGAACATTGAAATCGGCCGTAAGTAAATATGCAACAACCAGTGACGCTAAATCTCGATGTCTTCGAGGTCTTCTAGATTGTCTGTGCTTTATCTCAAATATGTGTTGACGACGTGGTACGTGTTCGGCATCAAATCCGCTCGCGATAGCACAATCACTTCCCCCCTTCTTTACAACAGGGGCTGTCTTTTCAATCGATGTATTTGTTATATTCAAAAACGGGACAAGTGCGAGTTGGACTCGCGCACGCCGTGTTTCGTACCATTATCTATAAAAACGGCAAAAAAATCATGTCTCTTGTATGGGTATGCACTTAAATATTTTTTATTCTGTTTTTTTAGTTATGACAACAAATATTAACGCCTGCGTATACTGCGGCAACAGAAGAATATATTCTGTGAAAATTTCAACGTTCTGACTATCACGGTTCACGAGATACAACCTGGTGACAGACGGACAGACAGACAGACAGCCAGACAGACAGCGGAGTAAAATTTTTCTTTCTTAATAAAAGTCTAAAAACCCTCCGACAAACGACGGAGGTCCAATAAGGCTTTATGTATGTTTACAGGATTATTTCATTGCTTGGATAATTTTATCCGTTCGTAATAATTTTCCAACTTGTCAACAAAGCCATCAATTTATAATGAACACGAAGAAGTTTCATAACGACCTGATGCTACGTAACCCGGAATGAATATAGTATTTGATAGGAAGTTCCCCGGAAGTTTCTTTTTCAACAACGAAAAACGACACTTCCGGGAAACTCTTTTGATTCGTTTTTACCCAATTAACGGAAAAAAAGGACGGTGAGTTCAACACCGAATTAACTTTTTATTAACATCCCAAAGAGGATACTCTTGTGTGTTCTTTTTTCATCTAATCTATCATCTTCAGCGGGTAAGTCCGCTGTTTAAATTCAATTGTTTTTAAATAGTCAAATTTAATCGCTCCATGCCCAGAACGTGAAACTAGCTTTATTAGCAATGATTCTTCCGTGTTAACTGATCCTTGATACGAACGCTCGTATACGCTCATATACGCCTGTCGACTTGAGGAAGAGATTTCTATTTTCCTGGATTTATATTTGTTACCTACTTCGCTGGTCTTACATTGTAAATAAACTCCTGCTTGAGAATTGGCTTAATTATAAAGGATTACAATGACTTGTACCTTTTTTTTTTATGCCAAAAGTTGCCAAACGAGCAGACGGGTCACCTGATGTTCAGTGAATACCGCCGCCCATGGACATCTGCTACTCCCGTGGGTTACAGATGCGTTGACAACCTTTGGAAAATTGGGCTCCGGCTACCTCACTCACCAGACGAAACGCGAAAGTATTTGTCATACTTCCACTTTACGCTGGTCTTCTGTGAGGTCGTGGTGCTTATCCGGACGGGCCTGCCCGTTCGTGCAACAGCCGAGGCTGCTGCGTGGCCCTACCACCGATAGAGTAGATCGTAACTGTGGTAGAGCCACGCAACAGACTTCACGTTTGCACGAATGGGCAGGTCCGTTTAAGTCTCACGATCTCACAGATCTCACGAGATCGGCGTGAAGTGGAAGTTATAACTTCTTCATTTCGTCCGTTTCGTCTGGTAAGTGAGGTAGCCTGGAACACTATATTAAAAGGTGGCAACGCATCTGCGATCTTACGTTTGTTGCAAATTTCCACGGGCGGCGGTTTTCACTTAACATCAGGTGAACCTCCAGTTCACTTGCCACCTTCTCACATAAAAAAAAAACTTAACTGCGACAGCTCCAATCGGGCTTTGGTTCGGTGGTGATAAACGCGGTTCAACTGATATGAAGTGGTTATCGCTACTTATGTAAGTACATCCACCAACCGAAGTTTTGCAGTAGAGCTGTTTACCTTTAACGAACGGTGGGCCACGTTAACCTCCCCAAGCGAAGGGCAAAATTATAAACTTTTCTATTTTTCGTCGACCTTTTGTGAGGCAGTTGTACTTCCGCGGAATACCCGGGCCGTTGATGCAAAAACTACAAATACTGCAGAGCCACCAAGACGAAATAATGCTTAACCTTGTTGTTTCACGAGTAGTGTTGTTTAAATTTTTGTTTAAAAACGGAGGAAAAGCACATTTGCATTTGCACATGCACATTTTAAATATCATCGTGTGAAGAGAACAGCACTATAAAAATTATTATCAAATCCACTTACATCATGATTCACAATACGCGTTGTGCCGACCCCCCTAAGATGGGAAAGGGCAGGTGGATTATGATGAAAGTCTACTAACCTATTATACCTTTAAGAACATGAAACACCTCATGATCGTTAGCACTGGCTATGTGTGTATATGTTCACGTAATGAGCGCTCGTTATGTTTACCTATCTACCCCCTTGGAGTTAAGAGACACGAGTTTGCGCAAGCAGATTTGAACGATAACAATGCCTCCTACTGAGTGCCTGACCCCCCCCCCCCCCCAGCCGAAGACAGCCACCCGTGACGCACGTCACTACTAATTCGTTCATTAGCATTGAATAGGCTCACAGCGGCTGCAATCGGTTTGTTTTATCTGTGCATTTTATTTACGAGGGCAGCCTCTATATCGAGGGCAATCCTCAATTGTTATAGGTCTTGGTCTGTTTGAAGTCGGATTTTTTTGTTCAATATTATTATGTACGAAGATGGCAAGCGAGCTGGCGGTTCATCTGATGTTAAGTTATAACTGCCACCCTTGGACATTTGCTACATCCGCAGGGTTGCAGATATGTTGCCAGCTTTTAAAGTCGGCCCCGGCTACCTCACTTACCAAACGAAAGGCATCAATATACCATTTTTCGGTAAGGTCATGGTACTTATCCGGAACTAATCCGAACGTGCCCATTCGTGCAACAACGAAGACTGTTGCGTGCTCCTACCATAGCCTACTAACCCTTACTACTTTACTTCTTAATCAACGATAGGAGAACGAGAAAGCGAATACTGTTCTAATGTTCTGGTCTGTTTTTAGATTATTAATTGCTTGAAACCGCCTTTTGTACTTCCTTTTATATTCATTTGTAATTTGCTTTTTATGTTATATATTTTTATTTTTGTTATAAAATAAAGTATAAATAAATAAATAAAATAAATTGTTTGTTATTACTAAATAATATGTACGACATAGCGAACAGATCTAAGGCAGATATTTGAATAATCATATACTGAAATCTAATGTATTCTTAATACAATAATATTAATAGCATAATATGTTAGGCGTTACTGCACAGCGTTTTAGTGAAATTCAAGCCTAATAATGTCTTCAAAAGATTATAAGTAATAATGTAAACTAACAACCTATCCATATCCCACAGCTGGACAAAGGCTTTTTCTCTACGCATCGGGGGACATATCTTTATTTTTTTTTTTTCAATAATACGCAGGTTTTCTCACAATGTTTTCCTTCACCGCCTTGCGCGTGATAAGTCAGCACAAAAAAGTTAACTAGCAATTAATTCAATACCATCAATACGAGGTAAGAAATAAATTCACAAGTGAAAACCGGGTCCCCTTGGAAAAACTGAAAGATTTTATGCACGAATCATGAATAAGAGAAACCGCATTTCAATGAATGAATAACAGAGTGGTCGTTATTAAATGAAGACGGTAGAATATTCTACGTTTTTATAAACACTCTCTTCCTCACATAAGCTTCCTCGCAAAGTGCAGCTGTTGAAAAGATTTTTAAAACTAAAAGTAGCATTCTCTAATGGCAGTTTGTTTGCAGTGTAAGAACATTTTTAGTGCAAGAGTTGGCTATAGCTAAAATCTTACCTTAATGTTTTCTTTTATTGGACGCCGTTAAGGTTCTTGGAAAGTAATAAAATTCCTTTCCTTATATTTCAATATAATTTGGATAGCATAAAAGCTGAGGTTATCTTTATGTAAAGTCGACGAATCTTTCTGATCGCACCTAGATGCTATCGGTCTTTGGGGATTGGATTTGAAAATCGTTAAAGGTTATATAGGTATATATTTTACAAGATAATCTGATTAACGAGCAAGCTGTTCATCCGATGGTTGTCATCCTCTTCCATTCAAGGGCAACTGCTACACCAGGGTGGTTTTTGAGTGCTGCCGGTCATTACAACGATATACTACCGTTTCAGTCCCTGACCGGAGTTAACGTAACTGTACGATGCTTTATTCATAATTGAGTGGTTACTGAAGTACCCGGGCATCATTTTGTTGTAAGGAGGCAACAAAAGGTGAAACGCCAGCTCGCTTGCCTTGCGTAGTAGGGAAACAAACTTAACTCACTAAACTGCCTAGAACGCTTTCATTAATATCGTAACGTGTAAAGCATCAGCCTATACATGTCCCACTACTGGGCAAAGGCCTCCTCTGTACAGAGGGTATCAGGGCATAGTCCAACACGCGGACTCTCTGCGGACTGGCGGACTTCACATATCTTCGAAATATATTTTTTTGTTATCACTTCGAAAATATGCAGGTTTCCTCAAGATGTTTTCCTTCACTGCAGAGCACGTGATAATTCGCATCGTAACGTGTCAGCTTAAATGAATTAGTAATGCTTTACATCAACAAGGTATTCTAAAGACATTGAATGGTAATACATGATTGGCACTAACATCAATGACACTGGTTGTGCTGTATAGAGAGCGTGTCATAATTTATACTAATGTATTTTAATAACCGCGTGTGACCTGGTCCCTACTGGTTCTATAGTCTATTTAGTTTAACATCCTAAATAAATAACCTATATGAATAACATCTTTTACATTCAAGATTCGAATTCACTTAAATGATCTTCATGAACAACACAAACATGGCCCAAGAATTTATTCCGATTCTCAGCACTATGTAAGTTAGTGCACCAAAAGTTTATTTCTTGTAAACATTTTCTTAACAACAAAAATATAACAAAACATCTGATCAGTTGATGAGTCAGTACTTTAAATTGTAAAATACAGTTCCATTGGTGCTGGCAACTCGATAGTTAGGTTATTCGTTGATATTGAACTATTATAGAAGGGACAAGACAGGCCTTGAGCTATCAAGGCTAGTGGCTCATAATAAGCTGGCAATAAAATAACAGTTTTGATATGGTGAATTAATCATTATAAATTCTTTATCTTGATATTGTTCTTACTGGTTATCAAAATCAAAATCAAAATCAAAAATATATTTATTCAAATAGACGCTTGCACGCTCTTATGAATCGTCAAATTTTAATGTGTAATTTTAATGTTCGTAAGGTACCACCGGTTCGGAAAGCGGTTTCTGTTGAGAAGAGACCGGCAAGAAACTCAACAGTTGCTCTTTTTCAAAAATATCAGGGTACAATATAATATACAGGTATAATAGTCGTATTCTAGCCTACGTGAGTATCAACAGTATTAACTCCACACATTGGCGTCGTCGAGATATTCCGAAATGGTATAATATGCTTTAATCATCAGTTGATTTTTAATTTTACATTTAAATTGGTCAAGCGGCAGACTTAATATCGACTGTGGGATTTTATTATACATGCGCACACTTTGCCCCATGAACGACTTATTTACTTTTTGTAGACGAAACAATGGCGTAGTAAGTTTGTCCTTATTTCTAGTGTTTTATTTTATGTCTGTCACTATTCTTTAGGTAATAATTAAGGTTATGACGTATATACAAAACATTACAATAAATGTATTGAGAAGCAATAGTGAGTATATTAACCTCTTTGAAAAGATCTCTGAGTGAATTCCGGGCTCCGATATTGTAGATTGCTCGGACAGCTCTTTTTTGAAGAATAAATATAGAATTTATATCTGATGCACTACCCCACAACAAAATGCCGTACGACAAGATGCTGTGAAAATAACTAAAGTAAACAAGTCTGGCAGTGTCGATGTCTGTTAGCTGCCTAACCTTTCTAATCGCAAAAACCGCGGAGCTCAGCCTATTCGCAAGAGATGATATATGGAGACTCCACTGGAGCTTTGAATCTACTGTAATTCCCAGAAATACAGCAGACTCAACTGGATTAATGGGTACGTTATTTAATATTAAACTAAAACTTTTCCTTCTTATACTGGGAAGGGTAAAAAGAATACATCTGGTTTTTTTGGCATTTAATACCATATTATTAATAGTAATCCAGTGGAGGATATGTGAAAGCGCACTATTCACGTCGTCATAATTTAATACGTTTCGGTCAACTTTAAAAATAAGCGATGTATCGTCAGCAAACAGTACAACATCACACAACCCACTGGCATAAAAGGGGAGATCATTAATATATACTAAAAATAATAATGGGCCCAAGATTGATCCTTGTGGGACTTCATCTGGGACCCAGTGGAATTAACATCATTTATAGATACTTTTTGAATTCTATTACTAAGGTAAGAGGCAATGAGATTGATGCCATAATATTCTAGCTTTTGAAGGAGAGTTTTATGGTCTAAGCAGTCGAAGGCTTTTGAAAGGTCACAAAAGACACCTATTGCATCTTGTGACCTTTCCCAGGCGTTATAAATATGTTTGACAAGTGCGACGCCCGCATCTGTTGTCGATCTGCCTTTAGTGAATCCATATTGCTCATCGTGAAAGATTTTGTTCACATTAAAATGAACTAAAAGTTGATTTAATATTAGCTTTTCAAAAACTTTACTAAGAGATGGCAATATGGAAATAGGTTAAACCTGAACAATTGAATAACTGAAGCACAAGTCACTGAATCTGTTTTTGTTGAATTTGTCATAGTTCCAATAATATTTTTTTCTACATTACGAAAAGCATATTAAAATTAGGGTCGAGAACTGAAAGTTGAACTATTAATTTAAAGTTAAAACAGTAATTTTTTAGAAAAAAGTTAAAATTGTTTGTTTGTCTATCTACGATTTTTATATATTCAGTCTTGTGGCGTCCATACGTAGTTAAACACACACACATTTGTTATTTGAGTATTGTTATTGTCAAATTTTATGCCACTTTATACCTACGTCCTGTGCAGTACAGTTAAAGTTTATCTAGTTGCTGTATGCAAACGCTCTTTGCGAGTCTTTTTAACTTAGTTACCATAATTTTAGCTGTAGTAGTTCTACAAATTATTTACTTCGAAATACAAGGATTAGTTCGGCTGCTCGAGAGCTGGACGGCCCTTAACGACGGAAGATCGTCAATTAGTGAGTCCTGCGTAGCTGTTAGCTCACAATTTCCTATCGCCGGTCATCAGGCGACGATTCGGTTCGGGGAATTATTTCCATTTCCTCTTAAACGCCATTGCTCCAGAACTGCTTCATTTACTACGCTCACTTAGCTAAATCGGTTCTAAAATTTTTATTTGACATTTTTTTCCGATTTCTGCCCTCGATTTGAAAAACAGGGTTGTAAAGGTGTTCTAAAGGTGGCTCGTAACTGGTGATCTTGATCTAAGATCGTGGATCTAAAGCCCAAGTTGACATTTCGCCAAGGAATATTTGTGGGAGTCACTGTAGTTGTCATATTTCGGGACAATGCAAACTTAGAGAAAGATAAATAACTTTTTTATTTTATGTAAACTAAGTAAGGGGTTTACATTATGTTATATGACTCGTACTACTAGTACTTAGCGTAAATCTACGTTAAAATGTATATTTATTAGATGCGCTTTCTCACAATGGGTCTTTAAGAAATATAACATTTGGTTATAACCACGACTTTAACCATGCGCGTTAATAATCCAAATTTCTTTTTCAAATATTAGTCACTGTGTCGCTTACACGGAACAAACACATACACATACACAAACTTTTGAATGTAACTATAAGATCGATTTAAGATTTATATAAATACATCGACAAAAGTAAATATACCGCAAACTGAGTCTGAAACTTAAAAACAAAAATTATATATATTAACAGTTATAACTGTACCTATGTTTAAACAAATACAAGTATTATATAAGAACCTAAAAGTATTAAGATGTGAAAATAAGAACAGAGAGACATGTTTTAAGCAATGCAAGACATGGTTTGTGAAGAAAGAGATTAAAATATTCTTTAATAGCAGAAATAATTTATAGGTATACGGTAAAACATGATAGCTGAGCTCGTTCTTAGAATGAAATATCTAGTATTATGAATAATTATGCAAAGTTTTATAAATGGTGGTAAAGGAATAAACAAACAATTTTTCATCTCGCAACGGGAGACCGCGTATCTTTGTGGAGCTCAGAGCCAGTACTCTGTAAAGCGATACAGTGTAGTATACAAACGCAAGACCTAATATGAGGTTTTACAATTTTGTTTTTTACAAAAGATCGTAGTCAAAAGGTATTACCTGGCTAACCGACATAGCGTTTTTAATATATCGTGTACCTACAGCTGGCGTGCGTATCTATTTTTCCCGTAAGACCGAAAGTCATGAACGGAGATATGTCCTCGAGGTTTCACCACGTAGAACTAGGTCAAGGCAGTGGACGGTAGCTGGATGCGTATTTCGTTTATCTGATCTGTTTTAAAAGGATGTCTTCGATTAGGAGTACACTTGAAAACACTGATTTGACGATGTTAATGATGATTGAGGAATAATATTCTTTAGCCTATAAAACAGAATTATTTATAAATTAAAAACCTGCAAATAAAATTTAAGTACTTCAAATATTTATTGAAAGAGTTGATTCAAATTATTATATTAGGGTTTTAATTTATGTTTCGTTCACAGTTATATACTTTATAATTATTTTATTTTGTAGATTTAGTGTCTGTATTTTAATGTTGTTCGACGGAATGTGCTAGTTTAATTAAATCCTAGAAGCGGCGAAGTTTATTGCAAATTAATCGGCACATTTCAAGAATAGACACTTAATAAGATATCATATCTTTATTCATTATAAAATAAAATAGTATACATATTTTCATAGTAAAATAAAATTGATTTGGACATGAAATGAAATAGAATGATGAATGAATTGATACTTACATCTCTACTCTGTTCCAGAACCAACAACATGCGATGTTTGTTAGTTATTTTTCACCCTTTTACTGTATAAGTACTAATTAGATCGATATAAGCCCACCCATATCTACTTACTCTCAATGATGTATTACAAACGGTCTTCCTCAATCTGTAGCTTACCCTTCATTCCTTATTAATCAATCTCTGCTTAATAACTTATAAAGTGCCACCTGAAATGTTCTCGAACCGCTCGCATTTAAATTCAACGGAAAATAGACTCTGGTGCAATAGATTTAGAATCGATTGGACGGCATAATCTCTTCGTTTGCCGGCGAGAATAGTCATTAGTTTGTTGGAGGTAGTTGATTGAATGAATGAATGATCATCCATTCGGTCAATACAATCCCAAAGTCAATTTCGGTTGGGGTCGAGTCGATTTACTTGAATTCGATCATTAATCATTTGTTTTCATCGTTATCAATTGTAAGCATCGAATGAAAATAGTAATAAAATAGAGTTATTTACTTTGTTAAAACAGTGAAAAATAAGAGAGACGTATACAACCGGCTTCATAAAATTATAACCATTCTATAAAATGTTTTGGATACCTAGGATCGCTAAGGACGGGGATGGCTGTTGGATAATTAATATGAACAAATATATCTCCATCTTTCCGTAGAATAAATCTATGCCTAAATTACACTTACACATTTTGGAAAATTATTTGTAGAATATATATGCAAATGCTGAACTAGTTTTATGTGAGAAGATTGCAAGCGAGCAGGTACCTCACCCGAAGTTTAGTGGCAACACACAGGGAGTTTGCAAATCCGTTATGATCTTAATAAAATGGTCCCCGGTCACCTCACTCGACGGACGAAACGCAGAAGTATAACACTGGTTGGTATTCACGCCACACGCTGCTGCGTTGCCCTATGTTATAGTTTACTAAAAAATAATTATGTAGTAAATTAGTATTAGATGGTAAACTGATCATTATAATTATTCAAGAATAATTAACGTTGGTAAAATAAAATTACAGTACTATATTTTAAATCATATTATATTTTAACAGCACTTTATTTTTGAGACCGAAATGAACTTACTCAAAAAGTAAATTTACTCCATATCATTTACGATATAAATATCATCCAGTAAGAAAGTCTCTGAGGGAATATTAAGGAAGCATTTTAAAACCGAAGTTTGTTTTTTAAGATTTCTTTTCTGTCCTGTTCTCTCGGGTAATAATATTGTTAGGAAATAGAAACGATAATTGATTTGTTCTCCTATCTTGTAACAATATAATATGCAATCGAATTGGGTACACCACTTTGTAGTACTCTGTGCCTAAGCGCCGGGGCTTTTTGCACGTGCCGGCTAAGTCGCGTTTCTAGGGGAACCTCATCTTGCTTTGAAACGTGGACTGTACCCGTGATGCGATGCGCATCTAGCATTTTCGGTCGGACATTTTCATGTAAAGGGTAAGGTGCGTCGATTTTGAAAATGCCGATAAGAAATAAGAATAACTTTCGTGGAGAAAAGATTCGTTAAACCTTGATACCAATATGATATGATAATTGGAAATAAAGAAGGCAACAGTGTTCGCTGTTGCACGAATGGGCATGTCCGTCCGGGTTGGTACCACGACCTAACTAACGGAAGATCGACGTGAAGTAGAAGTGTTACACTTCTGCGTTTCATCTGGTGAGTTAATTAGCCGGGGCTCACTTTATTTATAGCTGGCAACGCATCTGCATCCCTACGCGTGTTGCAAATGTCCTTGGGCGGCGGTTATCACTTAACATCAGGTGAACCGCCAGATCGTTTGCCACTTTATCACATAAAAAAAATTCAAGACTGTCAATTCGCATTGGGGCGCGTGGTGGACAATACAAACCCTCTACACAGGGTTTCCCAACCGTTTAATAATTTATATAGGGTGTTACTTTGACTGCCTTATTCTGTAAATGGGTACTGATAAAGTACTCACGGTCTCACAGATGAGCGGCATGAACTGTGTATGTACGAGTGGATTTTGAGTGGTATTTGTTGAGTGAGGTAGAAACAGACATCTAAATCACCATCAACAAACATTTCTACAACGATCCCCTATCTTGTGAACTCATAACGCGTGTTTAGTGTTCATGGGTCAGAAGTTTTGACTTGCACAAATGCCAAAAGAAAATTCACTTAACACATCGAACGGGGTTTAAAATAATTTAAATTAGTTACAGATTTTACAAAGTTTTTAAATATAGAATCCTAACGTTTTGACAGAAGTGGGTTGTAGTACAAACTAGAGTTACAAGTTACCTGATCCACGACGGAAGCCCGTTTTTTATTTATATTTATTTATGTATTAGTGCCGCATTCGGTGAAAGGGATAGTCATCGCATTAAGGCGCTGTATGCAGTGAATTTGTAACTATTTGGGTGGTGAAGTATGAGGAAGCGGAGGAGGGGTAACGCCGCTTGGCGGCGCGCAGCGCGCGAGTTTCGTCGACGCGCCGCTAGACCATTCATTACCTAGTGTGTAGTGATGGGCCGTAGGACACTATCGATAGTATCATGGAAGGCTTTCGAAAATGTACACAGAAGATCCCTATAACATCTTTTATAGACCATGATTGTACTTTACTTTTATATTATTATAGGAAACATAATAAACAAACAAATATAAAGTATGAGAAAGCAATCAACAATTTTAGAAAAACTTCCTATTAATTATTTTAAATTATCAGGAAACGGATTAGAATTGATTAAAAATAAATCTTAAGGTCAAATAAATTAATAAAGGCAAATGACATTTCTTACAACAAAACAATAAATAAACGAATAATTATTTATTTTTATTTAAAGTTTAATTACGCAATTTCATAGTCTCCACGGCAGAAATTACGAATACGACTTTTTTATTACATATTTTCTTAAACTTTATATCTTTAATTCATTCTTTAAATGTGAAAGACTTACTACGTTATATTAATTCCTCAATGAAATTAAATTTAAAAACTTATCGATAAAATTCCTTATATCGATAAACGACAACAATTATAACTAGAATCGAAATATTGTTCCCTTCCGCAGACATCGTGTAGCCTATTTGTCCGAACGTCATGGTTGATACATGTTTTTCCAATTTTAATTTGTTAATCAATTTATTATTGTGTTGTTATTTGATAAAATGTGGAAAATACAAAAATTATAAAACAATTATTTTTCGTGTTCGTAAAAGAATAGTTTTCGTTTTAGGGTGAAAAATGAAATATTTTAATAAAACAAATTAAAAACAATATACAATATAAGACTTGTCAAAAATTTTAAATAATGAAAACTTGGTTTATTATCTGATAGATTGTTCTCCAACTGTTGCGTTCTACGTTCAACAAATACAATAATATTTCGTTGTAATTATTTATAAAAATAAAAAAATCAACAAAAATTAAATGGTAAATTAAAAAAATACCTACAAAAAGAAAATCACCAAAAAATATAACAGAGAAAAATGTAGGGATTTGAACCCAATCCCTATAGAATGATGGTCCTTTACACAGTGTTACAAACTGTTCAAAAATAATACTCCTAAAACAATTCGAAAACCGACTAAAATTTATTAAATTCAAACAAAAATTTCTAAATTTAAAATCAGGATTTTTTTTATATTATAGGAAAAGGTAAAATAATTATCTGATAAAATAAACCATGGTCAAGAACATGAAATATAACATAATTCATTTGAAATGAATATGTTAAGAATAAAATCAAAACAATATTAAAAGAAAATTATTAGAATACATAAAATATTCATACCAGACACATATGCCTTGGCCTGACGTCATCCAAAGCAGCACGGCACTGATTTTTTTTTTAAATAAGTTGTTTTGTGTAGTTTTTTTCGAAAATGTGAATAAAATTTAACTCCTAAAAAAATATTCCCAGAAAAATTTACCTCCCAATAAACTTCCATTCCACATTTTTTATTCCTAAATTTCGGAAGAAAATTCCTAAGTTGGCATCCCTGCCTTTACACTGTTTGTATAGGACTGATAAACTTATCAATGACAAGATAAGATGTTGAAATTACGCTTTAGTTGTTAATTCATACAAATAATTAAAAATACGAAATATGTGAATATATATTTTTTAGTTTCGTGTTTTACGAATGATCTAATAAAATTATAACCCTCAATAATAATTAAATACGGAACATATTTCGTATCGGTGAGCGGAAGACGAGCGGCATAAATCCATCTAGCAAGGCGCCTCAGCGCTCTCTGTTCAACGTGTGGAGTTGGAAGAGAGCCGAAACAACGCCGCGGTGGCGCGGTGTTTTGGCCGTCGCGTTCGAATATTTTTAATTTATAATTAATTAATTTTAATGAATTATATTAATATTTAGAAATATTTTACATCAATCAACAAATTAAAACAACAATCCTTTTTATTAATATATTCTACACCACTGATATTAATTTCATTAAGATTTGTTCATGTATTACGTTCATTTTTGGTTTTGAATTTCTCTTTTAGAGGTAGTTTCATGATTTTTTTCTATTGAGAAAATATATCGAGAATATGTTTTGGAAACAGTGTTTCCTTAGAATGTACGATCAAGATTAACATATATTTTTTTGCTGCTATAAAATGTGTAGATTTTGCTAAAAAATCTTTCGAAAAACCTATTTTTACTGCATACAGCGCCTTAACATGGTAGAAAAAAATGTGTTCGTATCGCGTAAGGCGCAACTGGGTCTATTGAATAAATTATTCGCGGAATGTCTGAGCTGTGTATTGTTGTTCAAAAATATAATATCGACGAAAAAAACAAGTAAATGTTCTAGCGATAAAAGAAACGTTTGAACAATATATATCAAAGCTTTTTAAGAGGCTTTTTCATACGCATTGCTTCCAATGTTTCCGATGGTGAAAAGATTTCTGATTTATTTATAAGCAAGGCATTCATTGTTACTAACAAAATTGTTTTTTTATTTCCAACACTTTATTAACAATGGAAATACTAAAACTAACGCCGTAATTAAGCTCGCCCTGATCTCTTGAACAGGCGATACATTACACATTTGATTCTTTTCTAAACAAACCTTACTTTAGGATAATATTATCCTGTGTTGTAAGAACGTTTTACAAACATAAATTTCACGTGGACAAACACCCAGATGCGAAACAGCTATCTGTGGATCATACAAACAGTTGTACACGTGTAGAGATCGAACCCAGGACCCCGCACGCCGCAGCCAATACTTTTACAACTGCGCTTATTGAAAAAGTGGCGAACGGGAAAGCACTCTCCTAACTCGTAGCCACCCGGAAATACAGTTAATGACAAGTAACTGGAATTAAACCAAATATCACATCTAATCGTGTATACACTCGTATAATATATTTTACATTCATTTTAATCGTTACCCATTGTTTCATATTCCACACTTTGGTACAGGTTGATTATCCTTAGTGCCCAGTAACGTGTTAATAACGGCTCGATTACCCGTTTAGCAATGTATGCGCTATTTATCATTGGTCGATACTATTCACTACTTGCATTTGCACAAACAAGAACTGGTGAAATGAATTCAGGAAAATCAAAATGAGCATGATGGAGGATTAATGGTATTTAGCCCAACTTAATGGTATTTAGTTTTGTTGTGCGAAATTTCAATGGACATATAAATTACATAGAATAATACGACGCCAAACTTATATACAATTAGTTATTATAAACGGTGTGTTTAACATAACTTGTGTGTGAAATCACAGTAGAGTTCAGTAGCACAATGTACATTAATTTAATTAAAGCGTCCACATTAGTAAAAGATTCAACTTGGTAAAAAAACATTTGAATCGAAATAATGTAGGAAACGTTTTATTAAAAGTGGATGAAGGGTATAAATCAACGATTTTTCATAGAGAACGTCGGGTGCCAGCGAAGTCTTTGTGGGGCTTGCAATGCCTGCACTCTAAAATGCCACAGTGTAACGACAAAAGCGCTATCATTAAGATTAAAAAAGTATATCTTTCTCAACCAAGTTTCAAATCTTTGAAATAACTCTATTACGATAATTTTATTTTAACAAGTTTTCAATTCATGATAGTAATTAGTATATTGATAATACTTCTCGATTAGCACATACGATTCTACTGTACAAACATCGCGCGAGTTATACGAGTAAATAAGATCCATTAACTGTGGTAGGCACGCGACGTACTTCGCTGTTGGAAGCATGGGCAAGTCCGTCCGCGGTAGTACCACGACCTCATAGAAGACGAAGTAGTACTAATAATACTTTTCGTCTAATGGGTTTCGTCTGGTGAGGAGTGAGGTAGCCGCGGCCCATTTTATTAAAAAGTGACAACGCATCTGCAAACCTACGGATGTTGCCAATGTCTATGGGCGACCGTTATCAGTTAACATCAGGTGAACCGCCAGCTCGCTTGCCATCTTCGTATATAAAAGACTTGTAACTGAGACATGTTGTATATAAGCACAGCTGGGCTAAACCTTAAGTATGCCGCTTCCACTTCGTTCCATAGAACACGCTTAGAAACTTAGTTTTTAACACTAAATTTGCTTGTGTTGTACAAATGTTGCGCATCCGTTGATATAAACAGAAATATTAATATGACAGTGAATATTACACTGCTCACTCATAAATAAACTGTGGCTTTGCAAAATCCCTCTGCCTTAATATAATACAACCGTGACACTGGGAATTTCTCGTTTCCACTTGTTCTGAAACAAGAAAGATCTATGTAGGTATTTAAAAGTCGATGCCGATTGCTTCAATTATTTCCTCAAAAAACTTATATTTTTTAATCGGACATTCAAGTTTACCTAATTTTTATTTTTCGAATTTCAGCTAATTTTTCAAAGTATGAAATCATTTTTGCAAATACGATTTACAAAGAAAAAAAGGTAACAAGAATTAATTATAAAGTAAGTTTCACATCTCTATTATAAATACTATGTAGAGATCCGTTATAGGGCTGTACCAAATAATTAATAAAAATAAAATTATTTAATTGCTTCTATATAATTTTAATGTGAACATGTACCCTTAATTAAGTTTTTATGGCGTAATGAAAAGATTACGATAAATCTCTCTCGTACGATCGAAGCGTTAGGGAAACCTCCCTCCCCCCATACCCCGCTGCCTCCCTGGGCAAAGAGCTGACGGGTTTACGCGAACCCTAAACCCACTGGCATCGTTGTAACTGAATACAGGCTTTATTGTGGGGCCACGAAAGCAAAGGGAACAAAGAAATGCGAAATGTAATTTCAAACGTCGTATTTACTAACGCAATCCTTTAATAGGTGATTTACTGTATTTGTTACTTGTACCACTAGTTGTAGATTAAATATACGGCTTATAACTAGCTGATAACCGCTTGCTCCACTTCTACACGGTAAGAAAACACACCTCACTGAACACGTAGTGCTTCTGAAAATCATTGTTTCCTAAAACTTTACATTCAATGTAAACATCGCAATATTTTCATTTTTAGTTAAGGGCCCGTGTCTAAGAAATAAAACGTGGAAAAAGACAAAAACGTTTCAAAAAATGGTCAACTGAGATGATATTCTGACACAGAACTTATCTTATCAAATCCTCCCTTGATGCCTAGGACGATCAACTGCTTCTTCTATTTTCTTTCTCCTGCCCTTATCGCACCTAAATGGGGTCGGTACAACAGGTGAATCACGGTGTTATTCAAAACTAGCTATCCGTCTGAGGTCAACCCTCCTTGTCTGTAGGTCAAACAAATACTTCTCTAGCATGAGGATCGAACCCACTACCCATGCCAATAGCTTAGCAACTACACCACCCAGTTATCATATAGATTTTGAATAATATATATGACAAACAATGACATTAACCATATAACCAGCCATGCCTTAAACAGACCATCCAAAGTTATACAAGTCAATATTTTTACTAACGAAAAACAAAACCGACAACAAATATCTCGATCTGTATTCATTTTACAATTGATTTTCATGAGTTCCCAAGTATCTGCGGAGCCCAAGATCCAATACCAATGAACATAATATGAGACCAAATGAGAAGCACCAGCTTTCAAATAAAAAAGAATCACCAAAATCGGTTTAATCACTCTAAAGTTCTAAGTAGTATAAAGAAGGTGACAGTTCTTTTGTCATTGGAGTCCTTTAATTCGTTTACCTCTATTTTATTGTTTACATTCGCAAACGCGCTAATTGAAAATGCTCAGGTTTCACGAACTTTTAAACAGTTGCTGGTGATAATTAGTTGGGCGAGTTAAAAAAACTGCTAGAATGGTTTTTCATTACGCCGTCCCACTGTTCGTAACTGTTTATGATGTTAATTAAAAACAGTTTTCAATTACAGCAAACTTTAAAAGCGCCATTCTTCGTTTTAATTGGATTAGTTTTTGGATTTGAGTAAATTCTAACAATTAATTGTGTCTTAGTACGACTCGCACCAAGTGTGCAGACCGTGTTGTCTTAAGATAAACAAAATAGCCTCGGGACAGTAGCATAATGGTTAAAATGTTGTAGAGAAATTAATCGAACCCACGTCTTCGGCATTCGTCGCCGCTTTAGCCACTAAGCTAAACGGCTGATTGCCACACTGACGAAAATCTTAACGTCTTTTATCTACATTGATTTTTTTTGCATTTGAAGCAATGCTTGGCGCATCCAATGTTATATCCGTACAGCATACAAACAATTTCGAATATGTTTTACAACGATAACTCGAACGAAATATGTCGCCGAGATTTATTATAATTTATTCGCAAAATCGCCTAAGCAAATGAGCGAGAGGCGAAAGTCGCGACCACTAAAAAATCCCACTAATTTAGGGCCTTAAGCCCGGGCCTACTTGGCCACCTAAATTGGTATAAAGGCATAGTCCACCACTCGACCTCATTGCGGATTGGCGCACTTCACATATCTTAGAAATATTTTTTTTCTTATAATTTCGAAAAAATGCAGGTTCCCACACGTGATAAGTCAGTACTTGAAATTAACAATTTTATTGGTGTCCGCACCGGGGTTCGAAGTCATCCTGACTTTCACGCTCGAGTATATTGAGTTATAAGCGAGCGACCGGACAATGAGCTATCACGTCTCTCATGGAACATAATGTGATAGCTCAATATTCTACTGTTGTCGTGTATATGCTGCGCTATATCTTCTTGCTCTTATATATCTGACAGATTCGTCAACACTGGAATCTTTGTCAGAATGCCGATACCATCTACGGTGGTAGGGTCGCGCAGCTGCCTCGGCTGTTGCACGAATGGGCAGGCTCGTCCGGGTAAATACCACGACCTCACAGAAGACCGGCGTAAAGTGAAATATAATACTTTCGCGTTTCGTCTGGTGAGTGAGGTGGCTGGAGCTCAATTTCCAAAAGGTTGTGGACGCATCTGCAACCCTCGGGTTTAGCAGATGTCTATGGGCGGCGGTATTCACTTAACATCAGGTGGACCTTCCGCTCGCTTGGCAACTTTTCACATTAAAAAAAAAAACGATTTATCGCATGCTTTGCGGTGAAGTAAAGAGTGTGAGGGACCTAATCGTATGTATAAGAATATTTTGTGTATTGTCGTGCACTTATCTTATTTCTAGAGAACACCGCACGGTGAAAAGCGGAAAATTTGAGACCAATTGGAACTTAATTGTAGAAATGCTTTATACTAAGCACATTCTATATTTGTCTACCACTTCAGGGATTAAGACTCAGGTTCTTGTGTATTGTACATTGAGGTGTTTTATTTACTAACTAGCTGGCCTGCTATAACTTCGTTGAGTAGACAACTCTTTTTTTTACATTTTCTATGTCATGTTTATGCAATTGAGAACTTTTCCGTTTTTTTACAAATATAGAGATAACTGTACTGCAAAATACAAACTAACTAAAAAATAAAAGTACTGTAAAAAATATTTCATTGTGAAAATTTTGACACATTATTGATGTAACAAGGAGGGCGTCGATAAACCTGTCGACTAACTTCATGGTGTCGATTTCATGTTGCTGTGCGCGCGTATAATAATAATAAAACCATTTAATCAACACTGGCAAAAATAAACAATCGACATGTACATATGTAGAAAAAAAAATCAAGTATAATTAATATTACTGAAAAATAAAAAAGAAGAAAAACTATAATATTCAAGAAAAAATATAAACTATGTGCAGAAAATGTGAGCGTTGGAATGCTGAGTTGATAGGGTCAGCTGCTCAGCATAAGCTGACACCCCCATTAGGATGACCTGCTCTGGTATTCTGCACCCCGTGTATGTTAACGCGTCGTTCAGTGGCAGATGCGTGAGCGAATTTCTTAATGTAACGACGTATCTTAAAAATTCAATTTTAATTTTTTCTTAACGCGCTAAAAGAAGTATAATTTTCAAACATCGAGGATGGATCTTAAATGCAGATATTTCATGTTATAAACAGACAAACAAATTCTACCTCATTTTGATATAAGTAGACAAAAAGCATTCGAGCCAGTGTATACTGTGCACTGTTCAACAATATCGCCCCGATAACATTGCTTTCCAGGTACAGAGCTAAAAGGACATTTCGATTGTAAGCTAAAAGGGATGCGCTCAATAATTCATGTGTTTGCACCTTCAGCGCTTGGCACAAAGGGATAAGCGTCAAAGAGTACAAAGCGCACAGAGTAGGCGCTCACTACGTGTCACAACTGTGGCGCGTTTGTGTTTGGGGACTGAAAAAGTGTATATGCGTACGTACTCTGTTGTCGGAATATAATCTGTGTTGGCAAATGTCAATTTCAATTTGAAAGGTGTCAATAGATTGCCATTGCGTTTCTTTTTCAGAGTGCTCCATGTTGTTGAGTAGTGATGTTTAAGGTTGCTCTTGGTAATTTTATCGTTGGCTAGCGAGTTTAAAAATTATTTTTGAAGTAAAACTTCTTTAGCCGCGACTAGGGAGTAACTCAGATTTTTGTTTCTGACGGAAGTAACGTCATCATAATTTCATACGTAAGAAATTATGATAACATTCATGTACCTGTTTCGAATGAATAATTTAATATTAATATAACATTTGAATAATCTTTGTAAAGCACATGAATAATAAATATAATTAAATTATAATATGACATTTATTATTTAAGTTAATATTTAATCATTTCAGTGATTTATGCCGTCAACGCCAAAGAAGTTTTACTGCAATCGCGCGTAAAGGTTACACGTACACAGTTTTTTTTTCTTGCTTAGTTTGGTTTCGATATAGTATGTATAAATGTATTTTTGTTGAAATACACGTGAAGTACTGTATTTAATATCTATACAGGGCTCTATTGAAGTGATTTTTGTTTGGGCAGGAAGTAAGATGTAGTTAATGCCAGCACGTATTAATAAATTATCTTTAATTCTTTATGTTTCCACGATACTTGCATTCAAAAAGAGCGATAAAATCGATTGTTCTTTTCAGCTCGGCAGAAGGTTCAGTGTTTTCATTCTATTTACATTAAGGCATTTATCGTTCGACACGATTACAAATAAGGAGTTAAAGCATAGCGTGGCAGTCTTTCCTGTTAACAATCACAATAAGAAGTCTTTGGGAGAATGAACCAAATTGGGCTCCAACAAAAGGACTATCAGAAGTACTGCAGCTCATCCAAGGAAGTTTTGTGAGATCGGGTTTTTAATGTTGAGTAGTTTAAGGGAATAACTATCGTAATAACATCTTCTAACATATTAAGAATCAATAAATATCTAAAGAAAAATTAAATATCAAAAGCAAAAAAAAATTCCTTTAAATTGGATATACTTGTCTATAAAAAAAATAAGTTACATCTCATTAACTGTGATATTTACATAAATACATTCGAGATTATCCCTGTTCTTAAAAATATCATAGTATTTTTTTAAAAATTTCATTATTCTAACGAAATTTTAAGAAAATGTTATACATTTGCATGATCAATTAACAGAGTTATTTCGTAACCTTAATAAAAAGTGTTTCCTCTCTGTTTCTTTTTCGACTTTCATACTCATACCGGTTATAAAACCAATTATTGATTTATATATAAATGCGTAGAGTGCACCATTTTTATGAGGGAACGTAAAAAAAGTTCGAATCAAAAATTCTTGGTTTTACCTTTTCACATTACGCCATTTAAGCAAAAAGTTTTTATGAGAAAATAAGAGCATAAGTAAGAATCAAATTCTATTTAATATTCATTAATATTCTTTAATATTCTAAGTTGACTTTTGTAAAACTTTAAATGAATATAGAAATAATTTGACAACTCTCTTGCGCGTCTGTTAAAGTATTTTTGATCTTGAGAGTTTGTCCAGACGCAAATCGTATGTACTCTCGCAATAAAAACGTACGAGGGAACAAATCGAACTGTATTTTTAATTAGCAAAAAAAGACATTGAGTATAAAGCGATAGCCTCTAGTTCGCGTACCTTTTCAATTATATGCCCTCGTTGAGCAATTTCCAACTATATGCCAAAGAGTGTAAGTGCATATCGACTGAAACTCGACCTTGCTATTGTTTAAGTAAAATGCATATTGAATGGGTAGTTCAAACTAAAAGTTTATATTAAAAATAGTTAAATAAAAAAAAGTGTAAAGTGATAAAACTAAAACCGCTGATTTCGTAAAATTTTTGTAGAACAAGTTTTATAAAGTTATAGTCAAAGAAAGACTCAATACTAGTATTTTGACTTTCTTGCAACTAAAACGTATGAATACTATGAATATTGCAAGAAATATTTTTACATAACGTTATCTAGTTAAATAAGCAAAGCTTCTATGGATACTAGGTGACGTATAAAAATACTTAAACATAATTTTATTTTGTAAATAAATGCATATTATAGATATAATAACACACTCTATGTTTATCACACAATATTTTGACCACACCTGAGTGCTGTAGACTGGTCCACTATACACTACGCCAATCGGGTCGTGAAGTATGGTATATAGAATATTCATGTTGATTTCAAACACTGAATCAAAGACAATATTCTTATCGCGGATGTTTTTGCATATGATAAAGCGGCAACCAAGCGGACCTGATAAGGGATCTTCGTCCCATCGACATCTGCAATGCCTGTACAGAAGCGTTGCCTACCTTTAAAAACAACTTTTAAAAGAGAGGGTCTTGATACCTCATACGCCAGATGAAATGCCATAGCAGAATACTTCCATTCTTGTCGGTTTTCATTGTGACAGACAGAATTTCTCGAGACAGCCTGCCCATTCGTAGAACAGAAGAAAGTGCTTCGTGACTCTACCACTGTACGAACATAGAGTACTGTAGGAGTTTGGAACAAGGTAACAAATAAGACTTTGGAGCAAGTAACTAACAAGAACCCTTTAACGGTGGTAGAGCCACGCAGCAGCCTCGGCTGTTGCACGAATGGGCAGGCTCGTCGGGATAAGTACCACGACCTCACAGAAGACCAGCGTAAAGTGGAAGTATGACAAATACTTTCGCGTTTCGTCTGGTGAGTGAGGTAGCCGGAGCCCAATTTCCAAAAAAGATTGTCAACGCATCTGCAAACCCTCGGGTATAGCAGATGTCTATGGGCGGCGGTATTCACTTAACATCAGTTGAACCGTCTGGTCGTTTGGCAACTTTTCACATAAAAAAGTCACTGCTGCAAATATCTGTTATAAAGTTAGATTGGTAGGAAATCAAAATAAAATTGAATTTTGCGATATAAAAAGCAAAAGAACATTTCATGTCGTTTCATTCGGCCCTAATTGCGAGGCGGACTTTTATCGTGGTTTAAAGCAACAATTGAAGAATATAAACATTTTTATCGTTCGTTACACCATTGAAAGCTGTCGTCTCTCTCCGCGGTACTGTAGGGTATTGTCGAGGAAGAAAGAAATAGACGTGCCAGAAGTTACAGTGACAGGGTTGCCAACTAATACAAAATTAAATACCAAACTTGAACTGAAAAAACTTGTATACAGCGTGTCGTTACCATCGCGACAATAAATGAACACACGTCTAACGCTATTTGCCAATAATCATAAAAAAAATATTAACATTAAACAAAATCCATAATTAAAAAAAAAATATTTTTCAAAGACACTAATTAAGTAAAAAACACACAAAATTTGTAACATCCTATACAACTCTCGCCACAGCGTGGCATTGCAAGCCTCTCCTTCTAACAGTATGTTTTGTCTCTTTTAAATTCATTCAACCCATTCATATGCTTTGTGACCTTTACAAATGAACTTTACGTTACGCTTTTATAGGTAAGGGTGTTCTAAAATTCTTTGTTTTGGAAAATTTAATAACTCTGTTAATATTGATGTTTAAAGAATTTAAATGTTTAATACAACTTTAAAAAATTATCCCCTAAATGAGGAGGCGTTTACCCAGCAGTGGGACATACATAGGCAGTTACGTTTCTTTAATTTTTATTGTTACTTGTAACAAATAAAAGCTTGCAAAATAGTTCCTCCAGCATCAACACACATGGTCAACCAGGTAAGTACAACGAATTAATAAACATCAAAGCGTGAAAGTATTTATAATTTTGCTTTCATTCCGGTGAATTTGATAACTGGATGTACACTTTCAGTAGTTACTTTTGTAGACACTTGTGTAGGCTAAACATTTGTCGAAGAAATATGTACTAAAATTTCATTTTCATTTTCAACGCCTATTTAATAAATTAAGAAGTGGTAAGAAATACCAAAATAAAATCAAAAATTTATAGAAAATTATATAAAGTAAAAAAATAGTAAAAAATTCTTTGAGCTGGAAACACCGGTGAAATATATTTTGTTAAAACTTTATGTTAGTGTTCAGTTGTGAACCCTAATGGAATATACTTTGTTGCTCCTAATATAATACAGGTTACCTCGCGGCGGATTAAGATCTTAAAGGCTAAGTGGAACCTTTATTATCTCGACTTCAGGCCTTATTTATTATAAATAGGTATGTGTTATTTATTATAAGAAAATGCCAAAGCTAAATACACATGAAAATTTTATCTATAATCCTAGTTTTGCCTACAGACGAATGTCATAAAGTCAAAATCAATTTCTATTTATGGTGAAACATCCTCCCCGGCTCCACCAGTGGGAAAATCGGTGTAGGGTTCGCTCCGGCTGACTCAATCGGACCGATCGAGACCACAGGGTGAGGCTCGGTGACCCAGTCACGGGGACGGACAGAATTCATTTTAAATAGGCGCCAGCCCGCCCCGTGCAAGACAGAATAATGCTTATTCTAAGGGATTTACTTAGTGGAAATAAAAGATACATTCCTTAACAGTTTTAGAGTTTATTGATACAAGGTTTGAATATAAAACTAAACTATATCAAGTTAAAAATATAGAAGGAGTGAGATCTCACCAATCAGGCATAATAATAGTTACATTAAGAGTTAAGTATACATTAAATTAATCACTGTCACAAAGCAGTATATAAATATAATCATGAGTTTAATGGCTAGTTAGATTAGAGCAAACACATACCAGAAGGAAACATAACCAGGCTTGCCTTCCCACTTTCCAAATAAGGGTGAAGACCTCAGCTCAGTAATGCTCACATGCCACCAAGGGGCATTCAGCTAGTCCGCGGCTTCAAGCTGCACGTGGACAGCAGGACCTCAGATTCTTAATATATATGCAGTTGCATATAAGGCGAACACGCGGTTCGATATCAAGCCATCAGAGAGAAGCAGATCAGAGTGATACGAGGTAGCATTAAAGAAGAAAGAGAAACCAATAAAAAAAAAACCCTGTAACAAAATACCAATTGTTAACAAACGAATGATGGACCGAAAACAGTCAGATCCCAAAAATATATGCACAAAGGAAACTTACCAACGATGTGGGTTTTTTATATAAAAAATATAAAGGCCAAGAAGCCATATACAAGTAGGATGTAAAAGGATGTGGCCTAGGATGCCACATACTCCTTTCCTACATTCTCGAACTATGCAGAGGCGCTGCCGCCAGGCGGCGGCCGCCTCAGACCTCCAATAAGAAATGATCAAGACAAAGCTGACTGCCATTCTCGCAGGAACGACAGATGATACAAACAACAGACTATGCTAAACAAGACAATGTTTCTAATCGAAAATTATGTAAAAACAAATTTGCTTGATATCAGTTCAACATAATTAAAATGATAGTATTTTATATTTATATTTTATTGTCTTATATATTATATATAAGACAATAAAATCACTAGTACCGAAATAATCTAAGGAAATAAACAAAGACAAAACAACAAGGTGACCTAACGCCATCTATGATAAATGAAATATAGATTTTCTAAGGATCCCATTCAACTAAATTATATTGTTCACGATAGATATCGCTATACGATCCACTATGGATTGCCAATATAAGGCACTCGAATCTTGAAAAAAAAAGTGTTACAATGGATAGCCAATTATTTTTTGTTAATTCAACACCGTTTGTTTTTTTATTTCATCTAGATCGTCGGCCTTATTAATGATTTGTTATTAAAAAGTCCGTATTCTATCAGAATTCAAAATCAGGTTATAATATATTAATATCAAATATATTAACCAAATGTACAACAATCTGAGACAATCTAATTTTTAAGGAAGGGAACGTGTTATTGTCAAAATACTACTTGTAGGCTTAATCACGTTTGCCGATATATACAATCCTTACTAATATTATAAAAGCGAAAGTTTGTATCTATGGATGGATGTTTGTTACTCTTTCACGCAAATACTAGGTACTCAATGGATTTTAATGAAACTTTATAATAATATAGCTTATACATCAAAATAACACATAGACTATAATTTATATACATATTGTTATGTATATCTTCCTGTCAATGTTAGGCGTCACTGTGAATGTTACGCCTCCAGCCTGTAATTAAAGACTGTGATAATCCGTTTTCAAATTATATTTGAAAATAAGATGAAAATTTGAAACAAATAAATATGTGATAACTGTAGTGTAGCGAATAACAAAAAATATTTTCTTTCTTAATGATGACTCTAATTCTTTTGATCCTTTTATATTTTACTAGCTGCTGCCCGCGACTACGTCTGCGTAGGCTGAAGTCGTAACATTCGGACAGAAAGACAGATACATACGTAAAATATGTATATAAATTATAGCCTATGTCTTATTCTGATGTATAAGCTATATTGTTGTAAAGTTTCATTAAAATTAATTCAGTAATATTTGCGTGAAACATACATACAAACTTTCGATTTTATAATATTAGTAAGGATAGTAAAGATTGTCTGTTTGTATGATGATCCTCTGAGAAATACCTCAAATATATAATAAATTAACGTCATTTCGTTGAACAATATCCATCTGTCAAGTCTTTCTCTGATGAAATTGCTGACCAGGTTTTTCTCTCTTAGGCATTTCCATGATAAGAACCAAAAACTAATTGAACGTTAATGTTTTATATGTCTAAAACGTCTCACGACACACGTGTCTCAAATTATGGATAAACCGATAACGCAGGAAGTTACTGCCGAGGTTGCTCTGGTCAAAATAGGCTAGAAACACTTCGTTGTCAAACTGCAACACTAAAAGCTACGCAACTTTCTCCACGCTAGATGTCGCTTCGACGACCACGCAGTAACCCCGACTCGTAAGTCCCAAACTTTGATAAGTTTGACTGATGTCAAAGTTTCAGCAATCAACGGGACGTCCCCGATATCATTCAGCGCTGACTCCAATTACGATCATCGTGCCCGAAACGCGCGGTTCGCACCCTTCGCCGTTCTGCAAAAACTAACGTCGCCTTTGCCTCTGCGGCAATCGTCCGCCCGCTCGAATTTCGGCCCTGCTACGAGGCAACAGGGTCGAATTCGCATCGCCCCCAGAATCGGGGATGCTGCGTCTCAGTATGTATTATAAATTGGTTTAGAGCGGCGCGGGGGAGTAGTCCGTCTCTCGCTCGATACCGGCCAGTAGCGATTCTGACCCCCGAGCGTTCGCCGGCCTAGTGACGTCCCGCGAATAAACATAAGCACCTCCTTGGCCCACCTATCGATGTTTAGTGCTGTACCCGAGTGTCCAACTCCTGTGCTGTTGTGCGGTGGCCCGTATTGGACCCGTTGTGTTGTTGGATTTTTTGCGGCGCCGCGTCTGGAGCTGGCCTTCATCAACGGGGTAAGCCCCGATTTTTTCGTATCTTCGACTGAAGAGCGCGTTTTCGGTGTAATCTGCGTATCAAGGAATAAGGGGGATTGAGTGGAAATTCAGATGTTTTATGATGGCTGCAATGTTGAAGGAAAGTTTAGACGTGCTACGATTTTACTTTATTTACGATACTTATTGAAATAGTACCTTTACGTTTTTTCTTTTGCCCATGAAGTTAGAAAATACTGAAGAAAAAAGATACTAGTCCATTACAATGTAGAAGACACCCGGGATGAAACCAGTGTATGCTTTCGTTTTTATAAAATATTTCCGGTTCATTTATAGTTATTTTTTTATATCTGCGTCGTGTTTTTTTTTGCTGCGGCTATTGCTTATGTGGCCCGAAGCATACTCGTATCGTCGTTATTTCATTTTTGAAACTGCGTTTGGGCGTTCCTCGCTAAATTATATGATTGACTTAAAGGTTGTGTAGGGCATAATATTTATACTTTGTAAAATGTCATGGGTACTGATTATTTTATAATTAAAATAATTTTTGAGCTTTAAAAGACTTATAATGGACTTAACTGCGTTATGTTGATGTTTTTTACTGCCCAATTTTGTTCATTGGGAAGGCTTTTACCTGTAGCAGATAGTTTGTTAAAGATTTATTCCGATCACTATTTAATATTTGCCTAAAGGAAATCTCTCTGAGAAGTCTTTTCTAAAATTGTTGCAATAAACAAAGAATATCTAAGAATAACTACAAAAGGTAGTATTTTATATGAAATAATACCAATTGCAAATCGCACCACGAAATCTCCCGGACAATTGATATCTGATTGTCAGAATAGTGGACAATCAGCAAATTGAAATGTTCATAAATATGCATTAAAACGGGACGTATCGTCAACTTTAAGGTTGGTGAATTCTCTACCATCAATCAGAACATTCGAACAGAAATGACAATGGGAACAGTATATAATTAAAAAAAACCAGCCAAGTGCGAGTCGGACTCGCACGTGAAGGGTTCCGTACCATTATCTGTAAAAATGGCAAAACACATCATATGTGAAAATTTCAATTTTCTAACTATCATGGTTAATGAGATACAGCTTGGTGATAGACGGACAGATGGACAGACATACAGCGTCTTAGTGATAGGGTCCCGTTTTACCCTTTAGGTACTGAACCCTAAAAGGCAGGGCGAAAGAAAATAAGTAAAATTATCTCTTGCTTGTCTATATGTCTTATACCTAAATTGAGATAACAGATATGATTTTTAACACATGAGTTGCAACAAAGGTGAAAAACTCACACAGATGTGTGAACACTTTTTCACTCGTAGCATCAATTTATGAGGTTGATTTAACGCTTGACTTGCAGTTAGTGAGGCGGCTAAAGAGGCGACTTTTTTTAATTGATATGTTCTTGAATATTGGCGAAAAAATTACATAGATTTTTTTTTAAATGCTTATATCGCAAGTCCAATTCACAAAATGTTGCTAAGTGTGTTTGAAAACTAAAAGAACATATTTTTAACATTACTCTTAAAATGGAACCCTTTTCCAAAGTGACAATCGAATATTGCAAGCCAAATAAACTGACACGTTCACATTTATTCTTGTTTCTCTGATAAAACGTTATATTTACACAGACCGAAACAATGTACCATCGGTAACACGAATAGAAGATAATTGAATTTATACGAGAAAATATGATTTACCGCAAAGCATAGGGTAAACATTTTTTGCTACGTACAACACTGGCTATGAATTACGATAGACTAGCCACACCATGTGTGGCGTGTGTATGATTATTGTCATACACATATGTACTTGTGTGATACTAACATTCAAAAGAAAGTAAGTCATGAAATTAATAACCGGAAGTACTTACCCTTTTTTACCAAATGCGGGCACATTTAACCTGTCACGGAAGTTGTACCTTTTCTTATTTCCGCTTGGCTTGAATTAAGCTCCTCTGGGTGTTAATTTGTCCATTGTTTAATTATAATTAGCAGAGAACTTTGTTATTATCTTAGTAAACTAGCTGTCAGTTACCATACCCATTTATATACAGTCTTTTAACTTTGTAGAGCCAAGAGAGTTTGACTTCGCTTTGTTAAAGTAGGTGAAGCAGCTTAACTTATTGGTTTTAATAGCCGTTATTTAATAAGTTCTAATTTGGTCTAAAAAGTGTAAGATGTCCTGATTTATAATGATTACCTGAATATTTTTTTAACTATTTCTTTCATTACATATGCTTTATATACCAGTGCGATGTCATTTTAAAAATATGATTTTAATTAAATTTTGTAACGAGAAGTTTCAATTTTCTCGTATTCTGCGTTCTTTACAAGGTTGCATTTAATTTTTAATATTTCTACAGCATGGAGTATCATGGTGTTTGGGATTTGGCGATCCGATTTGCGTGGTGGATAATGGACCTATCTCATGAATCAGAGGATCATGGGGTCTATCGCCGTTGCCGGAAAGATGTTGTGTGACATATAAATAGCATCTTTCTTGTATCTAAGGGCTTATATATCTATAATGTGTATTATAGATGTATCAGTTCATGAGAAACGCACCAAGCAAGGTATCATTTAAGAAAATGCTGCGATGTCACTATGCCAATTTTGCCGATTGTTAGAGTCACCAACTTTATCCTTCGTTTTTATGTAAGTCTCTGTGTATATATTATTATACATGTATTACATATGTATAAGTATATATATTGATTATATGATTATATGTCAAGTATTTATCTTTGAGTAAAGTATATTTCTATAGAATGTACCTTTGCTTTTTTTCTTTTCTTTTATTTATTTTTCTTTAATTTATTTCGCGTATTTTGTTATGCACCTGCGTCAAATTTTCTCTACTCCCAGGGTTGATTGGAAGTGAATGCTTATTAGCATTAAGTTTGCCTTTTGTTTAACCTTAAGTTGAGATGTAAACAATAAATTTTAAATAAATAAATAATAAATATATTATGAAAGAAAAGTATAAGTGTGTTTATCAGTTATCTAGTGCCCATAGTAAAAGCTATGCTTAGTTTGGGACTAGCTGAGTCGTTGATGCTGTAATCTTATTATTAATATTTATAAAATTGATAGAACCTGTTTTCGTCCAAGCTCCAAATCAATCGAGCGTAGTCGGCTTACATCCAATGCGAAATTATTTCTAGAAACCCTTTATAAATTATTAAATTGTCACGAAGGGGATTGATGGAGGGCGCTTTATATTATTAACAGTGTTTCACAAAATTGTACAAATTGAATATGATATCAATTCGAAAAGAAATTCTCAGAAATAATTAATTTAGTCGGTTTCTTTCTAATTCTGAGGGCATTTTATGATGACATTGTTTCATTACAAGAGTCCTCTAGAACGCACTCAAAAGTTGCGAGTGTAAGAAAATATTCCTCAATTAGTCAGTCAAGAAAAAAAAGGTTTCTTTATTCATTATCCTGTTTGAAAGAAAGCTTAGGGTTCGTATTAGCTTTGTTGTTTGCAATGCATGTTGGCAACAAGTTGATCTTAAAAATGATTATGATTTCTGCTATGTCTATTTCTCGTGTGCATTTATATGCACACGAGTTACGTTTTTGGTCTTAAAGTATTTCTAGTAAAATAATAAAAGCCAATTTATGGGATTCTATCTGTTTTTGGACTGTTGAAAAAACGCCCGGCGTCGTTTGAAAGCTGACGCGAGAAAATAACAAAGCCTTATGAGATGACGTCGCATGGACTGAGGTAATAGAGATATCCCCCTGAAAGCCCCGCTTCTCGTTTCTGGTTTTTCTGGATCTGGTTTTTGATAACACCGTTGGAACACAAAAATATTTTGCGAGTGATATCATAGTATATTAACATTTAACGAGCAGGCTGTGTTATTTTTTTTAACGTTTAACGTTTCATATTTTTCGAATTTATCATAAACTTTGAGTACCACACAAATACAAATAGAAAATGAGAGAAAACTGTTTTAAATAACACGATCCGAAATAATAATATATTTCCAATAACATAATAACATCACTGATATCCAATTTCCATTGTTTTAATGGCAAGAAACATTTAAACATGTTTTTACACTAAGACTCCGCTAATATCCTTGCAATCATTTTGATTATGATAATTTCTGTTACCGCTACAACTAAAACACAGAATAAAAAATATTTAAGTGGAGCTCCCATACAACGGACATGATTTTTTTGCCGTTTATATAGATATTGTTACGGAACCCTTCGTGCCAAGTCCGACTCGCACTTGGCCGATTTTTCAAAGAGAATACGAGATATTTGTGTCCCTTGCGCCATCCCTGAGCGGCGTAGATAAGTTGAAGCCCCCCCGGCGATTTCGCCGACTGCAAAAGACTTTGACCGCCGCGTGTTTTGTCGGCGTCCGTAGCAATTTTAGCAGAACACATATTTTGTATCGCGGTTAGTGTTTACTTACCGTTTTGACGGGTCCAGACCCTGTCCTCGCTGGGAGATTGGATGAAATCTTGTTCACATTATGTACACATAAACATACACATTAGTATTTGGTATTTTGATACATTATTAGTATTTGGTGTACGTAAATTTTATACGGGAAGTTGATGGATGCAGGTGTCTTAGTATTGTGTTTCGTGGCAAGTTGGGACTCAAACAGGCTGAAACGATGTGATGGTGAAACTTTAAACATAGCCCCAAGTAATTGGCGGGCTTATGACTTAATTTTAGCTGTGGTGTGTATAGGCAATGACAACTATATGGTGATAGTAAAAAATAATTCGGTTGTTACGTATTACGCGTAGAAGATAAGATAAAAAGTTCGAGTTGTTAAATTGAAAATGAGCACGGGTGTAATAAATTTAAGCTAAATTCATATATTAGACAATATGCAAAACCTATGTACTAATTCAGGCGAATATCTTAAATAAGTCAGTTTTTGTTAATTCATAGATAGGAGTATGTATGAACTAGTCATCGTAACCATAACTACTATCGATCTTTTAAATTCGCCTTGCTTAAAAATGCCACAGAATGCTTAAAATCTTATTTTTCGATACTTTATTTACTCCAGCATCCCGAGTTCGATTCCCAGTGCCGGCACCAATGAAATTATTAATATTAAGTATTGACTTATCACGTGCTCAGCGGTGAAGGAAAACATCGTGAGGAAACCTGCAAAACCTTTCGAAATAATAACAAAAAAAAATTCGAAGATAACTACATTCCGCCAATCCGATATGGAGCCGCGTGGACTATGCCCTGATACCCTCTGTACAGAGGCCTTACACAGGAGTGGGACATGTACATGTTACTTTACTTTTCTTTACTAACCAAATAGCGAAAATAATCTGGTAACATGGATATAGCGGTAGAAAATTTATCTCTGCAGTTCGATTTCACAGTGACCTTGCAGGGTAGGGGATAAATACCATGCCTGGATAGTTCTCTACACACGTCGCATTTTAGGGATGATGAGTGCAGAATATTAGTTGCCTTCAGACATTATTACCGCGGAACATGTATTAAGTGCACGTGGCGGTGCCAATTATCCATTAAGTTTTACCCGTCTTCGAAGTATATAGTTTAGCTACTGCGCCAACAAAGAGTGAATTATATTTCAAAAAATTACATATTATAAATTTTCTGCTCATTAATGAAATTGTCATCGAAGTATCCGTTCAAAGTCAAAGTCAAAAGAGTCAAGAAAAGTAATTTCAAAGACCCAACATATTTGTTGTTATCGTGTTGTTGCGTTCCACTATGAGTAGCCTTTATTTTAAGGAATACCCCCAAACTTTAACGTATTTTCCAGTGGGATCTTCAGTGTTGCTAATGTCCATCACTTACTACATATGAGTCACTACTCATTTATCATCTACTGATAAAAATGAAAGAAAAAGAATCAATGTAATATAAAGGTAGCACTTTCTACATTTAGCGCGTTAGCTAACTTCTTTAAAAAATTTCATGAATTTTATTTTAAATATTCTCATGTATTGGCAACCCTATACACGGGGTGAACGTACGGCGAGACAGGGGTGGCACCGCGCATGCGCGGACACTGTTTTGATCCGTCTCTATTCAAATGCGGGACCCCGATATACGCAGTTTTTGGCAACAGGGAATTTTTGCCCGCTCGAATGGGCTTCCGACACATAACGTTACGTAAATACCTACCTACATGCACGTATTAACAACTTATTTGAATATTTTTGTGTTCATTATTCATTTGAATATTTTTATAAGTCAGTCTGATATATATCCGCAGTTAGTTTTAGTAGATGCATACGTAATTTAGTAAGGGACAAGCTGAAAATCGCCACTGAGAACCTTTTTGGGGAACCGCTGAAATACCTTTTTGCTCAAAGTTTATTTTATATTTTTGTTTATGTTATTTCTTTGTATTTAGCCCAATTAAACTCTATTCGACAGAAATAAAAAAGGCCTGTTAACTAAAACAAAATTATATTACTATATAATAGTAATAACGTACGATGTTTAAATATGTCTATCAGTTTTCTAGTACCCATAGTACAAGTGTTGCTTAGTTTGGGACTAGAGAACGTTGTGTACAAAAATGCGTCCCTAAATATTTATTATTATTATTATTAACCTCAAGCTCAAAAATTACTCACATAAAGACTGTAATTCTAACGGTATAAATTGTAACTATTTAGGCACCTAATAAGCGTAAACGCTGTTTCATGCGTACCGACGCGAATACGTGAGGCTCGGTGCAACAGGGTTCTCGGAAGACGTGATGAGATACTACAAATTACAACTGTAATTACACGCTTACCGAAAACCGAGTAAACATTTAATGGAATCATCGGCTTTTTGCGGTAATGATGAGAGGAGGCGACGCGGGCTGTTATTGAGACGGCCCGCGTCTAGTCATTACACGTAATGGCCGACGGGACGTAAACGATGCGCGTCGTGGACGACACCGGCGCGTACAAATGGCCGACGCGTATTCCGAATTGCATGTCCGTGCATGTCAGCGCATACCCCTGCATGTTTGTGTGTACCTGCTTGCTTAGACACATGTATCAATCTGTTTCTTTCGGTGTACGACACCCAAATGAATGTTTGATTATTACATAGATATACATACATATATTTCTTAAAGTTAAACAAATATTTATTTGTCATGTACTATTTAAATCTTTTAACGAAGGAGTAAAAGTAAAGTGAAGTAACAGCCTATACGTGTCCCACTGCTGGGCAAAGGCCTCTTCTGTACAAAGGGTACTCTGTACGCGGCCCCACTGCGAATCGGTGGATTTCAATCTTCGAAATATTTTTTTTGTTATTATTTCTAAAGTATGCAGGTTTTCTCACGACGTTTTCTTTCACCGCTGAGCACATGATAAGTCAGCACAGGGTATCGAACTCAGGTTCCTCGAGTATATTGAATTAAAGGCGATCGCCCGGCCCGGACACTGAGCTATCACGGCTTACAACACGATAACATCAACAAAGAAGTAACAGATATTCTGTACTTCGTACAAGAAGGTTTTGAATTTTACAACTTTTAAGTTTCGGCATTAAAAAGTTATGGCTACTCGATTTATTTTCTAAATTTGTATAAGTACAGGACTATCATAATATTCTACACACTATTATTGTATGCTTTTGTTATCGTTCTTTCTGAAATAAAACAGTGCGGATTATAAAAATTAGTCAATTATAAATTATGATTTCAGTTTCAAGCCGACGATATCGTGTTCACACACTTGAATTTCATTTTTTCTCTGTATTTCGTTCGAATGATATTCTAGGGCGGGATCCATTCAGCCTAATTTGAATTTTTTGTGAGACACTACAGACTTTAATGATCACAGTCTAATCTCCCGAGTGTTTTAACTGGCCTTTTGATTGGAGTATTTTATTATTTTTATATTTGGATCAGGAGCAGAGGATGAAATATTTTTGAATTCAATATTATAGCAAATGATTTTCGTTTTTAAACGTTCCGTCAACATTCGGAACGAACTTTAAAACTGCGCTCCGTACTAAAATAAACAAAAATAAATCTATTTAATGTTGTGTTCTAAAAGACAACGAATCGATCTATCATTTCATTTCCTGTAGCAATACGTAAGTTCCGCAGCGTTCCGTGCAAAGAAATAACGCTTTATAAATGTACAGCTTGCTATGTGCATGCTAGGGATGGGCAAGTAAAAAGAAGTATATCGATATTTATCGTATCGACACTTTGAAAAACTATCGATAATTATTTCGCAGTTTTCGCATAATTATTTATACATATTTACAAACGATTCAAAATTCGTAAAAAATAATAGACATGAAGAAAATAGTTGAAAAGAATTTTTAAAGTTAACGAGGCGCAAGGAGCATGTAAAGAGTATCTATCTACTTACATTAAACACGAAACCAGAGTTGCGTTAAAATTGACACGAATTCGATAGTCTAAAATAAATATCGATATATCGCGATATATATCGATAACTGTATGGAAAAAATATATTATATTGTTTAAAAATATATAATTCGATATTTTTATATATCGATATTTTTTGGCCATGCCTAGTCCATGCTGCAGTCGATTGGGGTGCGTTAATCCTGATGGATCCCCGGCATCCGGCGAGATGCGAATTGGGTGCGATGCTATTAGTTTCCTTTTCTCGGAAGGTCGATCGCGAGGAGTTAATAAATGATGGACCAGTCCTCCGGGGGTTTTTGGTATCGCGTTAGGAAATTAGGCTTCGTTGGCCCGCTCTCTATTATTTTGAGAAGTTATCCTTAACTGGTTTGGCCGCGTAACATGTCTGGTGATAAGTTTTTGTAAATGATTTATAAAAAATTTTAGAATGTCTGTGATTTTTTTTGAAGCTTGTATTGTGTGGTTGTAATTATTTCATCATTCGTTTGGGTATTTTTATGTGTGATAATTTAGATTTCATTAATAAGTTTTTGAATGGTAAGACATGTTTAAACTATTGTATTCATCACGAACTCCGTATGTATTCTGTGTAGTTAAAGAAACTCAATTAAATATTTTATTTAATTTATTGACCGCCTGAAGTGCAATAAATACATAATAATAAAAAGTAAAACTTTACCGTCTCTTCAGGTCCTAAACTTTACCTTGTTAGTTAATATAATATTATATTAACTATTTATATTCAAACAAAATTATGTGCATCACGATAATGAATTTCAAAAACTATATTGCTTAACTGCAGTCATCAGCTACTTACTTATCATAACTTAACCCTCAGGCAAAGTCAGCCAAAGTAAAAGCCTTGCAAACTAAATGAGGCATAAGGAAAACCGATTTGTAACACGCAAGGAGGCACGCTCTACTGACAAAGAATCGTTGGCCAAGTTCGCAGTACCCTGTCTATGTATACTTCTCGGAAAGGAATGTCGCGCGTCCCTTTGACCGAATATGTGCCTTAGTGCTCTATGCTTGACCTAGGCATTCGCTTTGGCGGCTAACAATCAGAGCGTGAGAGTAACAAGAGCTTAGGTCGGTGACTAACTCAATAGCCTCAAGTATCGTGAACGGATAAAACTGTGATCTTAGTGTTGGCAACACTGAAGGAAGTGTCATTCTATGTGGTAAATCGAGGTGCACGAAGCATTTCATTGTCTTTTTTGGCTGTCAACAAGATGTAGAGGTATACGAGGTAGTGCTGTTCAATCGGTATCACAAATTTAATCTTTAGAGTGGTGATTCTTTAGTCTAAATGTGAAACTAAATAATATTTTAATGTTAGAAGTGTTATTGTTGTACAAAATAAAATTACCGTGATTTGATAAGGGTCATATTTATACCTTCTTAGCTCGATAAAACATTTTTAATCTAATATTCAATCAATCAATCAAAAACCTTTATTCAAATAGACGCTTGCGCGTTTTTATGAATCGTCAAATTTTACATAAAAAAATATACATATAGATTCATAAGGTACCACCGGTTCGCAAAGCAGTTTCTGTTGAGAAGAGACCGGCAAGAAACTCAACAGTTGCTCTTTTTCAAAAATATCAGTTTACAATATAAAATACCGGTACAATAGTCTTATTCTACCCCACGTGAGTATCAACAGTATAAACACCACACATTGGCGTCGTCGAGATATTCCGCAATAGTGTAATATGCTGTAACCATAAGTTGACTTTTGATTTTACGTTTAAATTGAACAAGCGGCAGACTTTATATCGTCTGTGGGATTTTATTATACATGCGCACAGCTTGCCCCATGAACGACCTATTTACTTTTTGTAGGAGAAACAATGGCGTAGTAAGTTTGTCCTTATTTCTAGTGTTTAATTAGTAAACGCTTTGCGCGGACAGCTTGCACTGCGAGAATTACAAATTTACGTTATGGTGATAATGTAAAGCTATGAGGATAATGTAATGTAAAGATGTATATAGAAAAGTGACACATGCTTTTTTTCTCTGCAAAATATTTCTAAACAATAAAGAAACGTAACCAAATCCAGAATTACCATATTAAAATCTCTAGTGACGCCTCGTTTTTACAGAAAGAAGGTTGTATCTCTATTGTAGACTTTTACCAGTTTTTTTTATCAATAGATTTTTATAGTAACGGTGTTAAGGCCACGCAACAGTGTTCACTATTGCATGAATGGGAAATTCAATGGCAGGTGGTTATCATTTAACATTAGGTGAGACGCCAGCTTGCTTCCCACCTTCTAACATTAAAAATTCTATTATTAAATTAATTGTATAATTAAATCAAGTCCCCAAGGTTCTACTGAGGTCAATTATGAAACTGAAATATTGCGTACCACCGCAAAAAAGGGTAAATTTGAATTGTATTTTGACATTGGATCATGAATACATTTCACAGTTACATTAACGTAATAAGAATTTTTCTAGCAGTAATAATGTTCACTTACAAAGTTGATAAAGAGACCAATTTAGTTGTAGTCAAGGCTTGACAATTAAGTGAGAATAATTATAACGTAAAAACTCTTAGCGTAGTATAAAAAACCGCCCAAGTGCGAGTCGGACTCGCGCTCAAAGGGTTTTGTATAAGTTGCCTAGCAACCATCCCGCGTTTGTTGTATGGGAGCCCTTTAAATATTTTTTTATTTTATTCTATTTTTAGCAGTACTTGTTGTTATGGCGACAGAAATACATCATCTTTGAAAATTTCAACTGTCTAAATATCATGCCTCGTGAGATACAGCCTGGTGACAGACAGACAGACAAACTGACGGACAGACAGACAGACAGTCTCCCGTCAATCCCGTCTTACCCTTTGGATACGGAACCTTAAGAAAGCCATCAATATTAGTCCAATTTACAAAAATAAAGACGTCACCGATTTCCTCCCGCCTTGTTTTAAACAGCTTTCGATTTCGTATCTATTTCGACGCCTCACGGGAATTTCGCGAGCACTCGTATGGCGCTATGCAGTTAAATGGTTATGGACCATATCGCCGCTTACTCGGACTTGGGCCGAAGTGCCCACTTATCTAGCGATTTATCTAAACTATGGCCCGCGAGGGTACTTTTTACGTATGAACGTGCGCAAGTTACTATTTCCAGTTGATTTTAACAGCCTGTCTGTAGAATTCTCTTTTGTCGCTTATAAAACCTCATGTGGGAAAACATCTTGATAAGTAAAAATTATTAAGCTGACTTTAAAAGTTCTCGTGAGTATCTACTTATGTAATTGTCAAACATTTTACTAACCTATCGATCCCCGCCGGAAGTATCTATTGTTGTAAATTATTCTCAAGATGAGACAACCGATATATAAAATATATATAAATATATATATATATTATTAAAAAAGGAGTAGTTTTTCAATTCGGTTGTTTTTTTTGGGTTTGTTTCATCAGAACTACGTCGTTGGTGAACCGATTTTAAATATAATTTTTGCATTGAGTTCGGTTGAACTCCGGCGTGGTCCGATATTTATTTCACTTCTATTGGACCATAGATTCCGGCTATGCATCAGGGAACTCCTCAAAATCGACGCATAGTAAATGAATTGTTTGTAATTGGATTCGGGTTTTTTTTTTGCTTTATAAATGATTACCCCTACTACGGATTAGCGGACCAGAGCCGAATCAATTATTTGTGGGTCATACAAATATTTGCCGATCGAATAAAACCCACGAGCCCTATTGCTAGGAAATAGTGCCAACGAGGTCATCAAAAACAAACGATCATTCCGTAACTATATTATCCGAAAAGGCAGCTGCGTCACTTTCTCATATTCAGTTTCTTTTTCTTTTTAAATAAAGAATATATCAACTCTACTATGTTATATTCCAAACAAAAACAAATATTAAGTATAATATATCAGATATTATTTCTACGTCTCTTCCATTTCATATCTTGCGACGTATTTGTTAAACTATTATTAAGCACAAGTCGACAATTAGCCAGAATTTTTAAAGCAACGTTAAGGTTCATTAAAAACTCATTATGGAAATTATCTCATGTTTGAATATTAACTTTTCGTTATGAGCGCATTATAATTGTCCCGAGGCGAAACATCGTATAGGAATTATCGTTTTTTACTACATGCAACAATTTGGAATAATTATAAGCAACATGAAACTTAATAATACTTCAGAATAATTGTAAGCTTAAAACTTAATGTTTGGATTAACATTAAAGGTTATATGTTAACATTAACAGTAAAATAAATAATCCTTTTTTTTTACGCATACCCGCCTTCGCGGGGGCAAGAGCGGATTATGTCGGAGTCGCACCGACTAAAACCCCCACGATGTTCCACCTAGGCGCATATCAGCACGGGCACGGGAACGCTTTCGCACACTTCCGCGGCCCTGCCACGGCTGGCCGCCTCAGCAGCCCTCTCCCGGGGAGCAACTCCCCTCTCCTCCAGATAAAGCGCGCTGGAACATTCAGCGCGCCTTCCTACGCGGCCCCCTTGTCACAGCCAACGAACTCCCCCAAGTTCGCTGACCGGGGCCAGGAGAGACAATGCTAATAAGCAGCAAGCCTCCCAGCCCCCAGCGGCGGACCTGGTCTGTGGCTCCGCCGCTCACCACGATTCGGCCGCGGAGGGTAGGGAGAACGGCGCATCGTAATACCGACATTCCTCTCCACCCGCGGACCCACCACCACTGCATCAACGGTGCAGCTCCGCCGAGTCGCGGAGGATAGGGAGCGCGGCCAACGCAATACCGACACTCCTCTTCCTCCGCAACTCCTCCTCGGTATAAGAAGTCAGGGATGAGTGGCTCCACCTCTACCACCCACAACCTGTCCCCTGCACCCTACCGCACGCATCCAGAGTGGGCTCAATGAGCCCACTCTGAGCGGCCCTCTCGGGCCGGCCTTACACCACAGGCCGGCCCAGTGTCGGTTCCTCTTAGCTTCGCCGTGGAGGACCGAGCCACGGTTATTAAGCCGCTCCGCCACGTCAAGGCGGGAACCCGGTCTGAGAGGGAAAAAAATAAATTTTTCCCTCTTTCATGTATAAACCTAAACAGATTAGGTTGGTGTAGCTAATTTATTTTTTTCTTAAATTTTTACAACAGTTTCTTTATCTAGACTTATATATACAGGCTTACATAAATATCTTGAAAACAAACTGGTATTATTAAATAAAACGGGAAAGCACTCTGTTTAGCATTTAAAACCTAGGGAAAAATGAACGCTATTAAACGTAATCATAAAACATTGTGAAGTCATGTAAAATCATAACATTCTGGAGAAGGTTTCACCTTGGCTTCGTCTTTGTCATTTATTTACAACCATAATTGTTTGATAATTGGATCTGATTAACTTCTTTGTTCGAGTTTAAATTTGCTTTGTACTCCAAGAATCTCACTTCTATCGAATACTTAGGCAACATTTGGTGGTTCGAATAAACACACAAAATTTTCAAATAGTTGAACAACGGTCCTATGAAACATTTTCGTTAATACCGACAGTACACCATTATATTTTAGTTTATTTGAATTAAGGAAGTTACACCTGCATTTTCCTCCATTTAAAAATCTAAGTCCCTGAACTCTACAGTCAATGTAGAGCGAATTTGCGGGCAATTTCCAGGTCCATTGAAGTCAATATCGAGACTAATTCTTTCAAGTCAGCTGCCGCGACTCTAGGCGGAAACGGTAGTTTCATGTCCGTCGCAGAATAAATATTTATTTAAAGTACTGGAGATTTGAAGGATTATTTTGTATAAAAGCTAATAGAAAAATTAAAGAAAGCCATATGCATAATTGTATGCCATAACATTTAGATATTACTAATTAATGGTACGCTTTATTCTTTCTTCAAATACGTTTTTAGCCGCCTGAAAATTAGAAAACGAGTTGGAAGAGTGAAATTTGAAAATATATTTTCCCATACAGGAGCCCTATCTTATTACATATATATTATTTTTCATTTTATTATTATTTCGAAAATATGCAGATTTCTTCACCGTTTTTCCTCCACCGATGAGCAGTAATAAATCGGCCTTGATAATTGCAACTAATAATTTTATACATGTCGGCACCGGGATTGAAACAAAGGCTGCTCGAATATATTGTATTAAAAGCAAGCGACCAGACTATGAGCCATAACGGCTCTATATTATTTGTGGTAGGGCCACGCAGCAGCCTCGGCTGTTGCACGAATGGGCAGGCTAATGTAAATCAAAGCTTTTTTTCTAAACTAGGTTAAGAAACTCATTCTGGAGATCAACACAAAAACAAAAAGGATTCTGTGCAATGTTGACCTCTAGTCCGACCTCTGACACGTCCTCTAACACCAGGGTAGCATGAATCGTGTGGTTACTGCTTAAGTTGCTGAATACCAATTAACTGCAACTGTGTGTTTTACTATAAAAATGGAGACCGATTTGAAATAGGTTTGGAGGCATTTACAAAAGGCAACTTAATGTGATATTTGTGAAAATGCTGACCTCCACTTTGTCCTCTGAAAAGGCCTGACAATACCAGGGTGGCATGACGCGATTAGTGACTGATTAAATCGGCTTTAGCGACGCACCGGCAATTGTTTAACACAGCGCGTCCTCGCGGACAATAGCCCCCCGGGGTGGGGTCGGATGCCCGCGTTGATTGCCCGGAGAGGCGACGCCGCGCATTCCGATAGGAGTTGCATATTGAAACAACTCACGTAAACGCCGCCGAGAACAAAGCGTATTCCGAAGAGTTACGCGTCTTTAAAGCCGTAACGTTTTAAGTGTAATATGCGTCGTTTACGACTTTACAGATCTTGTTGGCCTGTAGAGCATTGGTAGCTTTTATTAATGCCCGTATCCTGCCCTCTGCATAGAGAACCTCTTGCCGCGCCGACAGACAGTAGATTATAACTTCGTTTCTTAGTACGCATTGGGATCATTATCACTACATAGTATAAAACGATGTCGTCCTGCGTCTGTCTGTCCCTATGTATGCTTAGATCTGTAAACTACGCAACGGATGATGCGGTTTTTTTTTACTAGATAGAGTGATTTAAGAGGAAGGTTTATATATATAATACATTAAACCCATGCGAAGCCGGGGCGGGTCGCTAGTTTGTTAATAAGAGTAATAAAACGGTCTTAAAGTACTGTCTTATCCACAAATTTATCCTTAACAGACATTCATCCAGTCGGATATATTAATATAAGGCTTTAAGTTATTTTAAGGTAGTTTTGTAAGCCACGCAACAGTCTTCGATGTTGCACGAATGGGCAAGTCCGTCCGGGTAAGTACCACGACCTTATAGAAGACCGGCGTGAAGCGGAAGTGTTATACTTCTGCCTTTCGTCTGGTGAGTGAGGTAGCCGAGGCCCCCTTTATAATAAGGTGGCAACGCATCAGCCTTCAGGTGTTGCAAATGTCAATGGGCGGCGGTTAACACTTAACATCAGGTGAACCGCCAGCTCTTTGGGCACCTTCTAAGAAAATAAAATGTTAAAAGATTTTTGTAAAGTATAAAAACTTTGATACGTATGTTGTTAAGAATTCTCGCGTTCCTTGGTTTATGCACATATGCGTGGTGCAGTTGCCAAGGTATTGGCTTATTGGTGCCGGAGGTTGTGCGTTCGATTCCCAAACGAGACAAATGTTTGTGTGACCCACACATAATTAATTTGGATCTTATTTGTGGTGAGAAACTTATGTACGTAAAATATGTACGTAAAACCTCCTTACAACAAAGGTCATGTTCTCCTACAGTAAGAGAAAACTCTTTCTAAGAGAAGACTACTATAAATCTTCTTGTTCGCAGTGGTCGTTTGGAATTACTACCAACAACATACAAACCAACATACACCCACACAAAATACAAAATGTAAATTTTGCACATTTTTAGTACATGTATGAAACACGCGTGATGTAAATAAATGCTTGCCCTAATTAAAAAAAATTAAAGGTCGAATTCATGCATAAATTAATCTTATTAGAAGTGACGCAAAGGGCCGCTTTAGTGCGGTGAAAGTGTCGTTAAAATAATAGGGAAATGCTTAATTAAGGAGGTGCGTACACGTGCTAGTTCGCCATGCAGCTTGGTAAGTGTTAGACCACTTGAGATTTTAATAACTTATGGGTTGGGTTGAGGTTGAGAGAGAGCTCTGAATTACCATGAATTATGAGATGATTGAAAGTTATTTTAAAGCCCATTTAGTTTTCAAACATTTACAGTATTTAAAAAAAGGGTAGGGTGAGGAAATAAAAAACTAATGTACGTAATAATGCACCAATCATTGGTGAATCTAGAGAGTTTAACCATCCCTTTGGTAACTGAAGTGACATTTGAAAATCCATTTGACAGCTGATTAGTTGATATCTACCATGATCAGTGTTTCAGTAATCGGGCGTAAATCATGCAATGTCCAATCATGTGATGGCGATGGAAATTGTTGCGAATTTTTGGTTTTGCGTACGTCTACGTATCTATATATCTTAGAAGTTTTCTGTGAAGAATAAAAAAAAACTAAAAGACTTTTATGAAAACTACTTCTACTGACTTCAAAAAAAGAGGAGGTTCTCAACTCGTATAAAAAGAAATACATCAATTATAAAATATAATACAGAGCGAGATATTTGAAGCCGTTTACGTTTTTCGTTAATAAAATGGACTTGGTTTATTTATTTATTTATTTAAAAACTTATTGTTTACATCTCAACTTAAGGTTAAAAAAAAGGCAAACTTAATGCTAATAAGCATTCTCTTCCAGTCAACCCTGGGAGTAGAGAAAGTTTGACGCAGGTGCAAAACAAAATACGCGAAATAAATTAAAGAAAAATAAATAAAAGAAAACAAAAAAAAAGCAAAGGTACATTCTACAGAAATATACTTTACACAAATTTGGTTAATTTTCTCTTTTAACTTCCTATACTAAACATCAGAACTGTCTATAAAGTTATTGTTGATCTTCGGTAAGGCCACGCAACAGTGTTCACTGTTGCACGAATGGGCAGGTCCGTCCGGGTAACTACCACGACCTCACAGAAGACCGGCGTGAAGTGGAAGTGTTACACTTCTGCGTTTCGTCTGGTGAGTGAACGGCCCACTTTATTTAAAGGTGGCAACGCATTTACAACCCTACGGCTGTTGCAAATGTCCATGGGCGGCGGTTATCACTTAACATCAGGTGAACCGCCAGCTCGTTTGCCACTTTCTCACATTAAAAAAAAACTTACACCAGAAACAAGTTCGTCTTAATATTGCCGACGCCGACGTTCTAAGTAAAGGTGCTATGGGATTTTAAAAATTCTCTCAAATGCGTGCTCATGAATAGATGAAAGTGGCGATTTCTCATTGATAACGATGCGTCGATAACGCACGTTGCATGTCGATAAGGATGCGTCTACAACTAGTACTGGGGAGCCAGAAGGGATCGTGATATGGTTTGAAAATCTCCCTTCAGTGCACAGAATAATAATGTCGCCGGGAATAAAAGCGTTCCTACTCTTTCACTTTAACGTGTTAGACAGAGATAGGTAGAGTCAGCACCACACCGAATTTATCAACTCAGTGGTAAGCTAGACGGCGTGCATAGGGCTCGAAAGGGAGACAATTGGTTTTTTTTTTGTGAGAAGGTGGCAGATGATCAGGTGATTCAAATTATGCTAAGTGATTATCACCCATGAGTAACCAGCAACCGTAGGGTAGAAGATACATTGCAAGTTTTGCAACCAGCTGACGAAATGCAAAAGTATAATACTTCCATAGTGATTTATTGAATTTATATGGTTACAATACACGATTAATATTTTTTATGTAATAAAGTGGCAAACGAGCCGCCGCTCATGGACATTTGCAACACCCGTAGGGTTGCAAATGCGTTGCCACTTTTAAGTAAAGTGCCCAACTGATGAGGTATCAGACTATCACTCACCAGACGCATTAGGGTAACACTTCTACTTTACGCCGGTCTAAATCAAAAATTAAATAATAAATCTTTGCTATTCTACACTAATTGCTTAAGCCTTAAGTCTGCCGGCTTATAGTTAAATAGCTTTTCGACCGCGGCTTCGCTCGCGTTGATGCTCTTAAATAAAATATCTTTCTTTAAAAATATATACATTTTTGAAAGAAAGATATTTTCAGACTTTTACAACACTTTTTTCCAATTAAAAAATAGCCTATGTCCTTTCTCAGGCTCTAGACTATCTGTGTACCAAATTTCATTTAAATCGGTTCAGTAGTTTTGGCGTGAAAGCGAGACAGACAGACGCAGTTACTTTCGCATTTATTAAGTATGGATTGTATACAGCTAGTGTTGTTTATTTAGTTTTAGCTGCCGCAACATGTAAGCGTCGCAATTACCTTGGCAACACGAGGCACTGAATCAACAAGCATTGTGAAATACGCGTATGAAACAAAACCCCCCACTAACATCGGACTCGAGTGACGCATTCCTGGAAGTTGCCCACTTAGCTTGTCACTCGACGCAACAATGGAGCCGATATCTGAGTACAATCCGATTCTGGAAAGTTCGAAGTCAGCTTGTGCGTTCTACCGGGTAGTTATTTACCGAGTCCTATAGGACTATAGGTAATAAAGCCATGACATTTAATATAGTAATATAATTAAAAAAATGGAGAGAAGGATGCAGAATGCTAATTTTTTTAATTATGCATAAAAAATACATTAAATCAATATAGAAAACATTACACCCACTACCATTAGTATTTGACACACGCGCATTTACACTATTTTGTTTATTGTGTATTGTAACTTATAAAATAATTTAAATTAATTATGGTCGAAGTTAGACCACTGCGCGTCCACTAGTACTTACCAACTACTGCTTGTACTTAGTATTACTACTACTTAGTAATTATAATATCATTGAAGCTGAGATACAAGTGTATACGAATGCAGTTATATACAGTTGTTATAAAAGAAATAAATTAATGAACAGTCAGCATAAAATAAATTATAAATGAAAATACTTCTACTTTGCCTACCCGTGGGACATGTAATATATAATATCTGTAACTTCAGTTTAGTTTACATATTAACCTACACTGGGCGGCGCCTGACCCACGAGGGAAGTTAACCGAATTCCAATTTGGGAACAGCACAAGAAATCCGAACCGTAATGAACTTAATTATTGTATATATCGATAGTTTCAAACCAAATTATGTTTGTTATGAGCGATTCTATAACATATTGGGAATGTCATTTAAATTACTTTGTTTTCCTGCCATGCTTGGCCTGATTCCATAAGTTGTAAATCAAGAGTATTATTCACTTGGTTGTTGCTTTCATGTAGAGCTATTAATATGGTGTTACGTTTTTTTTCATCAGGGCAACACCCAACCAAGTTTTCACGAATTTCAGTCTTAATGTTTTCGCTATTCTAACAAATTTATCTTTGAGATCAATTTCACTTAACATAGTCATATTAATTTAAAATATGAATATATTCGTGTATATTCTTAAACAATTATATTAAGTCTTTAAGTGTACTTTTAAAATTTTCAATATTCACCCCTGTTGACATTGATTTCCCCCTAAGATCCGGTTCCCATAAAGAATGTTTGTGGGACATTTATCGGATTTGCAGAAGGGTTTACGACAAAGACAGACAGCTAAATTGAAAAATACCATTAGAAATATGAAGGTCTTTTTCGGTCTTAAAAGGTCTTTTAAACACTTTGTAGATTTCGGTTCCCTGCAAGTGACAGCGACGGAGGTCGGTCGACTGATCGCATCAGACGTTGAAATTTTAAAATTGCGGTAACAAAAATATTTGTGCAATTTTTACCGGATTAATATTTAATAACCTCTGGTGATTTTTCTTTTTTCGAATGTTTTATTTTTTAAGGCTTTGAATTCATGTCTTATATTAATACTAATAAAAGCAAGAAAATTTAGATCGCTCGTTTTTCTTTTACGTGCAAGTTAATGTTTATATATCACTAGCTGCTGCCCGCGACTACGTCTGCGTAGTATAGGCTGAAGGCGTAACATTCAGACAGAAAGACAGATAGACTATAATTTATATGTCTTATTCTCATGTATAAGCTATATTATAGTAAAGTTTCATTAAAATCCATTCAGTAGTATTTGCGTGAAAGAGTAACAAACATCCATCCAGACGTACAAACTTTCGCCTTTATAATATTAGTAAGGAAGTAAGGATTATAATAATTACTTTCATATTTTTGTACTAGCATCCATAGACTGATCAAATATACTTGAATAATGGCAACACTTCGAATGCAATGGACGTTCCGTCAATCATTATCGAGGCATCGAACCCGCTTCCGACATTTATAGTGACAAAAGCTCGATATTCAGCAAGAATGCGAGCATTACATCCGACCGAGTGGACGCAGCTTCAGGTGGACATCGTAGTAAGAGGCTAACAGGGAGAGTTTTAAAATTTGTAGAAAAATTAAAATTTGTAGAGAAAGTACGAAAAGATTGTCACCGCTGTGGGAATCGAACCCAGGGAGGCCTTTGTTCAACATTGGTCGTCTGCGGCTAATGATGTTGATTATGGAACTGTCTACATCAACTTTGGGCAGCATTTCACCATTTTCGACTAAACTGAATTGATTAATGCAACCTTCTAGTAGATTCAGTCAAATTACGAATTGATTATTTGGATAATATGTTAATTTTTGACATGAAAACTAACATATTTCAGTTTTTGATTATGCATACGTGTACGGTTAACAAAATTCTCAATTAAACATAAACTTATAACAACCCGATATGTGGGGAGGTCGCTTTAAATATTCATGAATATATTTTCGGACCTTCCACGAACAAAGTTTGACGTATTTCATGTTACATATTAATGTTTAAATAAAACGTATGTCAAATATGACAGCATGTTGGATGTTGAACTATTTTTACGGAAAGTATGACAATTGCTAAATTTCAGTTTTTATATTCTCACAATTGCGACACGGAAAATTTCATGTAACTTAGTATGGATTTATGGAATAGTGTACTTGTTTAACAATGTTTTTGTGCTCTGTTTCTATTCAATTGGGTCATGAGTGCTCGTAGATTTATTGCATACTTTCGGCAGGACACCGCCTTGTCCGTACGTCGAAGCGATAAAATCGGACTATGCCAATACGCAGCACGATCTACGATAATCTGCACAGCACTAACTTCTATGAATATTATTATTAAAAGTGGACAAAATCTGCGTTTAAATATTTTCTTGCCTCTTAACGCCCCGAAATTAATGAATTGTGGGTTATTTCGACACTTTTTGTCCCGTAAAAATTGTCTATTTAATTGAAAAAAAAAAACATTGAAGAGCCGCAAGTCTCAGCTTTCTGGGGAACCATCACGGGCACGGAGAAGTCCGGCGTGTAGAGTAATTGCAGAAATTTTGCGTTTCATTTGGTGAGCGCATTATTTTAAATATATAACTATGGTAGCTCAATGTCCGGGTGCTCACTTTTAATTCAATAGTACCTGGAGGACCGGTTTGTTTTTTTTTTTTTTTTGGTAAATCGTGTATTTTGAAAATTACATTTAGATACAAATTACTGAGTAATGAAATATGCATAATATGTTACGATCTTACCGACGTAATAATAACAAAATATGAACTGTTGTTTTAACAAAATCATCTGGATCGACAAAAAATAAATAAAGCAATGATCTGGAATCGAAAAAAGGTAAAAAAAGTAGGTGAGTAAAAAATCGTGATACGAACCACGGCCTCCTGTTTCGTGACTGTTTGTTAGCGGCCGCCTGATTACCGACCGAGCTATTATAAATTTTTTTTTCGCTGATATTTACCGTCGTATTCGAATGATATTTTTCATTCCCTGAAAACTGGAATAAAACGACATTTTCTAAAAATGAAACCTAGTCAGATCGATTTTTCGCCCCCGAATCTACGCACATACTAAATTTCATGAAAATCGCTGGAGCCGTTTCCGAGATTCCAATCATATATATATATACAAGAATTGCTCGTTTAAAGGATAAGATACTCTAAAAACCCAGGTACAAGTCCCAATACCGGCACGAGTAAAATTTTCAATTATAGCTAAGTGCTGACTAACCACGTCCTGCATCGTGAGTAAACCTCTATATTTCCGAAAGAATAATAAAAAAATCCTAGATATGTAAAGCCCGCGAATAATACCCTCAGTACAGAGTCCTCTGCCCAGCACTAGGACAGACATATATTACTTTTGAAGTACATAACATATCCGCATTAACAACTTTTAACTAGTTTCTATTTACACCACATGTGAAAATGTCTATGGGCGGCGCTAGTAGTTAAAAGTAGTGTACAATGTATTGTTATTTAATAATGTCTATGGTATCATCATATCGATCATGTAAACTCACACCGACTTATTATTCGTAAAGTCATATTCGCCCGATCTATTTAATTTGTCGGCACTAGTAGCGACATCTATTGGAAAAATTGGTAGCTACTAACCGTACGTAGTTATCACGGCGCATAAGCAAATCTTTGATACTGGAATAGTTAAAAAAGATCTTCAAAGGTGGTTTGTACTTTAGAAATTACGCAATTCGCGTATGGCACAGTACGATGAGGTGTAATTTTGTAATTACGATTCGCAAGGAGGTATTAACGTATAGAAAGGGCTGCAATGAAAACAGTTGACCTCTTTTTATCGAGCATGCTAAGGTCAAATATAGCTGCCCGTGAAATTTTAACGAGACGCGATTATGTGAGCCGTCGGCCGGGCACGTGCCTCCGCATACCTCACGAGCGCAAACAGACCCACTTGTGTAAAGTTCGTGTACCCGGGGCGGAGAACGGGCCCGTGTTTGGACAATTGTTACCTTTTTGTACCTTTCGTTGGTGCCCGGGAGTGCTGAGAATGTTTTTTACGTTTTTTAGACGGATTTAAGGCAAATATTGACATTAAAAACTTTGAAATAGCAATCGAGGCTTGTATTCCGACAACGTTCGTGTTGCATCATGCGTATACGGTTTTAGGAAGGGATGTTTGTTAGTTAAACGGATTATTCAATAAGGAGGATAGGTTTGTTAGAAGATATGTAAAAGAGAGACTTAGGTAGGTACTCATTGATATGAAACCTAAATCACAGGTATCAGAAATTTGTAATGTTCACTACTCTCACCCATTTGTATTCAAAATAGATGTTTAAGACTTTCCCTATCAGAGAAGGAGATTTAATGAGGTAGTCTGATCAAATATTTATAATTGGTATAAGTTAGGACGTATAAAAGTGAAGAAAGTAGTTTAGAGGTTAAATTCTGCGGTACACGCGAACGAAGTCGCGGTCAGGAGCTTGTCGACGATGTTATAGCTACCACGCTTCAACAGTTACATGAATATACGTTTAAAGGCAACGAACACCATTAGGGTGATTACCCTGCTATTGCTGCTTAGTGGGAAGGGGGAAAAACCGTCAGCATTGTCTGCTAATTCCAGCTTCCCGGTAGGCCGGATCGCTCTCCTCCCACGGGAAACTTCAGCGGTTCCTGCCGTATTGTTCGCACTTCCCCCTATTAGGGCCATTGTATTCGACGGGTGGTGTGCATGAGAAAGCTGATATGAGCGTGTTATTGTTTTAGCTTTTTGTCCTATCGCTTTATGAGTTGGACATCGCGGTAACGCGTCAAATAGTAATGTAGAAATAACGTTTCATTGAATTAAAGTCTGTCGTAGAAGTCCATAGTCTTCGTTTTCAAAACATTCATAATTTTTTTCGTTGTATATAACACGGGCGTATTCGGAAAACTAGTTCAATTTCGATAATTTCATGTATTTACGCGATTACACATTATTATATTAAACTATTTGATTGATCTGTTGATTTGTCGCTTCCATCAGCTTGGGATCCTATCATCAATAAAATTAAATCTAGGCCCAAAAGAACCACTACTGCAAGACAAGATAAGATTTGCTCATTCCGTGTAGATCAACATTAAAAACTTGTAATTTAAAAACTGACGGTAGCTCAGGTTAACTACGTCGTCTAACGCCTCAATCTTTTCCGTGACCATGAAAGCTGAAAATGAACGAGATAAATTCGTAAATATAAATTAATTTAATAGTTAATTTTTTCAACCAATATGGGATTTTGTATAAACATAAAAGCATAATTGTTTGTTTTTGTTTTTTAAAAAAAACATTGCCCTAACTTTAGGATAACTTTATCCTGTGTTGTAAGGACGTTTTACCAACATAAATTTCACGTGGACAAACACCCAGATGCGAAAACAACTATCTGTGGGTCACACAAATAGTTGTCCCGTGTGGGGATCGAACCCACGACCCCCGACGCCGAAGCCAATACTTTGGCAACTGCACCACGGTCATAATTATCACTTTCAACCGTGCCGGGGGTCTAAGCAGAGCATTAAACATTAATATCAATATTATTTATTTATTTATTTATTTATTTATACTTTATTGCAACCTTTAAATAAAAAGGATTACAAAGGGCGAACTTAATGCCTTTTGGCATTCTCTCCCAGTCAACCCGGGGCGTGGTGAGATATCGTGGTAGGTGCAATTATTACATTAATAAATATTTATAATTAATAATTATATATTAAATATTTATATGTATTACTATATATAATATAATTACTTAAACATACATACATAATATAATATAATTAACTTATACATACATACATAATATATATTTATATATATATATATATATATATACATACACATCTACACACATAATATACATACAAACGATAGTGGCACAAGGATAACATCAACATTATAGGTTATAAGGGGTCATTTAGAAATAAATCACGGACCAAACGTTTGAATGATGTCCTATTAGGGGCTCTACGTATGTCAACAGGCAAGGAGTTCCAGAGGAGTGTAGCCTGAACAGTGAAAGAATTACTGAAGAAACTGGTATTATGTGAAGGGATAGTAATCTTTAGATTAGCTGAGGAACGGAGATCTCTTTCATTGTTCAGCGAGAGGTATTTAAATTTATCTTTAAGATAATACGGAGTAGCAGGATCATTTAAGATCGAGAAAAGAGTAAGGAGAATTCTAGAGCTACGCCTTTGTTTAATTGTTAGCCATTTGAGGCGAGAACGATAAGGAGTAATATGGTCATATTTTCGAAGGTCAAAAATGTATCTAATGCAGTTGTTAGAGAGGCGCTCTAGCTTGTTAAGAAGGTCACTGTTCAAGTCCGGGTAACAAACATCCGCGTAATCAATTATTGGGAAAATAAGGGTTTGCACAAGTAAGAGCTTAATCTTAAAAGGGAGAAAATTCTTCAGACGATAAAGGGTTCGCAAAGTTACAAAGACTTTACGGCTAACTTCAGTGACTTGTACTCCCCAATTCATTGTACTGTCCATAAAGAGGCCAAGGTTTTTAATTGAGTTGGATAACGGAATACGTTTATTGTTGTAGTAGACAACAGGCAGATTTGCGATGTCAACTTTAGCCAACAATCTACTGCTTCCGACAAGCATTGCTTGGCATTTATTTGGGTTAACAGATATTCCATAACGCATCGACCAGTTATGAATGACGCTCAAGTTTGAATTTAATCTAGAGAATGCGTTAGGGAGGTCACCAATATCAGCCTGAAGGTAAATCTGCAAGTCATCCGCATACAGATGGTACGCACAATCAAGACATGATGTGATTGAGTTTATAAAAACTGAGAACATTATGGGAGAAAGAATACCGCCTTGCGGTACGCCAGAGTCAATATTAGCCCATTGTGAGGACTTTTGTCCCACAATAGTCGACTGCTGACGCCCGCGAAGATAAGATGAGAACCAATCCAAAACTGTGGGAGCGAACCTTAGTTGAGCAAGTACAGCGAGGAGGATATCGTGATCAACTGTGTTAAAAGCGTTAGAAAAATCGACTAGCACCATCACTGTCACTTTCTTATCATCCATACCTAATCTAATATCGTCGGTGATTTTAAGTAAGGCAGTTGTGGTGCTATGTCCAGGACGAAACCCAGACTGATAATCACTCAGTAGGTTATTTTTATGTATGAAACAAGAGATTTGCTTATAAACACAGGCTTCCAAAACTTTAGAAAGGAAAGGTAAAATTGAGATGGGGCGAAAGTGATTGGGAAGTACAGGATTAGGGACTTTAGGAAGTGGCCGTACAAATGCTTTTTTCCATATGAATGGATACTGACCTGATTCAAGAGAAAAGTTTATAATGTGAGTTACAACAGGAACAAGGATATCTAACAAGCTTACTATCATAATTCTACTCACATCATCACAACCCACAGCTCTGGATTTGATTGCCAGAATGGCTTTCTTAGTCTCATCTTCGGTGACTGGAGAAAAATGAAAATCCTGAGAGTGTGGAAGTGGAGTGGAAGCTATATAAGCTATAGTATGAGCACGGTTTGTAGGATCCATTAGAGAAACAGAGATAAAGTGTTTGTTAATATCATCTGGAGAAATAGAAGAACCAAAAATATTAGATGAATTAGAGATACCAAAAGATTTTAGAAATTTCCACACATCAGCTGGAGAAGAGTTTATTATATTATTATGGATATAGTGGCGTTTAGCTGCACGTACCATCTGATTGCACCTATTTCTGGCTAGTTTGAAAGCTGCCCAGTTTTCTTTCAGTACGATTATTCTTAAACCGAGAGAAAGCTCGATTTCGCCTAGTCATTGCCTTTCGCACATTATCCGTCATCCAAGGGGCCGGTGGCCTTTTCAATTTCACTTTAATGACCGGAGCATGGGCATTATATAAACTATGAACAATATTATTGAGTATAGACACCTTCTCGTCAGCCGTAGAAGCCATTGCCAAGGGAGTAAAATTTGTATTAGTCGCATCCTCAAGGAGTCTTTCCATGTTCAAATTCCTGAAGTTGCGGTAGTATATATAAACGGGGGTAACTTTAGGAGGTTTAATCTTATACGAAACATAAATTAGATCGTGACGAGAGAATCCTGGAGCGGAAAGTTGACCATGCGTTTCCACATGGTCAAGAGAATTCGTTAAAATAAGATCAATAAGAGAGTCGTCAGCGTCGATATTGTGATGTGTTGCCTTTAATGGTAGAATGGTGAGATCTATTGACTCAATTATTGTTTGAAGTTTTAGAGAACGTGAAGAATTTTTTAATAAGTCTGTGTTTAGATCACCCATGATTACACAGTGTTTTTGCCCGGACATAACGTTTTCGAGAGCCGATTCCAAATTGCCGAAATAATCAGTGGAAGGAGGGCAGTACACTACTCCGAGAATCATCCTATTGCCTTTGACATTCAGTTCTAGGAACAAAAATTCTGCAGAGGCGGTATAAAGCGAAGAGGAGGCCATGGCAATTTTGTACCCTATAGATTTGTGTAGATAAATGGCAACCCCTCCTCCCCCTTTATTTACACGATCATTACGAATAAGAACAAAATCTGTTAATGGAAATAATGCAGAATTTAAGGACGGTTTTAGCCAGCTTTCGGAGATTAAAATTGCGTGTAAATGGACAGATGAAAATGTCTCTTCAAGTTCAGAAAAGTGACTTGGTAAACTTTGAGCATTAATGTGACAGATATTTAATGTTTTACCGCTGGCTAAAAATATTTTGTTCAGTTGATTTTTTAAAGTTGGAATGTTATCACCTAATGAATCCTCGCAAGATAAAAATGATATATCCGACTCGTTATCTGAATAAAAATATTCGATATCAGACATAATAATATTATATGTATACTATAAAAAATAAATATAATAATTAATAAAAAAAATATGTACCTAAAAATACTAATATTTAAAAAAAAAAAAAATTAATTAGAACTAATTAAAATACTGCTTAACTTATAAACTACCATCCCACCAGTTGACTGTTTACAAATAAAGATTAAGATTAAAATAAGAACAGAACAAAAGAATGTATTAAAATAACATCTTATGTGTTATATGTGGAAAAACATAAACAAAAAAAAAAAAAAAAATAAAAGTTGAACCTCCAGATTGGCATCATATATAAATTACACATTAGATTTACCAATTAAAGTTATCATCAGATAATATTTTAAAGTGAACTGTTAGAAATGAATAGGCTGTATATAGGAATCCCAAGCCCGTACTGTAGCTACTATCATAAAATGTCTTATATGTAGTAGTAATGTCAATGTCATAGTTTTTGTTAAAATCATGTTTACAATTTACTTTACTATCATAAGTTCATAACAACACTGTATATTAATAAAAAAAAGAAGAAAAAAGCAAGTAACTACTTTGAAAGAAAACGAGCCAGGAACATAATATATAAAAAATTAGATAAAAAGAGTAACCCTCAACACCATATCTGGAGAGTACATTGGACTTCGATGGACTATTTCTTAGCTGTTGGCCGCCTGTTTCTCTTGATCTCATCACCATATGACGTTGAGGGAGAATGTTGATGTCGACCCTTCCCAGTTTGACTGTCCTTGGAGGATGTATGCATCGTTAGAGTTCCTTTCATACCTTCAATGGCTTTGGTGGAGTTAAACAACGTTTCAGAAGGGAATTTTATAATGAGACTATCCAGTTCATCCTGTGTAGAGATCTTCGCTCGACCTTCAGGGTGCTTAATATAAATAATACCATCAAGGGACCAAACATTTTTCAAGCCAAAGTGGTTCCGTGCATCTTTGTAAACAGTTTGCCTGCTTCTTGTCAAGAATTCACTGACAGAAGACGATGACCCTTTCAATTTTGATTTAGTTTTCCAAACCTTGGTCTTAGTTTTATGGTCATAGAAGTACACAACAAGAGGCCTTGGCTGGCTGCCATGTTTAACACCAAGTCTGAAGCATTTTTAATAGAAGAGTTGTTAATGTCTGAAAGTCCCATCTTATCATGCAACAATGACAATAACTTTTGCTCTGGATCATCATTTTGGGACTCCGGCACTCCATTGAAAAGTAGTGCTTTTCGTCGATTGTGCATGTTGATAGCATCTATGTTTGTGACACACTGCCGAATCTGCTGTTGCATAAGGCTGAGCAATGAACTTACAACTTCCTTGAAATTCAAGAATTCATCCCGAAGCTGGACAATTGTGGGGCTGCTTGGAGTGAATGCAGTCTTCAGCCGTTCCTCAAATTTCAGCCGTTCCTCAAATTATATGATTAATAAAAGATGAGACGATACATGAAGTCCTCTAATCCGCCCACCAGTGGGACATATATGCACTGTTATTTTACTTTTTATATGATACTATCGACCCGCCCCGGCTTCGCACGGGTACAAAGTATTATACATAAAAACCTTCCTCATGAATCACTCTATCTAGAAAAAAAATCGCATCAAATCCGTTGCGTAGTTTTAAACCTCTAAGCATACATAGGGACAGACAGATCGGGACGACTTTGTTCTATACTATGTAGTGATGAATGAAATATTTGTATTAACAATGTACAATACAAACTATTATTACGGCATTTGAGCATAAATTGTCCGTGGAGCGTAGTTTAAATCTGTCGCAGCGTCGCTTTTGTACTGAAAGCGCTGACCACGCGGTGACAAATGGTATCGTTACGCTAAAAGCTGGAGCGAAAACTAATTGCGTGCAGCAGTATCATACTGCCAGTATGCGCAAAATCAATGCGCCATGGCGCTTCCGTTTCTACAGTAATGTTTTTTGTTTTTATCATTGCAAAATATACCCGCAATGAAGGAAATTTTCTAATTTGTTCTAATGATGCCATGATCTTCGAGCTTAGCTCGAGATAGCGAGATCTTCGGCTATTATCAGTGGCTCTTAATAATACTTTTGGGATATCGAATTCACAATCTGCGACGGCGAAACCTATACCTAGATAACTGCGCTAACCTAACTATAACTACTATGAAGAAAATAAATTTAAAAAGACATTTATATCTTTTTTAACTAATATCTACTCGCTCATGCCGACTCATAAAGTACAGGGCTGAAAACGAGGACATAATCTGATAATTTTGGAGCAAATTCATCTATTATAACATTCATCTATTATATATATATATAATAAATAATCCCATTATTAACAGCTATCACCCTATTTATAATACCTTACACTTGATATTACAGTGTGTAACTGTCAACATAATTTAGACTATTGTGTCTCCCAAACAAACAAATTAGGTAAACGTAAATTTCAGTCACGTAGCGAATTTGTACTAAGCAGTATTTTAAAATTTAAAAATACATAGAATTTCGTGATATTGTTATCGGAGAAGGTGTTATGCCAAGAAGTGTTAAGTGTTAAGAAAGGTGTCACGCACATTTCGACTTTTACTCTAGTCCATTTATGTTTTACTTACTTATCCGTTACTGCGTGTAAGTGCCTTAAATAGTTAATTAGCATAATTTCGGTTATGCTAATAAGTAATATCAGACGCATAAACACATAAGTATTAATATAGAAATAAGAAATTATTGGAATTCTTATTACTGAATATATAAAAATCAGCACTTTTAAACAAAATAAAAAAATGCTATATATTAAATTCTTTAAAACATTAAATATAAAATTTCGGTCCAACCATGCTCTCATGCAAAAGTGGTCATCTGCTGTTTGATGTCTGTCTTTAAATATTACTTTAAATAAACAATTTTAACACTTAGTAAACAAAAAATGTGATATTTAGGTTTAAAATATTCAGGTCGTTGAAACACAAAACCGGGCTATGCTTATTCACTTGATACTTGACGTCATAGTTTAACTTCGCTTCCCCTAATTATAAAATAACCGCGAAACGAAAACATATTTTTTTAGAAAGCATTATTGAACTTTTATCATTATTATTGAGCTTTGCTTAGTTTGGGACTAGAAAATGTTGTGTACAAATGTGTCCTAAATATTTATTATTATTATTATTATTGACCTAAACCTCGAGTGTTTCGCGTCCTATGGTCAATGTTTGACTACTGAGCATTTATTTCTTCGTCCTTTGTACCGCTTCTTGTCATATTCGGGTACTTATAAGCTGGAATAGGCTTATACTGATCTAAGTGACAAGTGAATAAGTTTAGTTTAGTTTTTTTGCTTCGTTAGGCGTGAAATAGATTAATTGGATAGTCTTCCTCGTCGGGAAAATGAAGTGCAGAAGACCGAGAAGGAATCAATGCAGAATTTAATGACCCGTTAGGCAGTTGAAAATTTCACAGATCGTGTATTTCTTTTTTTTTTTATGTGAGAAAGTGGCAAACGAGCTGGCGGTTCACCTGATGTTTTTGTTTGAGTGATAACCGCCTGCCCATGGACATTTGCAACACCCGTAGGGTTGCAGATGCGTTGCCACCTTTAAATAAAATGGGCCCCGGCTACCTCACTCACCAGACGAAACGCAGAAGTGCACTTCAACTTCACGCCGGTCTTCTGTGAGGTCGTGGTACTAACCCGGACGGACCTGCCCATTCGTGCAACAGCGAACACTGTTGCGTGGTCCTACCACCGTTTAACTTTTAACGCTATAACAACAAATACCAAAAAACAGAATATAGAAATATTTAAGTGGGGCTCCCGTACAACAGACATGACTCTTTTTGCCTTTTTTATGGATAAAATGGTACAGAACCCTACGTGCGCGAATCCGACTCGCATTATGCTGGTTCTTTTTTTGACCTTTTTGAAGAGCATAATGTTAATAAGCAGTTTTTTAGGTGTAAAATTGTGTGAATTAAACTTATTACGGATTTATCGCGTTTATTTTTGAATTCTATTTCCCGACGTTTCGAACCCTTAACAGCGTTGAAATTATCATGGAAGATTGTGTCATTAGTTTATCTGGTAGTAAATATTGGTTCAATAGCTCAATTTGTTGATATAAAATTTAGCGGATCGAAAATCAGAAGTCATAGAATAACTTCATCCATAGCTAAAAACTAATAAAAAAAAATGCTTCTCTGAAACCTTAGATTAACACTTGAGGCAATTAGGTTACAAAAGGCGACCAAAATATATTTAGCGCAAAAAGTAACTCTCTATTCCACACAAACCTTATAATTACATTTTATGGCATTAACACACGTTGTGGTTTTGCAGCGATTAACTACGAATGCATTAATAGCACGTCACAACGTAATTTTCCTAATTGATGTGTACTCTTAGTAAATAAAATGTACATAAAGTGATTAAGAGTAAAAATAAAACTGAATCAACTTAGATAAATAATAAAAAGTACAGACGTAATTTTGACTTTGCAAAAGATTGAATTAAATGCTACTTGAATTGTAATAGTCGTCTCTCGGTGTGGTGATTATATATTATAATTTTGTTTATAATATATAATTAAAAAATTGATTACTCGTATAAATTAGAAATCCAATAAAACGATATTTCCTTTTTTTCTTCTGTGACACAAGCCGAAACCATAAATTGTGAAATTTTACACAAATCTATATTAAATTGAAGTTCTTGTTTGTGATTTCAAACGAGGAAACTACTATCTATATGACGCCTAATCAAGCTTAACAGGTTGTCGATCTGTCCGTCTGAAGAATTGTTGCGAGTAGGTTCCGAAATAGCTCAACGGATTTCAATTAATGTTAAAGGTTTTAAAACGACCGTTTAGAAAGTTTTATTTTATTATAATTTTCGGTACATGATAGACTTTTATTTTAAATGAATGTACGATATTTAAGTCTTCATTTTAATTCCGCTAGTACACTCACCGGGACGAAATCACGAGGTACCAAAACTTCGTGAATGATATTTCCGAAATACAGTTAAACACGATCAAATTTTTTATAAACTTTACCACAAATTTAACCGTTTAAGTTTAAAAATAAGGGAGAACTATAATTTTCCAGTCTCAACTCCTAAAACTTAAGTTCACATTAAATCCAGTGGATCTAGTTTACCACACTGTCCGGATCACAAATGACAAAAAGTTATTTACTTTACCAAGCCACCGCTGGTTAGGAACTTAATATCATACTGATTTGCTATCGGAAATAGTACGAGTAAGCTAAATGTGGAAAATGCTGCAAAAATAGCCCTGACACGGCTACAATAAATTATAATTCTACAAATTTTCTATATAACGCCATAAAAAAAACTTATAAATAATTTAATGCGGATCGTTACACGATTTATGGGGAAGATTGTCATGCTCAACGGTATCGGGATTTAAACCTTACGTTTGCAACTTACGGTTCAAAACAGCTTGGATTTCATATGATAAAGTCACAGAGCCGCATAACGCACGGGACATGTCGCCCAGAGCAGTTACAAGACGCGAATAAAAGTATAACAAAAACAAAATGGCATACCGCGTCTTTACAAGCAACGCATTATGCATCGATTGTCCCCATCCATTAATCGACTTTCTACCATCAATCCAAGCCCTAGAGTCCATATAGCGGTGAAGGATAACAAAGCTATTCAACGTTAACTGATAATAAAATACGTTTATTACTGACCACTGTTATTACGATACGATGAAGCTATTTTAGGAGGCGATGCGACCGCATCGGACGACCTAATAGTCCAAGATTTGTATGGAAACTTTAGCCCTTTTCATTAATTCTAAAAGTCAACTAAGAGTCACTTATTATAGTCCATCTTAAATCAGAAAAACATTTGGCCTGCTTGCTCTATGATAAACTTGTTAAGGTATATAATTGGATTCCTAACAAATGAGGATCTATGCGTTTTTAAGTTCATTTTAAGATATGAAATATACTGTATACATTCAATAATTTAGAATCAACATACATGTATATTTTGTTAAAAAACTTATAAAGAAGAAATTGTCGGAACAAAGTTCCCTAAAGTGGCTTTATGCATGTGTGAGAAAGCATCACCTTAGGAAAAAGCGTTATGCCATTGATAATGATGTTGACTTTTGCAATTTTTTATCATTATTTCATTCATTAATTTTCCGCGGAGCATCATCGGCTCGATCGATCAGTGTGAAGTATAATACTACATTTTTGTGTATCGTCTGGTGAGTGAGGTAAACCAGGTTCACTTTTTAAAAGGTCGGGACAGCAACTGTAGCTCTACCGGTGCTGTAGAGTAGGCTCTAACTTCACCAATTTCTGAATCATTTCCTTTATTAATATTAAGGTGATAACTAGAGCAAGTGACTTCTATTTTATGGGAGAAGGTTGCAAACGAAAAGGCCGTCAATCTGACGTTAAGTAATTACCGCCTCCAGTCATTTTCAACACCCATGGGGCTTTAATTGTTTTGCCAAATTTTTAGAGGGTAGGCTACGGTTAAATAACTTATCAAATAAAAAACTATTATAGTCTTCCATTATACTGCGATAGTTTCCTGGATGAGCCTATCTAATCGTGTAACAAATCTATATTTTTACAAACAGGATAAAAGAAAAACAATATAAATAAATGTGTGTTTATTCTTAAAACACTAGTGATAAAATTATAAATGTTGTTAAAGTAATGATATATATACTATATCAGTACCTCGCGAGAGTTAACTCGGGTACGAGACCAACTCTACCCGCAAACTGTGAAGGGATAATAACTATTGCTGACTAATTGTAGGGCTATATTAAGACGTATTATAATCCGTTTGGAATGTATATGACGCAAATTCGACAATTTAGAATTCTATCCGTTTCCAATCGACGTTCTCGCACGCGATTTGTGTCCGCGTGAAAATTGTGAGTGGCATTTACACGATTAGTTGTCTGTGGGCGCTAAAGCGAAATAATAATCGATCTGTGCGTGTCCGAAAGCAATTCGTTTTGGCACTTCTGGTGTTATTAGGAAAGTTATCTGTACAATTAACACGTTGTATGTTCCTGGTTTGCTGCCGGCCGTTTCCTGGCTTAATCGTGGTCTTGTCTCAACAAATTAATTGGTTGGATGGATATTCGATAAGGATATGGATGGTAACCTTCATTTTAACCTAATACAGCTCTTGATTGTTAAACCCCAGTGGTATAGAAACATATAGATACCTAGCGAACCGACCCGGCTTCGCACGGGTGCAATGTACATATTGAATTTCTTGGCTTTTCTCCACTTCTTTTCTTTTGTCTTTTGTCTAATTCAGCCCTGAGACTATTAATACTTTTTCTCTACTATAATATACATTTATATACATAATTATATGACATTGATTTATACTATGTACAGATCCTGTCCAAGTTTTAATAAAGTCAAAAACACAAATGTTTAACTTAAAACGTGGAATAGTGATTGCTTTCCGTAAGAAAACTATAAAAAATAAATAAATATTTTCGGACACATTCTTACACAATGTTCTCTAGTCCCAAACTAAGCAAAGCTTGTACTATGGATACTAGATAACTGATAAACATACTTTTATTTTGTAAATATATAAGTACTATAAATATATAAACATCCAGAAACTGGAAAAATACTATGTTCATCTCACAATATTTTTCCAATAGTGGGGATCAAACCCAAACTACCCCCACTAAACCAATCGGGTAGTCAAAATCTATGTAAAGGAAAATCATTGGTATCGTCATAGATACGCGAACGACCTCATATTGATACCTCAGGCCACAAACAAGATATAAAGAAGTAATCCTTACTCATATTATAAACACGAAAGTTTGTATGTACTTTGATGGATGTTTGTTACTCTTTCACGCAAATACTACTGAATAGATTTTAATGAAACTTTACAATAATATAGCTTATACATCAGAATAAGACATAGGCTATAATTTATATGCATATTTTATGTATATCTGTCTTTCTGTCTGAATGTTATGACTTCAGCCTATTCTACTAAGGAAACAGCAAGGGTGAACTTAGTTCTTAGGGCTGGTGAAAAAATTATTGATAGGGTAAAAGTAAGGGGGGTAGGGGGTCAACGGGGCGACCTCATCTGAAACCGTATAACTTAAGCCCAGTTTTCATGGAAACCTTTGCTGCTTACTATGAAACGCTTACTTTAGGTAAGTTTTAAACGTAATATGCATAAATGGCTGTCATTCATTGTTTGATACAAGCAGTATTGTTCTTTTCATGTCCGAAAGCGATGATTTTGAAAAAGAATTTAAAGTAATTTAAAACTTTTGTGTGGTAGGCACGCAATAGTGTTTGCTGTTGCACGAATGGGTAGGTCCGTCCGGATAAGTACCACGACCTTACAGAAGACGGGCGTGAACTAAACGTGTTACACTTCTGCTTTCAGATGAGTGAGGTAGCCGGTAACTTTATTAAAGGGGGCTACGCAACTGCAACACTACGGGTGTTGCAAATGTCCATGGGCGGCGGTTATCATACAATCAGGTGAACCACCGTAAAAATTGTAACTAAATATTTGCCCAGACGATTTGAGTCTCGAAACTAGAATAATAAAACTGCGATAAACCTTCGTCCATGACGTCAACGCTGAATCGATGTTGGTATTTAATAACAGTGAAAACGCAACGCCGCACTACTATTCAGAATTTCCGTTTCATGCTAGGCTAGTAAAAAATGTAATTTAATACACAGCACTATTAAAATTTTAAATTTTTCGTGCTATTCTCTGCATTTAGCGGTCGCAAAATCATGCACCGCTGCCAGAATTCGTTTTCTTTTTTAAGAAAAATATTTTTTTCTTGTTTTCGAATGTTTATATCAACTGTGTAGTTTTCACAACTTACACCCAATATTGTCCCATATCAGAAACATCAGCTTAAATAGAGAAGATAGAAGTTGAGTGTCAGATGAGTTATCAAAACTATTAGCGATTATTTCAGGAACGCAATCAATTAAAATTATTTTACAAGTCTGTCAGTAATAGATAAGATTGGAATTCTTAATAAATAATTTTTGTTAGTATTTTAACATAAGCTTTTTTACTAACAACGAAAAATTTACGACTAATTATTTATTTATAAAAAATAGGTTTATAATTTTATAACAATTACTTAACAAAGTTGTGAAAATAACAATTTCCTTATGAGTATTTATGTTACATTCAAAATTAATTTGAAAAAGAAAAACGTAAACTTACAGCCTATATTTATGTCCCACTGCTGCCTCATCATACGTTTTTCGATTTCATAAAATAATTGCTAGATATATCAGCAAACTTTGTTGACACGAAATCATTATTTTGGATGACGTTACAAAATTCTGTGACTCTAATTTTCAAGAACATTAATCATTTTAAGGGAAAATAACGAGCAGAGCGGAGTGTGGAAAGATCACTGGTAAAATATGGGAACTTCTCGTTTTATTTTGAAATAAGGTGCTTTATAATTTTTAAGCTCAGCGTCCGGGCGCTGGCCTTTAATTCAATTTACTCGAGCAACCTGAGTTCGATCCCCGGTGCCGGCGCCAATGTAATTGTTAATATTTAGTGTTGACTTATCACGTGCTATTATAAAAACAAAAAAATATTTCGAAGATGTTTGAAGTACGCCATTCCACAGTGGGGTTGCGTGGTGGACTATATTTTATTACTGTACTGTATAGAGGAGGCCTTTGCTCAGTAGTGAGACGTTTATAGGCTGTTACTTTACCTTATTTTTAATGTTTTCTTGTATTTAAGCGAATAAGGAAAGAATGGATACATTTTATTGCACATGAAAAATAAAATAAACGAAAATCGAAACTTAATACATCACCATTACATCACTTTTGATGGGTATAATGGGCGGTGTTATTAATAAAAGTAATTGCTTCTTGGCAACATTTGGATGGAATAATGTACATGGTTAAATAAAAATGTTTTATAGATTTCGTCGCCTTTTGATTTTTAATTAATTTTGGACCATTAAAATATTTCACAAGCTTTATATCCCTGCAAAATCACCAATTCCCCCTATTCCTCCCAAGGATGATCCAAGCTTTAATACAATAGATGGTTAGAGTTTATCATTAGCTTGAGATTCTATAATTTATAAAATTTAATCCAAGCACAGTGATACTGCGTGACCTCAAGATAACGAAAGCTATTTTAGGTTAAATCGGAATAAAATAATTGACGGCAGTACGGGTTAACTCTGACTATAGGAAAAAAAATCCCAGTCTATCCCGTGACCATGAATGTTGTCAATTAGCCGAAAATCGGAAGTTTAAAATTAAAATGAAACGCAATAAAAAAATATATTTAGGACACATTTTTACACAACATTCTCTAGTCCCAAACTAAGCAAAGCTTGTACTATGGGTACTAGAAAACTGATTAACATACTTTTCTTTTGTAAATAAATACATATTATACATATAATATCACCCAGACACTAGAAAAATACTATGTTCATCACACAATATTTATCCAGTAGTGGGGATCGAACCCACACCCTCTGGCGCAGGAGGCAGGTACACTACCCACAACGCCATTCGGGTCGTAAAATCTGTAAAATAGTTTTATTTAACAACGGTGCTGCATTTACATTTATCTCGGTTAATTCAAAGAGATAAAGCGTAAAGTATTAGAATGCGCAATTTTGCTATTCGAGACATAAACATGTAATATTTGCGCTACATAGGTATTTCTGCAGACTATTGTATCCACATTCTTATGTTCGTTCATCGAGTTTATAAAATATGTTAGTTCAGCAGGCTTCGTATTATAGAATAATTATGACCTATTCATGTCAATCGTACAGTTAATTTACTAGAAATCCATACTTGCATACTTATGTTATAAATGCGAAAGTAACTCTGTCTGTCTGTCTCGCTTTCACGCGAAAACTACTGAACCAATTTAAATGAAATTTGGTACACAGATAGTATAGACTATCTATCTGTGTACCAGTTGCCTGAGAAAGGACATAGGCTATTATATTATTATATTTTAATTAGAAAAAAGTTTTGTAAAAGTTTGATAGTTTAAAGAAAGATAATTATTTAAGGGCTTCAACGCGAGCAAAGCCGCGGGCGAATAGCTAGAAATTAATAAATGCGATTGCACATATGCACATAATACAGTGACTAGTCACCAATACGCGTCCCTGATGATTAACAGCTCTACGACTATAAACGAGTTTGAATTATAAGCGGTTGGTGATAACTCACAGCCATTAGCGGCAGCAGATGCAACGCGCCGAACTATTACACTGGACGTATAAACTGTCGATTTAACGAGTGCCCGGAGATTTGCTAGTGGGGTTGACAAGAACATTGCACCGGTGTAATAGGACCCAGACAACAGAATTTACTCGGATAATGCTCCCTCTGGCACGCTCTGTCGTTGTCAATAACTGGCTAGCTAGACACACATTTACAAACAAGAATCTTTTTACAACATTTTCAACATTTTCGTAATACGATTACCTAATAAGAATAGACCGATAGTGGAAAGATTTGTGCTCGCTACGACAACCACCAATCTGATTATTTTCCATTAGTTATATAAATAAAAAAACGGGTTGCACTCCAGGAGTGCCGACAGAATTAAAAACTTATTTTGGCACGTTAGAAATTTTTTACATAAAAAAAATTGCACTTTTATATCTTGTTGAGCTAATATTTCGTTGATTGGACATAGTAAAATCGAATTCTCTATTCAAAAATTCAATTACACGGTCTCTCGAGTTCAGAGATTTTATCTCATCTAAAAATAAGCGTACCGCGCTAAAAGAAGTTTTCACTTAAATCACAAAAATCTAAACTTATGATTTAGTTTTGCATAATAAGTTAACGTTTTACGAGCAGGAATGCTTGGCGCATCCATTGTCCTTTCCAGCATACAAACAATTTAGCTTAGTGGCTAACGCGCCAGTCTTTTCGTAATTTTTCTACTAATGTTAATCATTTTTTAAATAGTAGTAGTGAGGGCGAATGGTTTTTTTTTTGGTGAATGGCGCGAAATTTTAAAATTTCGCGCCTTGACATCGGTCTGACGAAACACGGCACTTCAGACGAGTGCTTAGCCGCGGTTCGTGGCAAACAATGAAAACGAATCTTCGCCAGACGGGGCACTTCTTTGGAGCGTGTCTCATGCGTGCCTAATGGCCTTCAGTCTGGATGCTGGGCTAGTTACAATGGTAGCCAGCGAAAGTGTGCTCGAGACTACTAAGCGGGCGCAGGCGGGAGTTACTCAAGTGGCGAGGCTTTATCCCCGGTGAAAACCAAGTCCTTTGACGTCACTCAATGTAGACCCTAAGCCGCTATGCCAGGTTGAGGTGTTTGATATATTCGACTCGCAGGCCATAGGAAATGCGTTTACTTTGGACTCCTTAATGGAATCGGACTCCAATAGCTCACATGTATTTGTTTTAGCAATCAGAAAATGTTTAGTATTGCAATACCAAAAGTTTATGTTAAATAATAAAAATCGCATAAACTTCACAAATGCTGAGATCAAAATCAAAACATTGGCTGTTATTGTTTTGATTTGTTATTTACCATTAGACTTTTGTTTTTTTGACACAAATAGCAGAAAGGGCAAACATGATTAGAAACCGAAAACTTAATGTATTATATCAAATCATGAAATAGGTATAGAACTGATGCCGGATGGTTAACATTTCCCAATTAAAAGTCACGCATCGCTCTTTGCCACTGCACGAATACGTCGCATCTTCTGAAGAAGTACGACTTCGTGAAGCATCAGTCCTTTCAGTGAGTAGTGCTACTCAAAAGAAAACTAATCATCTCTAGTGTTATTGTAGACGTTTGTTATTATTTACCATCATCAGGTGGCCCGCTTCCTCGTTTGCTACAATCCGATGCAGAAAAAAGTATAGCCGGTTGTTAAAAATGCGTTAACTAAAGTTATGACGTCACGACTCCCTTAAGTTAATTACTGAGCGGCAGTCTGTTGATCTTTATGTTCACAATTTATGAGACAGGTCTAGGCACCTTTTTAATTGCTGCGCATTCGAGAGCGGGCAATTTGTACGATAGGAAATCATTCGGTGCGCATTTAAATGACCATAAGGAAAGAAATCCTAATAAGTTAGCATTAGTTTAATTTGCCGACTGTTAGGTACGGTTAGTTTGCGATGCTTTCATAAATTAACTGCGTGAATTATTGCTAATTGCGCATATTCAATTGCGTGCCGCCACTTGAATGGAGGTTAAGTTGTATGATTTGTGGCTGGAAACATGACTCAGAGATCTGGATCCAATGGATCCAATGGATCCTAAGCTTGACACCCAGCGAGGGTAAAAATTTAACGTGTTTTTAGCTTTAGCTTTAAAGTTTTATAATTGCAGTATAAAAATCAATTCATTTAAGAAAGCAAACTAGAATTAAGGAATAACCGTAATTTATTTGTCCATTCTTTACTTTTCACATGATCATTATTAGTGCGTCAATTGCTGTGTTTATTTAGAGACATCTGAAATTAAACGATACATTATTTCAATTAACAATATATCCTAGCGCTCATAGTCAAGATTGTGGTCCAGATGGAAACGAAAGTATAGTTCGTGGTGATACAGAAGGTAACCTTTCTTTCTACCACACCCACTTTGGTGGGCTGGAGTAACTGGGAATTCATATCGGCAAAGCATTTTGATGCCCACGCGTAGACTACCACAGCGTGACGGTGTGTTGCCGGCTATAATTCACGGTTATTAACTGCTCAGTGGGCGAGTTTAGTGCCATTTATCAATAAATATGATACACTGATGGCCATACTACCATAACCCTTTAAATTCGCCAGCATTCAACTTATCGAATTATCCCGGAAATCGAACGGGTTTTAAAGACGTTTTATTTAATGATCAAATCGCCTTGTTTCTGTATTACGCACTGCCAGGCAATTTTCTAAATCAAAGTTTTTATTTTTTGCCATGTTCACTAGAATTTTAAAATTTTTAAAGACTAAAATGTGGGGCTCAACGAACGTTTATCTATTGTAAGTAAGTAATTTTCTGATTTATATTTTCACTATGGCAAGGCTACATAGCAGCTTCTACTGTTGTACGAATTGGTAGGTTCATCCAGGGAAGTACGACGACCACACGGAAGACCAGCGTGAAGTGGAAGTTAAACTTTCGCGTTTCGTCTGGTGGAGTAGCTGGGGCCCACTTCTTTAAAGGTTGTCAACGCATCTACAACCCCTCATGTTTGCCAATGTCAAATGGGGGCGGTAATCACTTAATTTCAGGTCAACCAACTAGCTCACTTGTTAACTTTGCACATAAGAAAATTCGAAAAACTAACTAGCAGTAACATATATTATTCCATTGGAATATTTTTATTTAACATTGGAAAAGTTATATATTTAATTTATAGAACTCTACATATATATATATATATATATATATATATATATGAGAGTATATATATATATATATATATATATATATATGTATATATATATGTATATACATACATATATATACAACAAGTAAATGAAAGAAATCAGAAGTCTTAATTATACGGCATCAGCAGATTTATTATCCTCGCCATCAATTATACTCCAACGACTCCTGCTTTAGAGAGACGTTATACTGCTGAGTAAGAATCCTCCTCCCTTTGTGAGGAGGATTCTTTGCAACGCAATGGGACATCCGATTTTAAACGTAGTGACTATATAAAAAAAGGGAAAATATCAGAAAATTTACTTATAAAAGAGTAAAGGTGAGAGAGACGATTTTTATAAATTCAGATCAAAGATCATCAGAATACTTACATAGAGATTAAAAAAAACTTAAAACGCTTAAGCAACGATGAGAAAACTACAGGTGGTTGCACATCAAGCTATTGCTTTTGCAACGGTTGCTCATCGTTCAGTCACAGTCAAGAAGTGATCAAGCTATAGACACGACATCGTAAAGTCACAATCAAGAATTTAATGAATCTACACTAAACTAATTGCGTAACAATACATCATTGTAAATATTTTCGCACCTTCCGTCAAAGATATTATATATACGAGTAAATATGAGATAGCTATGTTACTAGCGCACCGAAAGTGAGGCACTCAAATTACGCCAATTGGTGTAATTCGATTGCAATTCTACAGGCTGCTGTCTCCTTTCATAACCTTCTATATAATTTGTCACATTAACATAACATAATTATGTCATGTTATGTAAAGCGGAACTATTTTTGAACGCCGCGCAGTATTGACATGCGTCATCTTTATTGAAACATCGTTGCCTCCCGTTGAATCCGCGCCGCTTGTCAATCTTCGTCAGCTATCATTTTATCGTCACTCAACTTTATGACGTCGTTTTAAAAGCCGTGCCCAATGTTCTTGTCGTCGGATCGAAGGGCAAAGGGCTTTGATTGACCGCGACGGGCCTGAGAGCGTTAGGCCTGATTGGATTTGCTTAATTGCGACCGTTCAACGTTTCGCTTTGAATGTTTGGTTTTCGTCAATTACTGCTGACTTCAATTTGCTATTACTTGAGCAGACTTATCCCGACAACGGTAATTAGAAGTTTGAAACGTAACTTGACAACGCATCACGAATATCTAAAATAAGTATTACGACCTCTCAGAAGACCGGTGTGAAGTCTTGTCTTTTATTATCTGATGTTTGTGCTTTCAGTCGCGAGACTATTAAAGCTTCAGCTGACGCAGAACCGTTGGGCTAGCCAGAACCCACGGGTTTGGGCCCTCCGCTGTGAGTAGGGCCACGCATGTGCTAATGCGTGCGTTTAACTACGGCATGTCATCTAAGGGTTATACTTCTACTTTTCGAGGTAGCCGGGGCCCACTTTATTAATAGGTGGCAACGCATCTGCAACCCTACGTGTCTTGCATATGTCAATATTGCTGTTTTTTCTCTGTTACTCTAATAATCTTTCCAGTATTTTCATTATTTATTTTCTAGAAACCTCTTAAACCCTCATTTAAATTGCGTCCATAAAATAGCTTAATAAACAAAATAATTGCTCGCTATCAATTCGAAATAATACTTTACTTGATACGTCAACGTAATTTACGCGGCCCCTGTGGAGGTACGAGCCCGCAATTTTAAGAGCGCACCTTTGACTGCGATTTTATGGTCTGGTTCAATTAAATGACTACCTCATCTCCTCGTCATATTAAATCAGTTCGATGATGGAGAAAAATGATAACGAGATATTTATTTACAGGTGTATGTACGACATTTTAGGTTAAATCGAAATGTATACACGTATTAAAGAAATTAAAAAAGACCTTTGCTGATCCTAGTGTAATGTTATATAATATGTTATGTCCTACGTTTGATGTACGTTCTCTTTTCAGAGAGCTCTGTAAGTCTTTTGTGCCATGGACGAATCAAAGAATGGTCCAATTTCTTTGTTAAATTTGATGTTTTAACCGACTTCAAAAAAGAAGGTTTCTCAATTCGGAAGTCCGTAGATATTTTTTGATGTGTGTTCGCGGATAACTTCGTCGTTTATGAACCGATTTTGATGATTCTTTTTTCTTGGAAAGGATATATATAAGGGTGGTTTTAAAGAAACCCGGATCTGATGATGGCATCCCACAGAAATCGTGGGCAATCCTCAAATGTTATAGGAATTAACAATGTTTGTTAGTTTTCGGTTAGAAGTCGGTTTTTTTGTTAAACGTTTAACAAAATTATCCTCGCATAGTGTGACGTAAGTAATTAATATGTAACGATTTTTCTAAAACATCGTCAAACTCTTCAAACAAGCGGGCGTTAGACAAACTGGTCAAATTGCACAATTGCAATTGCAATGCACAAAAAATTGTCAGAACATATGAACGTTTCCCGGACGCTTTAGCGCTGGCGAAACCCGTGGGAACTGCGACTTAGAATAGCTACAGGATGTTCGTGTCATATCGCCATTCGCAAAGCGCTGCTTCTGAGAAGGCTTGAAGAACGCACACCGCACCAAGCAAACTTTATGTGGAATTATGAGGAAGTGGAGAGGAAAGGATGTGTGACGTAGTATCTATTCTGCGAACGGATTTAAATTATCTCATTTTTATGCCCATTTATCTGGAACCCGAAGTACATCGGACGATTTCGATATCTCAATGATAGTTTAATAATCAGTTTATAAACACTAACCATATGCAAGTTTCTGAACTATAAAATATGTATATATAAAAATAATAAAACTGTAAGCTTACATATACCAATACTTAATTTTAATAATCGTGTTAATTTAAATGGATAGTGAAATGAACTTTGCAGATCTCTGGATGACTACTCTGCATGAAAAAATAAAAAAAATATTTTCGCCCTCGTGATCTACGTAAAAGATACCTAAATAATTTATAAATATCTCTCCCGACCCTTCATCATTTTTGAATGTTCGGTCAAAGGTCAAATGTCTGTTGTTGATTTATCCCTCGACATATTTATCCAAATATAAAAGCAAATTATCTGAAAATTTATTTCTGTTCAAAGTTCTGGTATAATTTAATCTCGTAGCTAAACTGAGCCATGTTGGTCTTAATTGCGTTGAGTTTGTTCCTTTGATGTACTCATCAAGGTTCGTACGTTTCTAGTGAAGCAAATATGTCTAATTGAATTTCATTTACGTCCCATAAGACGGTCGTTTTGTTTTAGTATTTTGAAATATTTTTTTTGCTGCTATAAAATGATTTTGTTAAAAAAATCTTTCGAAAAACCTATTTTTACTGCATACAGCGCCTTAAGAATTGTTTTAAATGCCTTTAAAACAGAAACAATTAACGTGCCGTGCATCACCTTCTAGGTAGCATGATTAAAAATATTTCAAATTAAACAAATAAAATGTTTTAGTTCATCATTACGTATTCCCCATCATTGATTTGCATACGTGTATGAATATGTGCGTGTGTGTGTATATGCAGTGTGTCAGTTTAAAGCAACACCTAGATTAGAATCTGAAATAATTCGTCGTCTCAAAGATTTGTTTATATGATATCTCCCAAACTAGGTGAGTTTAGAGAACATAAACATCCATACGTTCTACTTTGTAACTTGTGACGCATAAACTCAAATCGATGCGATAATATTTTTTCTCGGGTGTAGCAGATGTCCATGGGCGGCGGTATTCACTTAAGATCAGGTGAACCGCCTGCTCGCTTTGCAACTTGCCACATAAAAAAAATGTTTTATTACCATCTCGGCAGGATATTACGAGAACTAGCAGCACGAGTACTTTTAAACAAAGCGCGGAGTGTTTACTTTATACGTTGCCTTCTCCGCACTTAGTTATCCCGCAACAACAAGCAACATTGCGTTAAAGGTGTGTTTAAGGTTGCCAACCAAACTTAATAGTAACTATTTTATTTTTGGTAAACATACTTTATAACATAATTTTGCATAAAAATAGAGTATGTGTAAATACTCTATTTTCAATCTTTACTGCGTAGCATAAAACAAATTTTATCACTTTTTTTCTTGTATGATATTTTTTCATTTGATATATTTTTGCTACTATGTATTTTCCCAGATTATCATTTTATTAAAAAAATTGCTATTTTATTTTAAATTGGGAATGTAAAGATAGCTTCCAAAAAGTTGAGTATAGTGAAAAACTACGAGTGGGTGATAGAAGCATACAAAAATATTTCTTCAATGGGAGAAATAAGTAAAATTTTGATAAATACTTTATTTTTCTATAAAAATACTTTATTAGTTGGCAACCCTAGGTGTGGGTAACGTCAATATTGTTGAACTGAATGAACATTTTATTGACATGCTCCCGGCTTCCGTTTTTACACGTCTTTGAACATATTCCCGTTTAATATCATCAGGTCATGTGTAATCAGCAATTGCTCTCGTTATCATATCTACCTCGTAACATATTTACATATCTGATATTGGGGCCGCTTTGTGTGTAATATTATGAATATTGAATAACGACTAACTGGAATGAAAAAAAAAATTAAAATCAATAACTTAAACTGTGCTGCACTGTAATTTTAGCAATATTTTTAACATTATTTATGTTTTTACGGTATATTATTTTAATAGTACGGAATATTTTTTTTTGCTTCTTCATCTAAATCCTGTGGAATCCTGAATTGTGGTAACTGTTCATCAACTGCTTGAATTCCTTAATTGTCGTTAAATACGACCGCTACGTTAGAAGCTAGTTAATGTGGGGGCAATCATTCACGGTCTCGTCTCGAAATGACAATTTCCAATGATTCTTCTGTAATTGCAGCCACTTAGCCCTCGATTTTACTTTACTAACATTAACGATTTAGTCGCTACGCTCCATTGATGCGAATGTATATTTATTTTTCGATTCAGGGATTTATAAAAATTAAATAGAAGATGCACGGTATCATATAAAATTACGGTAAACTGAATAAAGTGACGAACCAAGTTTAATGCATCTCTAAGTAGGGAAACCACGGGTTCATCGTTTAGACCGAATTGTTATTATTTATAAAAACAATGTATTGAAACACGTAACATCGGCTGTGGTAAGGCCCCGCAAGTCTTCGCTGTTCACAAATGGTTGCTGTTCCCTGTTCATTTTGGGCAAGTACCACGACTTCACAGAAAACCGGCATCAAGTGAAAGTGTTATGTTAAGTGTCTGGTGAGTAAGGTAGCCGGGGCCCACTTTATTAGAAGGTGGAACGCATCTGCAACCCTAGGGGTGTTGCAAATGTCCATCGACGGCAGCCATGTGGTACCGCCACAGGTGTTATAAATGACCATGAATTGCTGTAATCGCTTAATAAAAAATATTATTAACTGTCAACTTTCTTGTCGTCTTTGTACATAAAACTGTAACAATCTGAAATCCGATATTAGTTAACATTGTTATTTTAACTAATATCTGACTAACTAATAATGACAAAATAATTCTTTCGTCAAGTAAATATCGAGTAAATATTCTAGAAAACTCTACAGAATTAGTATGAAATCGTTAAGTTATTTATCACTAAGTCCAAAAGTAATCCAACACGAAAACAGTGAAAAGAACTGACGAACATATAGTCAAATCATATGGAGCGAAATCAATATCTCGCTACGGTAGCGAATAAATAAACAAATGCGTTGGAAAGCGGTGAAATCGCTGCAATAACTGTTCTGGAACAGTCGATCACGTAAATCACGACGCATCCGATGCAAATTGTTGGGGGCGCTTCTAGAACTTACTGCGATAAATCATATATTTGTTCATTGTGTTGCTGCGACAGTAACAGAATAAATTCCGAACAAATAACCGCACGAGAATTTTACTTAAAAGAAAATATTTGCCTCATAGCAGTTGACTGTGACGTAACCATGAGTGTAATTTAGCGAAAAATCAACGAGGTCTAGTCCACGGGTTAAACGGAGTCCGTACTTAAATCCATAACGTGATTGTTTTCAATTAGTACACTTTTAATATTAGATAAAATATCTAAAATGTCAGTACCATAAGGGAAAATTAATTTCTAAACGAGAACAGAAGTAAAACCTAAAATCATATATATATCACATATCATTAGTTCAAACGTAAGTACCACCTTTATAACAAGGCTCGAATCAATAAACAGTTCAATATGAGCCATGAACAGACTACATTAGCGCGTCAACTCCACGCGAAATCCAAATACAGTTCCAATTACTCTCTGAAACATCTAGAGGCGTATTGTTTCCAAATCGATACTCCGAAGACAATAAATCGTTTGGGCGGGACTTGAGGTCTTGGCACTCGATCAACTGGATATCTCGAGAGTGGAACGTTCGTATTTGCTATTGATTCGGATGACCTACGGGGTGTATGTTATAAAAACTGATTAAGATAAATCCTTTATTAACATATTTAAGTAACTTCTGTATACAATGTTAAATAAACAATTTTAAAATATATTTTAAATTGGTAATAGGTTATTGTTAGCGACTCAAGCGGCTAACGGATCGCCTAAGTAATTTACAGAAGAAAATAACAAAGTGTCGCCTAACACACCGGTTGAACAGCCACATCGCGTCAAGCAATAGTTCGTCGCGCGTCCTACCAGTCAACGGCGGAGCAACCAGTCGCAGCGAAATCACCGCTTGTCGAACCGCCCTGGGTGGCGCCACGGCGACGGCGGATCGAGGCCGTGATTGGTCGACGCCCGAAGATTAGCTTTTAAACACTAGTTAATTGTCATACCACTGTCAATGTATATATATGTGTAAATAAAAATTTGTACGATACGGCTCAATTGTAATGAAGAATAATAAACGTCTAAAAGGAAGAACTCTTTTATTGGAAGAACATTCAAAATTAATACAGTCCACTACAGTTTTGGTCCATCGAGTAGCCGGATAGTGAAGAACATTTACTGTCAACTAGAAGATTTCCGAAGAGCTCAAACAAGAAAATGGTTATTACCCGGAGCCAAGGCGACTCAACCGACGCGGAAGAACGAAGACGGACGCAAGAACGACAGATCGATCGTATTGAGTTGGAACGTCAACGACGACTGTCCCTCGAACCTCCAGCGTCACCCGTACCGCACCGAACAGGTACCGGTGAACAATGCACCCGTCTGCCCGCCTCGGCCACGATCCACGCCCCTACGGAACCCTCTTCAGCGCTACTGGAACAAAATGAACATCGCCGTCAACGATCGCCAGCAATGTCACACCGCTCGACAGCCAGCGTCAACACGAGGTTAAGGCTGGCAGAACTAGAGGCAGCGGAGAGACTGGCCAACATAAAAAGAAAAGAACTGGAACTTGAAGCAGAACTAGTCAAGAAAAGACTAGCCGCCGAGGTGTCGGCCATTCAGGACGACCAGGAGTCGTTACATGAGGCGCCGTTAACGCCTGCCCAAGAACGGGAAAAGGTGGTCGAGTGGTTACACTCAAACCCGCTCGAACCAAGGGGGGAGGTGACAACGGGGGGAGCGCCGCGAGAAGAAATAAGAGGCGGTCACAGGCCGAAATCACCCACAAGAAAAAGCGGCATCGAACAATTAGCAGCTACACTAGAAAAAATGGCGCGGCCACGACTACGGCACACCGACCTACCGACCTTCTCGGGTGCGATCAACGAGTGGCTGCCGTTTTACGCTGCATTCCGAGACACGACGCGCATATATCACATATCGTCGGCAGAAAACATCCAACGACTGAGAAGCTGCCTCAGGGGCGAAGCACGGGACGCAGTAGCCGCGCTCCTTCACACCGCTTCAGATCCTGAAATCATCATGAAGACTTTAGAACAATGCTTCGGGAGACCAGAAGTGATCATCGACCGATCGCTCGACGAACTAAAGAAAATGTCGAAGCCAGGATCATCGGCAACGGAGCTGAACGCATTCGCCATACGAGTACAAAACACCGTATGCGTATTGCAAACCATCGACAAAAGGGGATATCTCTTCAACCCCTTACTTGCAAGAGAGGTGCTGGAAAAAACTGAGCCCACACCTGCGATCGAGGTGGTGCGATTACGCACACGAACAAGACGACGTGAGAGAACCGGAGATTGTGACGCTGTCCCGCTTCCTGATGCGCGAGGCAGATCGAGCGCTGCGCTTCACGTATGCACCATCTACAAGCACCATTGCCGCGAGCGCAGCACGAAGAGAGAGCAGACCAGCGATCGTCCTGAAGAAAAGAACACAACCAGTATACGCGACGGCCGAGCCGACTGAAGATATTGAGGTATGCCCTGGCTGTGGTCAACATCACCACTTGCCGCAGTGCCCCAAATATAAATCGCTCACGGTCAGTCAACGTTGGGAGTTAGTCAAGGACAAGAAGGTGTGCTTCAAGTGCATAAGCAGCAAGCACAGGCGCATCACCTGCCGAGCGAAGCCATGCGGAATCAACCAGTGTCGACGACCTCGCCATCCCACACTCCATGAGGACATCAAGCCAACAGAGGACGAGAAGCCAAACGAGGAAGCCGTCCTGTCGGTGGCGTCGCGAGAGCAACCGGCGCTGCGAACGTGTTACTAAAGATATGCCCAGTGGTCGTCAGCGGTCCACGGGGGGAGGTGAAGACGCATGCACTTCTCGACGAGGGAGCAACCGTCACACTCATCGACGAGGAGCTGGCAAAGGCGATCGGAGCTGAAGGTCCCCTACAGTCACTGCACCTACGTGGCGTCAACATGCAACAAAAAGAACAACGCAGCCGACTAGTCTCGTTCAACATCCGGGGTCTCATGGAAGAAAATAACTTCGATATAAAGGCGAGAACGATGCGAAACCTGAACCTGCATCAACAATCTATACCAAAGGAACTTTTGAAGAATGAACACCTGCGCGACTTGAAAATCGACGAGGTGAGCTACGAACGAGCTCGCCCTGGCATCCTCATAGGCACCGATCACTGGGAGTGCATAGTGTCGAGAGAATTAAGAGTCGGCGAACGCGAGCAACCCGCAGCGTCGCGCACGCAGCTCGGATGGGTGGTGCATGGAACCGCGCCACGAAACACCATCTTAAGAACGGAACACGTACTGCACCTGTATGAACCGGGGCGAGAAAACATTGACCACGACCGACAGCTACACGAGTTGGTCGAAGAGCATTTTAAGATCGACGCATTGGCGATCTCGAAGGAACCACGTTTAAACAGCAACGAGAAGAGAGCAGTCACCATCGCCGAGGAAACCGTCAAGCGAACAAACGACGGCTACGAGATAGGACTACCGTGGCGCCGAGACGACGTCACCTTACCACCAAGCTACAACGCGGCATTTCGACGACTCCGAAAGACCGAGAAGAGGATGGACACCGACACACGCTTCGCCCAGGAGTACACCGCACAGATAGAAAACCTGCTCAGGAAACGGTATGCAGTGCCATGCGATGGAAAGGAACGGGAAAGTAACGTCGCGTGGTACTTACCTCACTTCGCCGTCACGAATCCGAACAAGCCTGGAAAGCTGAGGTTGGTGTTTGACGCGGCCGCCAAGAGCAACGGAGTCAGCCTCAACGATCATCTACTCGAAGGGCCCGACATGCTGCTGTCCCTACCTGGAGTGCTGTTCAGGTTCCGCGAGAAGGCGACCGCAATAACCGCGGACATACAAGAGATGTTCCTGCAGATCAAGATACGACCACAAGATCAATCAGCTCAACAGTTCCTGTGGCGCGGGGACGACAGGGAAGGTGCTCCACGCGTCTACAAGATGACCAGTATGATGTTCGGAGCAGCCAGTTCGCCGTTCCTAGCACATTTCATCAGGAACCACAACGCAAGGATCCACGCCGAGACACACCCGCTCGCCTACGAAGCTATAACGAAGTGCCATTACATGGACGACCTAGTGGCCAGCTATAACGATCCGGACGAGGCGAGGCGGGCGGCGAGCGAAACGAGGACGGTACACACGGCGGCCGGCTTCACACTGCGGGGCTGGAATTCGAATCACGAAACGGCGCTGCGCGATATACCCGAAGAACTACGCACGCACAAGCCAACGCAATTGGGACGCGACGGGTCCGAAAATAAAATACTCGGACTCGTATGGGACGCCGACAGAGACGAGCTCGGTTTCAACACCTCAATGAACAGGGTGCCGATCGACGTGCGCACACGAACGCGAGCTCCAACCAAACGCGAAGCGTTAAGCGCGGTCATGTCAATATTTGACCCGCTCGGACTACTCAGCTATTTCACGATCAGAGCGAAGATAATACTTCAAAACCTGTGGCGACTGAACATGGCGTGGGATGAAGAAAATACCGGCGGAAGACTCTGAAACATTCGCCACCTGGTTATCGCAGTTGCATAACATTGCGCAACTACTACGAATACCCCGCTGCTATTCACCGAACGGACGCAAACGCTACGAGCTACACGTGTTCTGCGACGCCAGCGAGCAAGCCTACGCCGCTGCGGCGTATTGGCGCATCATCGGGCCGGAAGAAGACGTCGACGTAGCACTCGTGGCGGCGAAAGCGAAGGTGGCGCCGAAGAAGACACAGACAATTCCACGACTAGAACCCCAAGCAGCCGTCATCGGGGCGAGGTTGGCGGACACCATACGACGGGAACATCGCATCGACATCGACAGAACTGTCTTCTGGACGGACTCGTCAACGGTGGTACATTGGGTACGCAACGAGACGCGACGATATACACCATTCGTCGCCCATCGACTGGGCGAAATATCGGAACTCACTCAAAAGGAAGAGTGGCGATGGCTACCGACCGACCTGAACGTAGCCGACGACGCCACACGACTTTCCAGCAGATCGATAAATGCAGAAGACCGATGGTTCCAGGGTCCAGCTTTCCTGCGGTCACCAACATCTCAGTGGCCCACCGAGAAAGTATCCACGTACGAAGAAGCAGACGTCATGCATATCAGTGAAAACGAACAGTCAAGTACGTGGCTACCCGATCCCACACGCTTCTCCAAATACGAAACACTCGTGAGAACAACAGCGCGAGTGTTAGCTTTCGTCGACATTCGCATAAGAAGAACCGCCACACGTATGGAATGTGGGCACATTGAACGAGCAGAGCGACTGCTTATTCAACACGCGCAACAGCAGAGCTTCGGGGACGACATACGACGAATCAACGCTTCACGTCCAATCTCTAAGTCGAGCAAAATCTATCGACTCGATCCCATCATAGAAGACGGATTATTGAGATTAAGAGGGCGCATAGGAGCGGCGTCCATACCAGCAAGCGCAAAACAGCCCGTCATCTTGGACGGTCGGCACGCGCTCACGAGATTAATCGTTCTTCGCGAACACTGCGCCGCCGGCCACGCAAGCAGGGAACGCGTAACCAACGACTTACGTCAGCGATATTGGATTATACACCTGCGACCTACAGTGCGCACAGTGGAACGAAACTGCGCACTCTGCCGCATACGCCGAACGAAGCCGCAGCAGCCCGTCACCGGAGACCTACCACGAGCCCGCCTGGACCCATTCTTTCGACCGTTCACTAACTGCGGAGTCGATTATTTCGGGCCGATGATAGTTAAGGTGGGTCGACGCCGAGGAGAGAAAAGATGGGGCGCGCTATTTACATGCCTCACATCGCGCGCCATACACTTAGAAATCGTCTCATCGCTATCTACGGACTCTGCAATTATGGCGTTACGACGGATGGCTGCGCGAAGAGGATGGCCGCGCATCATGTATTCAGACAACGCTACGAACTTCAAAGGGGCGGACCACGAACTACGAGCCGCTTACGAAGAATGGACGTCGAGCCTGCACGAAGAGGGACTACGACATCGCCTCGAGTGGAGATTTATCCCTCCGGGCGCACCTCACCAAGGCGGAGCGTTACTGTTAGCGACTCAAGCGGCTAACGGATCGCCTAAGTAATTTACAGAAGAAAATAACAAAGTGTCGCCTAACACACCGGTTGAACAGCCACATCGCGTCAAGCAATAGTTCGTCGCGCGTCCTACCAGTCAACGGCGGAGCAACCAGTCGCAGCGAAATCACCGCTTGTCGAACCGCCCTGGGTGGCGCCACGGCGACGGCGGATCGAGGCCGTGATTGGTCGACGCCCGAAGATTAGCTTTTAAACACTAGTTAATTGTCATACCACTGTCAATGTATATATATGTGTAAATAAAAATTTGTACGATACGGCTCAATTGTAATGAAGAATAATAAACGTCTAAAAGGAAGAACTCTTTTATTGGAAGAACATTCAAAATTAATACAGTCCACTACAGTTTTGGTCCATCGAGTAGCCGGATAGTGAAGAACATTTACTGTCAACTAGAAGATTTCCGAAGAGCTCAAACAAGAAAATGGTTATTACCCGGAGCCAAGGCGACTCAACCGACGCGGAAGAACGAAGACGGACGCAAGAACGACAGATCGATCGTATTGAGTTAGAACGTCAACGACGACTGTCCCTCGAACCTCCAGCGTCACCCGTACCGCACCGAACAGGTACCGGTGAACAATGCACCCGTCTGCCCGCCTCGGCCACGATCCACGCCCCTACGGAACCCTCTTCAGCGCTACTGGAACAAAATGAACATCGCCGTCAACGATCGCCAGCAATGTCACACCGCTCGACAGCCAGCGTCAACACGAGGTTAAGGCTGGCAGAACTAGAGGCAGCGGAGAGACTGGCCAACATAAAAAGAAAAGAACTGGAACTTGAAGCAGAACTGGTCAAGAAAAGACTAGCCGCCGAGGTGTCGGCCATTCAGGACGACCAGGAGTCGTTACATGAGGCGCCGTTAACGCCTGCCCAAGAACGGGAAAAGGTGGTCGAGTGGTTACACTCAAACCCGCTCGAACCAAGGGGGGAGGTGACAACGGGGGGAGCGCCGCGAGAAGAAATAAGAGGCGGTCACAGGCCGAAATCACCCACAAGAAAAAGCGGCATCGAACAATTAGCAGCTACACTAGAAAAAAATGGCGCGGCCACGACTACGGCACACCGACCTACCGACCTTCTCGGGTGCGATCAACGAGTGGCTGCCGTTTTACGCTGCATTCCGAGACACGACGCGCATATATCACATATCGTCGGCAGAAAACATCCAACGACTGAGAAGCTGCCTCAGGGGCGAAGCACGGGACGCAGTAGCCGCGCTCCTTCACACCGCTTCAGATCCTGAAATCATCATGAAGACTTTAGAACAGTGCTTCGGGAGACCAGAAGTGATCATCGACCGATCGCTCGACGAACTAAAGAAAATGTCGAAGCCAGGATCATCGGCAACGGAGCTGAACGCATTCGCCATACGAGTACAAAACACCGTATGCGTATTGCAAACCATCGACAAAAGGGGATATCTCTTCAACCCCTTACTTGCAAGAGAGGTGCTGGAAAAACTGAGCCCACACCTGCGATCGAGGTGGTGCGATTACGCACACGAACAAGACGACGTGAGAGAACCGGAGATTGTGACGCTGTCCCGCTTCCTGATGCGCGAGGCAGATCGAGCGCTGCGCTTCACGTATGCACCATCTACAAGCACCATTGCCGCGAGCGCAGCACGAAGAGAGAGCAGACCAGCGATCGTCCTGAAGAAAAGAACACAACCAGTATACGCGACGGCCGAGCCGACTGAAGATATTGAGGTATGCCCTGGCTGTGGTCAACATCATCACTTGCCGCAGTGCCCCAAATATAAATCGCTCACGGTCAGTCAACGTTGGGAGTTAGTCAAGGACAAGAAGGTGTGCTTCAAGTGCATAAGCAGCAAGCACAGGCGCATCACCTGCCGAGCGAAGCCATGCGGAATCAACCAGTGTCGACGACCTCACCATCCCACACTCCATGAGGACATCAAGCCAACAGAGGACGAGAAGCCAAACGAGGAAGCCGTCCTGTCGGTGGCGTCGCGAGCAACCGGCGCTGCGAACGTGTTACTAAAGATATGCCCAGTGGTCGTCAGCGGTCCACGGGGGGAGGTGAAGACGCATGCACTTCTCGACGAGGGAGCAACCGTCACACTCATCGACGAGGAGCTGGCAAAGGCGATCGGAGCTGAAGGTCCCCTACAGTCACTGCACCTACGTGGCGTCAACATGCAACAAAAAGAACAACGCAGCCGACTAGTCTCGTTCAACATCCGGGGTCTCATGGAAGAAAATAACTTCGATATAAAGGCGAGAACGATGCGAAACCTGAACCTGCATCAACAATCTATACCAAAGGAACTTTTGAAGAATGAACACCTGCGCGACTTGAAAATCGACGAGGTGAGCTACGAACGAGCTCGCCCTGGCATCCTCATAGGCACCGATCACTGGGAGTGCATAGTGTCGAGAGAATTAAGAGTCGGCGAACGCGAGCAACCCGCAGCGTCGCGCACGCAGCTCGGATGGGTGGTGCATGGAACCGCGCCACGAAACACCATCTTAAGAACGGAACACGTACTGCACCTGTATGAACCGGGGCGAGAAAACATTGACCACGACCGACAGCTACACGAGTTGGTCGAAGAGCATTTTAAGATCGACGCATTGGCGATCTCGAAGGAACCACGTTTAAACAGCAACGAGAAGAGAGCAGTCACCATCGCCGAGGAAACCGTCAAGCGAACAAACGACGGCTACGAGATAGGACTACCGTGGCGCCGAGACGACGTCACCTTACCACCAAGCTACAACGCGGCATTTCGACGACTCCGAAAGACCGAGAAGAGGATGGATGGACACCGACACACGCTTCGCCCAGGAGTACACCGCACAGATAGAAAACCTGCTCAGGAAACGGTATGCAGTGCCATGCGATGGAAAGGAACGGGAAAGTAACGTCGCGTGGTACTTACCTCACTTCGCCGTCACGAATCCGAACAAGCCTGGAAAGCTGAGGTTGGTGTTTGACGCGGCCGCCAAGAGCAACGGAGTCAGCCTCAACGATCATCTACTCGAAGGGCCCGACATGCTGCTGTCCCTACCTGGAGTGCTGTTCAGGTTCCGCGAGAAGGCGACCGCAATAACCGCGGACATACAAGAGATGTTCCTGCAGATCAAGATACGACCACAAGATCAATCAGCTCAACAGTTCCTGTGGCGCGGGGACGACAGGGAAGGTGCTCCACGCGTCTACAAGATGACCAGTATGATGTTCGGAGCAGCCAGTTCGCCGTTCCTAGCACATTTCATCAGGAACCACAACGCAAGGATCCACGCCGAGACACACCCGCTCGCCTACGAAGCTATAACGAAGTGCCATTACATGGACGACCTAGTGGCCAGCTACAACGATCCGGACGAGGCGAGGCGGGCGGCGAGCGAAACGAGGACGGTACACACGGCGGCCGGCTTCACACTGCGGGGCTGGAATTCGAATCACGAAACGGCGCTGCGCGATATACCCGAAGAACTACGCACGCACAAGCCAACGCAATTGGGACGCGACGGGTCCGAAAATAAAATACTCGGACTCGTATGGGACGCCGACAGAGACGAGCTCGGTTTCAACACCTCAATGAACAGGGTGCCGATCGACGTGCGCACACGAACGCGAGCTCCAACCAAACGCGAAGCGTTAAGCGCGGTCATGTCAATATTTGACCCGCTCGGACTACTCAGCTATTTCACGATCAGAGCGAAGATAATACTTCAAAACCTGTGGCGACTGAACATGGCGTGGGATGAAGAAATACCGGCGGAAGACTCTGAAACATTCGCCACCTGGTTATCGCAGTTGCATAACATTGCGCAACTACGAATACCCCGCTGCTATTCACCGAACGGACGCAAACGCTACGAGCTACACGTGTTCTGCGACGCCAGCGAGCAAGCCTACGCCGCTGCGGCGTATTGGCGCATCATCGGGCCGGAAGAAGACGTCGACGTAGCACTCGTGGCGGCGAAAGCGAAGGTGGCGCCGAAGAAGACACAGACAATTCCACGACTAGAACTCCAAGCAGCCGTCATCGGGGCGAGGTTGGCGGACACCATACGACGGGAACATCGCATCGACATCGACAGAACTGTCTTCTGGACGGACTCGTCAACGGTGGTACATTGGGTACGCAACGAGACGCGACGATATACACCATTCGTCGCCCATCGACTGGGCGAAATATCGGAACTCACTCAAAAGGAAGAGTGGCGATGGCTACCGACCGACCTGAACGTAGCCGACGACGCCACACGACTTTCCAGCAGATCGATAAATGCAGAAGACCGATGGTTCCAGGGTCCAGCTTTCCTGCGGTCACCAACATCTCAGTGGCCCACCGAGAAAGTATCCACGTACGAAGAAGCAGACGTCATGCATATCAGTGAAAACGAACAGTCAAGTACGTGGCTACCCGATCCCACACGCTTCTCCAAATACGAAACACTCGTGAGAACAACAGCGCGAGTGTTAGCTTTCGTCGACATTCGCATAAGAAGAACCGCCACACGTATGGAATGTGGGCACATTGAACGAGCGGAGCGACTGCTTATTCAACACGCGCAACAGCAGAGCTTCGGGGACGACATACGACGAATCAACGCTTCACGTCCAATCTCTAAGTCGAGCAAAATCTATCGACTCGATCCCATCATAGAAGACGGATTACTGAGATTAAGAGGGCGCATAGGAGCGGCGTCCATACCAGCAAGCGCAAAACAGCCCGTCATCTTGGACGGTCGGCACGCGCTCACGAGATTAATCGTTCTTCGCGAACACTGCGCCGCCGGCCACGCAAGCAGGGAACGCGTAACCAACGACTTACGTCAGCGATATTGGATTATACACCTGCGACCTACAGTGCGCACAGTGGAACGAAAACTGCGCACTCTGCCGCATACGCCGAACGAAGCCGCAGCAGCCCGTCACCGGAGACCTACCACGAGCCCGCCTGGACCCATTCTTTCGACCGTTCACTAACTGCGGAGTCGATTATTTCGGGCCGATGATAGTTAAGGTGGGTCGACGCCGAGAGAAAAGATGGGGCGCGCTATTTACATGCCTCACATCGCGCGCCATACACTTAGAAATCGTCTCATCGCTATCTACGGACTCTGCAATTATGGCGTTACGACGGATGGCTGCGCGAAGAGGATGGCCGCGCATCATGTATTCAGACAACGCTACGAACTTCAAAGGGGCGGACCACGAACTACGAGCCGCTTACGAAGAATGGACGTCGAGCCTGCACGAAGAGGGACTACGACATCGCCTCGAGTGGAGATTTATCCCTCCGGGCGCACCTCACCAAGGCGGAGCGTGGGAGCGGTTAATTAGATCAGTCAAGACAGCTTTAAACGCCGCCCTCACCGAAAAGACACCTACGGAAGAAGTGCTACGAACGTTGCTGACCGAGGTGGAGTTCTCCGTTAACGCACGACCACTAACTCACGTCAGCGTTAACCCAGCGGACCCGGAGGCATTAACTCCGAACCATTTCCTATTGGGCTCATCGACGGGACTGCCCATCACCGGGACGTGCGATGCAGCGGATCGACGGGCCTGGCGCGCATGTCAAGCACTCGCCGATCATTTTTGGCGAAGATGGGTGCGAGAATATCTACCAACACTCGCACCACGCGGAGCGTCTGAACAAGGGAAACGACAGCTTCAAGTCAACGATATAGTCATAATCGCAGATAATACGTTGCCAAGAAACGTATGGCCTCTGGGGGTAATTACACGCACCTACCCGGGACCCGACGGAGGAGTACGAGTCGCCGATGTACGCACCAAGACGGGCATCTTTAAGCGCCCCGTTAGCCGGCTCGTCGCTTTGAAGATTGAAGAGGCTACGCAAGCTGCGCCGGGGGGAGAGCTGTTAGCGACTCAAGCGGCTAACGGATCGCCTAAGTAATTTACAGAAGAAAATAACAAAGTGTCGCCTAACACACCGGTTGAACAGCCACATCGCGTCAAGCAATAGTTCGTCGCGCGTCCTACCAGTCAACGGCGGAGCAACCAGTCGCAGCGAAATCACCGCTTGTCGAACCGCCCTGGGTGGCGCCACGGCGACGGCGGATCGAGGCCGTGATTGGTCGACGCCCGAAGATTAGCTTTTAAACACTAGTTAATTGTCATACCACTGTCAATGTATATATATGTGTAAATAAAAATTTGTACGATACGGCTCAATTGTAATGAAGAATAATAAACGTCTAAAAGGAAGAACTCTTTTATTGGAAGAACATTCAAAATTAATACAGTCCACTACAATAAAATTAGTTAAACGATTGCTATTGTTTTAGTTAAATAATTGTAATTATTGTTTTGAACTGCACCCAAATGTTCGTCAAGAAGAAGTCAGCATTGGAAAATGTTTTAAAAACTTGCATTAGATTGCTAAGTTGATATCTATACACCTTAAAATCATGACAAATTTTTTTTTTTTTTCTTTGAAGGAGATGAAAATGAACAAAACTGACGTATTAGCAACAAAATAATCAAAGGTCAGAATCATCACAATCAATACATCTTCTCCAGGATTAGTGTAAAACATTTATACCATTATCAAAAACAATATTTAAAAAAAGTAAAAAAGGCCCCTCTATACAGAGGGTATCAGGGTATAGTCCACCACGTGGCCGCGAGGCCGCGGATTGGCGGACTTCACATATCTTCGAAATATTTTTTTTTCGTTATTATTTCGAAAATATGCAGGTTTCCTCACGATGTTTCCCTTCACCGCGGAGCACGTTTTAAGTCAGCACTGGTGCCGTCACCGGGGATCGAACTCATGTTGCTCGAGTATATTGAATTAAAGACGAGCGCCCGGACACTGAGCTATCACGGCTCTCAAATCAAAAACTATCTGTACTAGAAAAAAATTAGGTTAGATAACAATCAATTCTATGAAAAGTTTCCAAGAAATTGTCTCAAATATGGCCGATGTGAGAAACATCTGACCTCTGACGTGTGAGCACATAACTAACTCATATTATAAACGCGAAAGTTTTTATGTATGGATGGATGTTTGTTACTCTTTCACGCCAATACTACTGAATGGATTTTAATGAAACTACAATAATATAGCTTATACATCAGAATAAGACATGGGCTATAATTTATATACATATTTTTATGTATATCTGTCTTTCTGTCTGAATGTTACGCCTTCAGCCTATTGTACGCAGACGTAGTCGCGCGCAACGCTAGTAACTAATATATTACATGTCCAGCTGACCGTCCATTGGTGTCAATCATTTACCGAAACGTAGGGTTGACACGATTAAAGAAATAGCAAAAGAAAATAATACTGAAGAGGAAAAACCTGTTTGACTAACTAATCAATATATATCTTGCTGTAATTAGCAGGATAATTAAAGAAATTTTTTCCGAAATTATTGTAAATTTTTTTGCCTAATTATAACCAACCAATTTTAGTTACATTGGGTTGTTTAGTTGAATTTGAGTCCATTTCCGTCGATTCAAACACTACAGTACTCAACATATATATACAGGAGTAAAGATGTAGGAGCTCATAAGCTTGTGAATCAAAAAAACCAAAGCTTGTGAACCACCTGCTCGATTGCCAACTATTCATATATAACATGGACAACTTCCATCTTCCGTCTGTTTGCAATCCTACGTTCCTCATGGCGTAACACTGAGTCAGCGCTTTGTCGCTTATGATATTACACTCACTTACATACGCTAGTTATACGAATATGACTATAAATCCAGTTTCCAGCTAAATAATTCTAACGTATTTTAACGTAATGAATGTCAAGAACTGAATTAAGTAGCAATTATCATTGCAAATTTGCCAGCCCTGTCTGATGAAACGGGTAACATCTGATAATGGTAATTTTGAAATTAGGCAACACCACATGAAGACATAGTCGATCTATGTTCCGAGCCACGCAATGAGCGGCATTATAAAGTGATTACCGTACTTCGAATAGTTGGATTGATAGATTAAATATGTGCCAACGTGTTACATACGGGACTGAGCTATAAAAGTAAGGTCGCCCGTTATTATCGGCTTATGAAAGAATAAAATAATTTTGAGACCCCGCATTATTAACGCATGGTAGGTTTTGAAGAATACGGGTTTTGAATTGACCTTGCATATCACTCTCATACTTTCATCGTTTCATAAACATATACGTTGCTTGCTACGTCCAGCGACCTTACATTTTTTCCCGTAGCTAAGATTTAAAAATCTAATAGTGTTTTCTAAGTAGACTATAGGGAATTATTAGTTATTGTGCATAGGTGTCTGGTTGAGCTACTGTAAAGTTTGGGTATGCATTAGATAAATTAATTCTTGAAAGCTATTTTCTCTTGGATTGTGCGTATTTTCTAAGCTGTTTAAAGCCCGTTTAAATTATTTGAGTTACGATCCATTTTATTAACATTAACTATCTACTTGAAATACGTATTTAAATCACGGCATATTCCTCATTTTATCACGGAACAACACACGCACATCACCACCATCACAAATATCATCATCAGATGGAAGGCTTCCATTGTTGAACAAAGGCCTTCCCCTTAGAACGACACTGCCATTTGGTTTGGGTATCTGTTACACCTACTTCTACAATGTCGTTATTCCACCTAGTGGGAGACACACACGCATTTATCGGGTGATAAATCATAAGACCGAAAACATAAATAACGCGATCGCAGTAGGGGCCGGTACTATTGTTACAAGATACACCGATCCGAAAACAATACACGATCGTTAAGAAACGATCGTAGATAGCATTTAATAACTTATAAAAAACAACACTACATTGAAGCGGGTTCCGCAATATCAAATCATCTTTGCGACGGCTAATTTTGACATGTGCACAAGGCGGTTATAATTGCGCGCCGGTTTTAAGAAGCACAGATAAGTAACTGTAAGTATTGCTAGTGATGTGTTACGTAGAAACTACCCACGAAATATGTTAATGTTGTTAAATAAAATGAATGTTACAAGATCACATATTATACTTGAAACGATCTAGACACATTTAGAATTTACAAACAAATCAACAATTTACTGATTCTAGTTTACTAGTACACTTATTTATATCGAATACAATATTCATTGTTAATTTTACAATTATAGTTGAGGACAGTAAAGTCTTGATATGAAAATTTATTCGAAGTAAACCTGGTTGACATTGTTTTGGTTGCTTTACTCGCAGCAAATGATGGAATGGAAACGGCATCTTCGCGAACTAGATATATTTAGTTACTAAGGTAATGGCCATGTTTGGTGGGAACTTTAAATTGTTGATGCCTTGCTAAATTAATACGTATATACGCCAAACTGCGCGTTAAGTTCCCTTCCACTTTCGCGTTAAGTTCAGAGCAATTTAAGCCAAGGTTTCATGACTTAATCACTTTTTTTTTTTTTCAAATCTAAATACGATATTTTTTTTTTTTTTTTGAAAAAATGTTTATCCTATTGTACTTTAAAAGAACATTTTATTATGGGAGGCATAAATTTAAAACATTGAGTTACAATTACAAAGGTTTTGGCAAAGTTTATAATTACGAGAAATATGTGTTACAATTTTCTAGTTTTGTTTTACTATGACAAGTCTTGGTTTTCTTTTGTAATACATAAGCTTTTACCGGCACTGTTAATGAAATAATCCTAATAAATGTAACGTCATAAGCGGTGGGAAGAATTTGAAAACACTTTAATACTTCAGACAATTTGAATTTGAAAATTCATTTGATCGAAGCTTGTGTTTTTATTAGATTTTGGAAGCAAATATTCCGAACATTCAATCGACCATAAAATATTTACAAAGTGATAAATTAACCCTTAAGAACTTAATTCACAGGAAAAGCTTTTCAGGGCTCTAAAACGATTCTTATAGTAAAGCGTCCTTAAAGAGCTAATTTCAAATACATCAAGAGCAGTCAGAGTAGGTAGAATAATTTACTTTCTTGTTTGATTTATTTTGTAAGTATATAATTATAAATCAACTAAAAAATTATAATCATTTGATTTTGCCCGTCTAGAATACAAATGAAACTTTTAAAATCCATCTGAAATGTTCAATCATACTTTTACGTAAAAATTTTCATTATTCTTCTTTTAAAAGGGAGGAAAGTTTCTATTTCTTGATCACCATCAGATAGCAAGTAATACCTTCGATGGAAAAAGAAATAAAACCTTGCTGAAGGCTAGCTCGTTTTGCCATTTTTTTGCTCTTTATTGTAAATTATTTGTGTTCAATGAATTACTTTTAGCGGCAAATCATTCAAATTAACTATTAATTTAATAATGGTTCATGCGAGGGAGGGAGGAGTAATCATCTTAAACCAAATTCAGAAACAAAGCTTTCCTAGCAAGCAATTGGGAAGGTCGTAGGGAAAGAACGGGCGTTGCCAATGACATCAGGCACATCACTAATTAACGGAAATGCGGTTGCCTCTCGGTTCGGTTACGCAACCGGTTATCCCGTACCGTTATTATGACGAAAGGTTCGTTTAAAATAACGCAATGATAACATCTAGTGGCCGGTCTCCATTCGCAGCACGCTCCGTCCGATTCCGAAATGTTCCAATCAAGACTCATAGAAGGTACCACTCCTGTGCACTTCAAATCCCAGCGGAGCGCCTAAGTTATCCGGGTTTCCGTGCTACACAATTTAATAAAACTAGCTTTTTGAGATTGATTTTAATTTCAAACTACCGACGTTTCGAATATAAAACTTTCCAGTATTAATAATATAATGGTTACGGATTGCTCAGTGATGTTTGACGTCTTGATGTCACTGTACACCGTTGCCACGCTATGGTGTACAGATTTTATTGGGAAGAAATTAATTTTATTACGAAATCCTCAGTTAGATGTGACATGGAAGTGGAATAAAAAGTGTGGGTATTAGATAAACACATACTCACAATTAAAATAAAACTAAAGTAACTTCAAAAAAGATGTCGTCAGAAGTTATTCGACTGGGCTGGGCTGTATAAACTGCTATCAATGTAAACCTCACAAATACTTTAATGTCTAAAGATAGTCTTTGACCAGTGCATCCCCCCCGCTAAGATTCAGAGACTTGAAGTTAATAGTTCACTTTTTCATTCACATTTCATTATTCAGAGTTCCATGGAGACGAGCTGCGCTCGGTGCTACTCTAAGGGATAAAGTCCGAAAGGAAGAAGCTCGACGGTGGACAAGGTGGTTGAAATGGCTTTCAAAATCTGTAAACTGAAGTTGCAGTGAGTTGGCCACGTTTGTCGAGAGATTGATGGCAGATGAATGAGGAAAGTCCTAGGGTTGAGACCATTGTTGGGAAGAAGGAACGTAGGCGACCTGCCTTCGAGATGGACCAACGGCCTCATAAAGACTGCTGGAAGTGGCTGAATGGAAAAGTGGTGGACCACAAGTGGTGGAAGGTGGTGGGGAAGACCTACACCCAGCAGTGGATTGATAATGGCACACTACTGAAATGAATCCATAAAATCACATGCACAATATAAAACTAATAAAGAATACATATTGTTTCATTATCTCTCAAAACAACGTTGATATCAGTTTTGTTGATTAATTAAAAAAATATTAGAGTATAGCAACAAATAGAACCTATTCATGCCACAGTAAGCCTCACGATACCGTGAAAGGCCAATTAATCTTCGCCTTAACAAAAGGTCTTTGTAAACTTTATTTGTTAACCAACAAAAATATAAATACAAATACGGGAAGTATTTGTATTTATATTTTTGTTGGTTTTTAATGCTAATCAACACAAAGATAAATAGATTTGATATGGTATGTACATAAACATGTTTTCTAAAAGCTCTTAGTATATTTTACTATCGTATCTTATGTCTCTGATATTATCTATATATATATATAAAATAGAATGTATGTGTGACGTCACCGAGAAAGATATTTTAACCAACTCATTGAAAAAAGATTTTCACGTGTTCGGAAAAATACGTAGCTATTTATTGTCTTCGGATAGAAAGCACGACTTCCATCAACACAAAGCACAAGGACACACACTCAAATAATTCATCCCATTGAGGAATTAAATAACTTGCCCGTTATAACCTACTTATAAATTACTGTTAAATTATTCTTTATAAACAACCATTATGAAATGTAATTCAACAAAAATTATTCAACTACTATGTAAATTATTTCGAAATTCTTATGGAAACAATAATTTTTATTCGCAACATTAAGTTTTCGCATAATCTTTCAGCTCCATTGGCTTGCAACATCAAAAGATGTAATCACAATTGGCGGAAACACATGAACGTAGGGTGTAAATATAGCTAATTCACGCATCGCAAAAAAGGGGATAAGCTCTGTCCCGCGCATTAGCACTAGAACACTCTTAAAATGCTCGAACAATGCGCGATTCGCTATTCATACGTTACAGTAACGCGGGGTGAAGACATGATCCCGTTTCCTCGCCGGGGGTAAGAACCCCCTGTATTTATAGAGGGAGTACAACTCTCTTTGAGCGTCGAGTCTGAAATTGCCGGTGCAACCAAAGTCGTAACGAAAGAACTTATTGAAATGTTCACGTTGCTTTATTATTTAAGGAAGACTAGCATAATTGTAACTCTATTTTCTGTTTCTCATCGTCGCTCTGTTCGTTCGTTGCTTCATTATTTTATTCGATGTTAAACTCACTGCGAAATAAGATTGAAATTGGGAGAAGAGCGGATGAAATTATTTCGGGTTAGAAAGCTTTCGTTAGTTCGACGAATTCGACGATCAGTCAAAATATATAAGATGTTTACGATTTTATTGCATACAATCATTGACCACAATCAGTTAATAAAAAAAATATAGATAACTTCATAATTCGGTGCTTTAGTCATAATCAAAAAAGCTTTCATTCAAATTCATTTGTATTCTACACGGGCAAAATCAAAGGATTATAATTTATTAGTTGATTTATAATTATATACTTACAAAATAAATCAAACAAGAAAGTAAATTATTCTACCTACTCTGACTGCTCTTGCTGTATTTGAAATTAACTCTTACAAATTAAATAATTAGTAAAACTTAAATTCATTAATTTGTAAGGTTATAATTATACTTTTAATTCTATAATATTTAACATTTCTTGTCGCTGGTCACTAAAATACATAATATATTTAATGAAAACCAAAAGAAACATCGCTGTTCTATATTAAAATTTCCACATCTTCCAATGTGAAAGCAAACCGTACTACGACCGCGTATTCTCTAGCTCAGGAAAACTTTTCCAAATTAGCACAGCACTTGCTAAATATCGCGGACAATGAGCTCTTTCAACTGTCAAATACGTGTAATGAGAGTATCTCTCCTCCCCTCTCAAGGGCGCCTTTGAATCGTTTGGTGCGAAATAAAACATTCCACTGTTTGGGCAATATATCGCGCCCCGGCAAAGAATATAAACATTCGAAGGTATCGTACTCAGAACAATGTAAATCCTCTCCAGCCGCAGATACCCCCGCTAAGGAGGCTGTTTCACCCACCGGGGGTCGAGTGCACGGCAAGGGAGGGAAGTGGTGTGCAGGGGAGGGGGAAGAGAAGGGGATATTCTTTGTCTACGCGGCGTCATTACTTTGTCAAAGGTCCTCAGCGAGGCGCGATTCTAAGCAACACACATGTGCCGGTTATTCTGAAGCATTCCTCCCGTAGCGTTCCCTGTAGTGTTTTAGCGAGATGACAATTGTACTTACTCCAACTGTATTTTTATAGGAGACTTCCGTAAAGCCCCAATTAGAATGTAATGAGAGACTTATAGCATACATTACAGTATTACAGTATTACAACTGGATGGATACTTCTAAATTTTATTTAGAAGTTAGTTTTTTTGTAACGACGAATTATTCATTCGTTGGTATGTAACGGATAATGTGTAAAACTACGAAATGGGTAATATCAGCGATTGTTTTTCGATAGAAATAACGTTTTTACAAGTAACCTCAAAAGTTAGAGAAGTAAATCATTCTCTTTTCATCATAAAATATTTATGTATATATTGGTTCCTTTACAGCATACGAACAATTCCAAATAACGTTTAGACACATCTCATTCGAATTTTAATTTTTACGTTTAATGTAATGTGAACAGAAACTATAGAAACTTAAGGCCCATTTACACGGTGCCAGTTTCTTGCCTGTTGTATACAATTAAATTGAAGCAATAAATGAGTTGCATGGTCTAAACAAAAAATGGTCTTAACAATTATTGCGCGCAATTTATTGCATTCAATTATTGCTCTTGTGTGTACAAGAAAATGGCATCGTGTAAATGGGCCTTTAATGCAAAATTTGAACAAAGCTATAATGTTGATAGCGTACTCGGCAGAATAATTAATCCGACACTATCAAGTCTTACGTCCCCTAAGTTTCTGCTTGATTTAATATTCAACCTAATACATATAAATTTGGAAGTTTGGTTGCATCAAATACGCTCTTGTTGACGGGGCCCATAAGTCTGTTCGACTTACTACTACAGCTAAGCACTAGTCAAATTATAACGCGGCTCGCATATAACATCTGTCGTATTACAAATTTGCATAGCATTACTGCGGTTATGATAACCTTAATGTACCCTGTGTACACGTCACTGACACAGCGTACCGCTAGGCGTGGAGAGGCGTCAATCAATGAAGTCGCACTCGTAACTGAATCGCCTCACCCGCCCCGGCAAAAACTGCGCCGTAATGAGCCCGCTGCAAGCGATAAGCTGAAAGCGTACGCATGCGACATTTTCTCTAATCTACTTAAATTGACCCACATTTAACCGATAGTATAAAAACTTCACCGTTGAACACCTGATGGGTCAGCACTTTTATTTGCAATAAACAATTTCGTTATTGCCGGCACCTCAAATTGAACTTGGAAACAATTCTTTAAAAAAGCAAAGTTCCGCAATACGAATGTAGATTTTTCAAAAAACGTCTTTTTAGTTTTGTTTTATTATTAGTCTCAATTTTCATGGACAAAAATCTTTTTAAATTTAGAATATTTTTCTGCGAGTCATTATATTAAAAAAGGTGAATGAGAAGAAACGAGGTCTGAACAGAATTAAAATTAAATTATTAAAAGATGATTTTTCAAAGAATATATTTGTAAAGCTTCATATAATATAAATACCAATAATAACTTAGTATATGCCATAAAGAATATTCTTATATTCTTAATATGAAAGACAAAGCACCTATAACGTAATGTAAATAACATAGAATTTCTATGAACCATAAGACTTTTTTTATTTTTCGAGCGTTCGCTTTTAATTCAGTATTCTTGAGCGTATCTTTTCAAATCCTAGCCACTCTAAATAAAACACAGACAGCAAAATGTACAAAGGTTAACATCGACGAAAATAGAGTAAAAGGAGTGTCAGTTCCGGTTGAATCTTATAACTTGTACCACGCAAAGAAAATACGCATGGAACGCTAGCAAGAGTGTCGGTCAAGAGGCCAGGGGACAGTTACAAAAGCCGTGCTTAATGCGCGCTGTGCTCTTTTATTACGTCTCCAGGGGTTGTGTTAGCCGTTATGACGCCTTGCTGCGTGTTTATTTCAAAGCGGCCACGTGTGTGAATGCAGAATTAGCGACGTGGAATTCAAGAGGAACGCACTAACTGTGCTATTCTTACTTTTTACACTCTCACCGACTTGCACAAACAAATAAAACTACTTACATTTGCAAACATCGTAAAATCTTATGGAAAAATCTAACTTTTTAATATATTATTACTAAAATCTAACTTTTTAATATTCTTTGATACCATATTTGATGGAACAGTTTGCTCATTTTGAAGCTGTAGGTTCCAGTGTACCAGGACTTTTTCATGTGATAAGTTGGCAAGGAAGCAGGCTATTCATCTGATACGTGATAACCGCCTCCCATGGAAATTTACAGCCGTGAGATTCCAAGGACATTGCCAACCTAAAAAGGAGTGATCCCCGGTTACCTGACTCTCCAAACGGGGCGAAACGCAATAGTTAAATACTTTCAATTCACGCCAGGCTTGTGGGAGGCCGTGATACTTCTCCAGACAGGTCTGCCCATTCGTGCAACTTCTGCTGTTGTGTAACAAAATGAAAGGTGGTCTTGGTGTTTCATAAAACCTATGAAATATTTATACACAAAACGTAGTTACGATCCCAGTTGTGGTAACATTTCGTTTGTTTTTCATATAAATAATGAGAACTTTGTAATGCTTTTTAAACGATCATCAAATTCTTCATAAATGTTCATAATCGCATATTTACAGTAAGTGTTTCAAACGTGTTTAACAATGTATACAAGAAAAATGGAATAATACAAAGAGAACACAATATTTAAAAATAACTAATCGACAGCCTAGCTTTAAGTTGGACTATAATCGTAAATTATAAATATTTTCTTAATTATGATAACTCAAAAATCTAACATATCAACTTCACTTATAATAAAACGAATCTGCTGTCTGCAAATACGCTACTATCTTCTACTCCTAACAAAGAGATGATTATCCCGTTGGATCTGTGATTAGCGCTAATAATAATAAAGCTAATGAACGTCGGATCGTGTTAACCACTCAAGTGTCACACAAATCTCCTACTCCATCACGCTTTTAGTAGATTGATAGAGCAATGAGGCGGTATGTGTTACAGCTGCCACCACGTTAAACTTACCGCTTATTGGAGTGCTGATCTCAACACGATACGACGCCTTTCTGGTCTATTTAGGCTACGCGGCATTAGTTGGATGTCAGATCATGTTTAATGGTACAGACGGTTGACATGATGTTCCTAATGCGTGCAGGAAAGGGAAATATTTCCCAGCCTCAGATTTCCCGACCGATCCTATGTAACGGTCTACAAGGCAAGAGCGTAACGGCTTTTACAGAGTATTTTACCTTTTGCGTTCACCATCAAAGAATGCTCATTACCGGGAATAATAGACAAGCATTTATAAGTCGATCATTAAAATCAAACATTATAAATATATACACAAATATTTGGAGTGATAGAACTGTATTTTCTATTAAAGTTGAACGCATGAAAAACGTGACATCTTTAACGTTATTATACGAAGTTTTTTTCTACAATATTATATTACGAAGTTTTTTCTACATGTTTTAATTATTTTACTTACTCAACCCATTCTAGGCTTGTCTTATATTCCCCAATAATATTAAATATTTGTGTTTACTAAACACAGTGAATTTCATTCAACAGACTATCTATTTTTATTTCTTTCTCTTTATGTTACGATACGAGTATATAGAGCATACGATAAAAAGCTCACATTTAGTAAAAACGGGTTCTATTTGTCATAAGAAAACGCTATATTATCGTATAAGAAGCTGGTAAATCTTTTCTGCTTACTTTTCGTTCGGATCAAAGGGAAACCGTAATCTGTTTTGAGGAAAGTTCCTCGTGTAAATAAAGAAAAGAGTTTTATTTATATACTCTGTCACGTTCCACAACATTCAACAAATGGGCCATTTTTGCAATATTGAAACACTACAATAAACATGACTCAGAAATCTGTTGTGATGGTCTTAGGGTATTTTAATATTAGCCTATTAATTCTTCATTCTGAAATAACATATTAAATGAAACTAGTTTCTGCATTTTTATTTTTATTTTTAAATACCGACAGGAAGAATTGAAAAGAGGAATTCAAATTACAATTCAATAAAAGTAATATAATCTTATGATGATTGTACTGTAAAATGAATTTACAATATATTTGTAAACCATAATATAGAGGTGGGATTTGACATACCCGGCTATCTCACTCACCAGAGAAACGCAGAAATATGACAATTTCATTGCAAGCCAGTTTTCTGTGAAGTTGTGGTACTTATCCGGACGGACCTGACCATCGTGCAACTGGCAGGACTGTTGCGTGGCCCCACCACGGTTAATTTTATTTATGGATTAGTGCTAGCAACCTTTAGTTTACATTAGTTTATATTCAGTAATCCTTTTCTATTAAATACATCGGAAATTCCCAGCGCGAGCCTAGACGCGCTGAGTAAAGGGCAGATGGCGTGGGGGTGCGGCAAAAACGTAACACACCGTATTTCGACCCCGTTAGACCAACATGGAGGTACATCCGCTCTTATTGCCTCTCCTCGATACATCTACCGGGAGCGGCTTCTTGTGTACGTTCTGTCGCGTTGATTGATAATGCCAATAACTTTTTGCCGCCAACAAATGCTCGAAGCAGGGGCTTTGGCTCAGTTTTATCGCTTTTCACAGAGAGCTATATTGAAGTGCTTTATTTATATATTTACAATCCAACGTAAGGCCCGCGCTAATGATTATTTATTAAGTTATCTTCGTTAATGCTTTATACTTAAAAGCGAGTCAATCCAAGGAGAATATGGTTAATTGTTAATTCTTGTTAACTCTGTAGACAATTTATTATTTAATTTAATAAAAAAAAATATTTACAAATGAATTGTAATGACATTGATTATCAGCTTATATATAAAATTCTCGTGTCACAAAGTTAGTTACCTTACTCCTCCGAAACGGCTTTACTGATTTTTATCATATGCATATTCAGTAGGTCTGAGAATCGGCTATATATTTTTCATCCCCTTAAATGTTAAGGGTGGTCCACTCCTATTTTTTTTTTATTTTTAAATATAAAATTTTTTGTTATTGTTTTTTTATGATACAGCATACAAAAATACATACAACTCAAAATTTTCACCCCTCTACGCAGACGTAGTTGCGGGCAGCAGCTAGTTAGAATATAAGGTGTTCGAGATCTTATACTACATAGTATAAAACAAAGTCGTCCCGCTGTCTGTCTGTATGCTTAGATCCTTAAAACTACGTAACATATATATATATATATATATATATATATATATAACATAATTAGGTTATATATATATATATATATAACATAATTAGGTTATATATATATATATATAACCTAATTAACGAAAGTTTTTGTTAGAACAAAAACCTAAACATATCAAACATATCTCCTTAGATATACATGATGTTTCCTTTCTCTGCTAACTACACATCGAATTAGGAAAGCATTATTTAAAATAGTATTTTTAAACCAAAAATTAAACAATCACTGTTAATATTATCGACGTTTATGTTGATAACAAACTAAGAGAATTCCGTTTCGTTTTCATTTCTAACCAATAACCGTCCCCGTGTGCATCGGCATTTCGAGAACAGGAGGGACTTAAGTCATTGCGCCTACTTTACTCCCAACGTCACTTTAATCTTCTTGGAGTTGTTCTTACTTGGATGCTTTCGTGTTTCTATTGCCAATACTTGTTTCTATTGTCATTGTTCGAGTTTAGGCATTAATAGTTCCGCATTGCTTAAAGTTTCTTTTACTTAAACTAAACGCTTCCTCGTCAATTTGGTGAATTTGAAATCGATTGATTAACTAAAATATTAAAGGCGTTTAAATACAGTGTTTCCATTTCTGAAAAATCAATAATTATCCTAATGAAATTAACTAATTTATTATTTATGTTCATTAACTATAATTCAGATAGAATCATTCTTACATGTAAAAACATTGATATATTTTTGGCATTTACGCTTAAAATAGTAAAAAAGTAAAGTAAAGTAACAGCCTATACATGTCCCACTGCTGGGCAAAGGCCTCCTCTATACCGAGGGTATCAGGGCATAGTCCACCACGCGGCCCCACTGCGGATTGGCGGACTTCACATATCTTCGAATTTTTTTTTTTTTTATTATTTCGAAAATATGCAGGTTTCCTCACGATGTTTTCCTTCACCGCGGAGCACGTGATAAGTCAGCACTTAAAGTTAAAAACTTCATTGGTGCCGGCACCGGGGACCGAACTCAGGTTGCTCGAGTATATTAAATTAAAGGCGAGCGCCCGGACACTGAGCTATCACGGCTCAAAATAGTAATCATTTTTATTTCTCGGTGTCTTCTGTTTTCTATTTTTCTTTTTGCTGGCTAGGTTCTGCTTTTTTCCTTTTTTATATAATGTCCTTGTTTTCTATTAATTTATAAACTATTTTGAACATTTAAAACCGATTTCAATCATACGATAAATAACAAGCAACAATATAAAATTTTATTCAAAGTTAAAGATGAGATCTGAAATCTGATGTGAAAAGATTGCAAAAAAACTTGAGACACGAGAATATTGTCTACAAGAGACTATGACTACAACAACTGCAGTTTATCTTCATTTGTTCCAGTATGTTCAAGTTACAGTACAGTTCTATTGTACCTTGAAAGTTTTACCTTTTTATTCCTAGCTGCTTTTGTTTCTAACTTTATAGAAAATATAGTTTTTATGAAGATAAAAAATATGTCTCCGCATTTATTTATTTCGTAAGAAAATGTTAGAAACGCAACAGGTACAACAGGTAATTGATATGCGAAAAACCTCAATCATGATTGAAGAAACTCATTGTTCAATTGTAATTTAACTTTAATTTTATCTTCATTTATTCTCGTAAACAAACAGGCGGCAAAACGCAATAAAGGACAATAAAGCAGCAGTTTTTATAGTGTTTAATTGAGGTTTTAATTTTGCCGGAGCACAACTAATACCTTTAATGCTGACCGTAGCACGGGTAAATAGCATAGGGATGTTCAAAATTCTCTTTTATATTTTACTCTCTACACTTATTGCGATGGTGGAAAATTTTTGAAAAATTAAAAAAAAAACCCGTAACGAACTTAATAAATCGATGAAATAATTTTATATCATAATAATTTTTATATCTGCGTATTGGTCTTCAAAACATGTTCCTCGCGACATTTTCCTTCACCGCAGAGCACGCGATAAGTCAGCACTTAAAATTGCAACCAACATTTTCATTAGTTGCTCGTATAATAAATTTTTGGTAATTCATAATTTTGGCCAAGTCTCTGATCACAGATCCCAGTTACAGTAGCTCTCTATCCGTCGTCGTCCGGGTCTTCTACATGGCCTTTGTGGGGCCTTGCAGGTGCGGGTATCGAGGCTTAACCTCATGACCCGTGCTTCTTCTCGGGGGCCATTAAGGCACCCCGGTAGTTGGGGCCTATATAGGCGCTACGGTATATACGTTGTTAACGCAGGAACGATTTAACCTCGTTGCTCGCCTAGATGCCCGGCGAGGAGTGAGGTTAGTGTGCGACTTATCGCACTCCAGGTTGCCAAGCTTGCCGTTGTTGCTGATATTATGCTATTTATGGCCTCATTTGCGACGCGTATTAGAAGTCGCACCACTTCCGTAATGTTGTCTGTTGTAATAGCTTCCGATGTACGCTGGTGTTCGCTGGGGTGGTGTTCTCGACGTACGATTGGCTCCGCCCTTATGTTGTCCCTGAAGCGTATTGTTCTGCCTTCCCCGCTAGGGGGGGGGGGCGAGTGGTGTGTTTGACGGGGGCGGGGGGGGCGATTTATCGCTGTCGTCTCCGTCTCCGTAGTTGGTATTGGCACCGATGGTGCGTCGCTCGCCGACGTCGCGGGGGGCATCACGTCCGCGGCGTCTGCGTCGGTGACTTCTTATCCGCTGTGTAGGCGGGTTAGCTGGGGGTTGTAGCGTAGTAACTACTGTGTTGGTTCTTGTGTCTGTGTCGACGATATTGGTAATCCGCTGTACCGATGACATAAAGTCCCTATATATACCCGCGGCAGTGGTTCGTGCCGCGGTAGGGGGTTGTAATGCGGTTGCGCCTCTACTTGTTTGCTCCGGGTCGGTCGGAGGGGGGGTAGATGAGGTTGGGGGCGGGGGGGGGGGGCCCCCCCCCTCCCTTCGGTCGTTCCCTTGTTCGCGCCTTTCTCGGCCGATTGTCACCCAACCGTCCTCCGTAGGCGCGTTTCTTCGGGGTTCCGGTCTTTGTGGATGCAGTTTCATACCCCGTTTTCTTGCCTCCCTTATGAAGGCGGGGCAGCGCCGGTCATTGGCGGGATGCCGCTGGCGACAGTTTGCGCATCTGGCTGGAGTTGTAAGCGGCAATGGGCAGTTTGCCGCAATATGATTGTCTGCACATCTGACGCACACAACGGGTCGATGGCAGTTATAGGAGGCGTGTCCAAATTGCTGGCATCTGTGGCATTGCGGTGGGCCGGTTCTACCTCTCCATCCTTCCACAGTAATGCCAGGCATATTAAGTAATTCGACTGTATCATACAGTCTGGCGAGTTCTCTGTTATTGATGCGTTCTAATTGTACATAGAAAATGCATCTTGTGCGGTTTCTGGCCGGCGGTATTAATTTAGTGTATACCGCCGGGAAGCCTAATTCTTTTAGGGCTTCTGTGATGTCCTCCGGTGGGGTGGTTTCGGGGAGCCCTCTAATCCCGACCTTAGTAGGGAGCTCGGTAGCGGGAGCATAGCAATGCCATTTAATTGCACTGTTTGTTTCGGTGGCATTTGCTAAGTGTCTTTGTACGACACGGTACTCATTCGCGGATTGTGGGAGAAAGCGCATTCCTTTGCCGAACGTACGAGCGTTGGGGGCGTGTCCCAGTTTGCGCTTAAGCTCCGCGAAATGGGTGGTCCAATCAGGTAGGTGTTCTACCACTATTGGAGGGTAGCCCTTTTTGGTGGTTTCATGAGGCTCCGTGGTGGCTTCAGGTTGTGGTTGCTGCGATGTGGATGGCATCGATGGCGGAGTGGTGGCTCGAGCGATTGTCGCATAGGACGTGCTCTGCGTTAGATTTTGTTGGATTTCCTTTATTTTCGATGGGGCTTCATTGCGCTCGGGGGAGCTTCTCACCGTGTCGTACGACGGCGAACGCGGGGGTTGCGAATGACGCGTGTATGCGGCTGCCTCGGGGTTGCGGTCATCTTCGCTGTCGATAGAATTGGCGATCCAACACACTGTCGTTTTTCGTACAACGACGCTTCCGTTTCAGGCGGCGTATGTCGCCTACGAGTCTTACGGCGGTGGTACGTCTTGGCCGGGGTGGATGCGTACCTAGACGCACCACCGTCGGCCTTGACTTCCGCCACCCCCGAAGTGCTTGCGGCGCTCCTGCGGTACTCCTCTTCGCTTGTAGAGAGGTCCTCCGTTGGTTGTTGTTGTTGTCGCTGCAGTTTTGGTCGCAACTTATCCCTCGGGAGCTCAGCTTCCTCGACGATAGGTTGGTCCGTCACTGTAGGTAGACGGGTCCTCCTACGAGGTTTGGGGGGCGATGCGCCCTCCATCCTACGTGGTTCCGTCTTGGTCCGTTGTGCGGACGGTGTCGATACCCCCAGGCGAGCAAGTACCTTACTCCCTTCAGCGCGGGCAACTTAGCCGGGTGAGACCCCTAGGGGAGGCCCAGCGAAGCGCCCAGCGAGCAGGGAGGGGTACAAGGTCGCAAAGTGTGGTGGTAATCGTCGCGCTTCGTAGCGCGCGCACTGCCTGCCCTTTTCCTACAGGAAAGGGGGGACACAGTGCGGGGTCGCACAAGTGGTCTCGCGGTCGCAGGGGTGTAGGTGTCGGCGAGGCTTGCACGGCGCTCACGTTCCGGACAAGGTGGCCTAGGCTGCTCGACGCTTCACGGAGTTAGTACCTCGACGTTAGGCGGAGTGGCTTCGGCGGACTTCGGCTGGATGGCTTCAATCACACACGATGTCGCAGAACGGGCGCTTATGCTCTCTATCCGTAAACGTTAAAACTTACATGTACTGTTCTCTTCCCCTATTTTCAGCCAATTTCAAAATTGGAAGAGGTCATTTATTTATTTAGTTATTTATACTTTATGCACACAAAATATGTACAGAGGCGGACTTAATGCCATCAGCATTATCTATCAGTCAACCTTTGGGTGGTCCAGAGAAGTTAAAGTAGGTGCATTAATTGTAAGAAAAAAAGAGCGGCGTTGGCGAATAGCTAACCATTGAAGTTGAGAACGATAGATAGACACATTAATTAGATAAATCATTAATTCGAATTTGTTTTTTTCTAGGTTTGTTTCCTCAAAACTCGGTAAAATTATTTTAGCATTGGGATCAGTATAACTTGTCATTTTTCATTGGAGAAGAATATCTATTTAAAACTTAACAATTTTTTTATGTATGTTTATACAACCGTATGTATGCGCGATCCTTTGTGTGTATATTTGAATGTATTTATTATATTTTTATTTATATGCCTGATATCAATAAACTTAACTTAGTGTTTAATTCCAATAATCTGTATGTAGTACAAACTATAGTAGGACTAGAATAATAATGCACACACATATGCCAAGTAACCTTTCATTATGATTTCCTGACTTCAATTTAGGGTTTTGTTCGCCTTTGAGTGCATAATAAATAAAAAATGATTATGCAAACTTTGTATTCATATATCGTTTTAAAATGACGAGATATTTTCGCTTTCAACGAAGATCCGTATGGACCACCAACGATCGACAAAGACCACCTACGTACGCTACCAAAAGTGTTATTGTTAGCGATACTCTAACCAGTAGAGCAAGCTCGGTGCGTCAGACACTCCTTATAAGCTGTTTACTAATTGCGGCTGATTGAATTCTTTTTATTTAAGCAAGTATCATTTCGTATCAAACATTCGTTTTGGTTTTAATATTGAGTGAGGTGATCGGAGACCCCTTGAACACATGATTAGGTATGCCGCCTTCTTGTCTGCCACTTGTATTTAATTGATATAAACCAAATACGTAAATATCCCTTATTTTATTCAAGTGAGTAGACACCTAGTATACTTATATATAATTTTCGGAAAATGATTAAAACATATTTATACAGGGAGAATTTTCTAAGTGTATCCATTTTTTTATTAAATTCTTGAAATAAATGATGTTACATAAAAAAAATTACAAATATTTTAAAATCTCTCGTATTTAATTAATTACATTCATTTGAACTTACCTCAAAAAGTGCGTGATTTATGGGCAACTTATTTATTTTACGCACGATCATATAACTAACACGCACACAAGTTCGTTTCAAAAATATATGACGCATTTATGAATGACTACAGCAATGTCAATAAGTTTTAGGAAACAGAATTGCAATTTAAAAAAAAATTGTTTTAAAATAGTGTGTAATTTTTCAATAAACGATAATACTACCGTGTCTCAACCTCCTGTGTGAATTTGGACACCTTTAGAAAAGCCACCCTGTATCTTGAAATTCTTAAAATCGAATAGCAGTGAAATAAGTTATACTAGTACTTTGGAGATGCGTTTTAATCTAGTAAATTGATTATTATTAATGAAATGTAAATTGAAATTAAATACAAAAGGTAAATTCACAGATATATAACATACACATAAATGAGAAATACTCCGTGTCTCGTTGAGAAACAGACTGCCAAATAAAGTAGTACATATATATTTATACAGACACCATTGTTGGCTCGTAAAGGCCCATTTACACGATGCCATTTTCTTGTACATACAAGAGCAATAATTGATTGCAATAAATTGCGCGCAATAATTGACCATCAAGAATTGTAAGCAACAGTTTACACGCAGATATAGTAAAAAAAATTGAATGCGATTATTGAATGCAAGTCTTGACAAGAAATAATTTCAAATGTCTTTTGTTTACACCAATGCAATTATGTTTAGGCGATTATTACTTTCAAATTTTGACTTGTCTAAACACGTGCTTGTATGTCCGTGTACAATTTATTGGCGTGTTGCTTCAAGTATTGCAGGTATTTGCGTTGACAAATATTTAATTCAAGTGTTGAACGTTTTGAAAAGGGCTGTTTATTTAAAAAAATGGGTTAATAATAAATGTTTAAGTTAGATTATGCCGATTTAATATATTTCATTGAGATTTATTTATTATTATCCATATATCATTATTCATTTTTTGTCCAACATTTTTACGACCATTTCTCAATATTTCTTGCCTCAAAAGAACAGCAACGATTAAACACCCTCACTCATCGCACTCATTTTTGCAATGGAAGAGAGAATGCAATTGAATACAAGAATTGCTTAAGAAATTATTATGTGTGCTGTTTACACCAAGGAAAGTTTTGAAACAAAACTTGAAGCAAGTCTTGTTCAACAGTCAAGAATGTTATGTGTTGTTTTTGACCATGCAACTCATTTATTGCTTCAATTTAATTGTATACAACAGGCAAGAAACTGGCACCATGTAAATGGGCCTTAATCCACACGGCATTCAATTCTGATAAAACTTTTAATGAGAGGCGTCCCCCGTATTCTGTGGACAATAATGACCAATGACAACTTTATGTCCCCGCCACAGATCGAGAATAATGAATTCACACAACACAAACATTTACATATAAGCGAAAGGTCAAACCTTTCTCGTTGTCGCTATCGATTATAATCGCGTCCATTAATTCTATTAAATACGTTTGTAATAAAGTGGGTGGACCATGGAAGGCCACGCTCCTTTGAAGGCCAACTATTAAAAAGTCGCAGTTATTGACATGTAAAGACGTATTCCTTCCAGTTCACACTAAGATCTATCAAACTTAAGGCCCCGAACACGGCGGCGATTCGATCGCGCCGCTATTGTGGCAGTGCGATCTCACGCGTAGTAGACTTCGATCATCGTCGTTACAATTGTTATTCACGCGCACTGCAAAACGTAAGTTTTTGGCAATAACCTATTATTATCTCATATTCCTTTTATTGTGAATTAAAAGTAAAATGAATACATATGGTACTAAAGTTAAAAAAACATAGTTTTGCCTCAATTTAAGTTAAAATATTGGTGGTGTTCCTAGGAAAGCCGGCGGTTCCTTATAAGGCCAATCAAAAATTTGACGGTTGGCCTTGCTATGGTACATGGGACGGTAATATTTATAAACCATGAACATAAGAACACTAACTTTTTAGTTATAAACACGTACTGTTACAGTTAAAACAATGTTTTATATTACTAAACTAATTTACATGAAAAGCAACGAATATACAAATATTTACATGTAAAAAAATTGTAAAGTAAGTCTGTGATAAGTTATACATACGATAATCATCAGATAGTCAGTCTATAACTATACTTTTAGCAAAAAAAAAAACATTATTACATTAAGTCGGTAATTAAACAGATGATTCAATTTTATGCGAATATTTCAGATATCATAAATGTCGGATTTAAAACCTAACACACAGTACGTAACAGTTTAAGACGTGCCATGGAAGCAGTACAAAATAATCAACTTAATACAAATGCTGCAGTGTTAAAGTTCAATATTCCAAGACGCACCAACTAGAGCTAGAGCTCCAAAAATGAATAAGCCCCTTGTGAAACACCATTTTGAAGAAGTCAAGAAACTCTATAAAGAGCTAGACATTATTGCACATCCAGAACGCTTGTATAACATGGATGAAAAAAGGTGTCGCATTACGGTCCACAAACAAAATGTAGTTTTGGCTGAAAAAAGGATATAATTAATATGAAAAAGTCATAGTCATAATTGTTAGTTTGGCGTTCTTAGGAACATATTGGCCTTACAAAGAACGGACCCACAAGAAGGCCATTTTTGGAAAAAAAAAATTTTTTAATTTCATTATAAAACCCATTGGCAGTTTATGTGTTGCCAATATAATACTTATTACTACTATTTTTAAATAATTTCCATTACTATATTCTTAGTTATACATTGGTGTTCAATTAATGTTCGTTGAGTTTTTTATCGATGATAAAAATATATTGAGCATTTAATGTTTCGCTTAAATGATAGAGCTTATTATGTACATTTAGTAAAAGCGGATATATTTAATGTTACTACACTATTTTTAAGTTTAGCGACTGATGAATAATATTGGCCTTGTTTGGAGCCGTGTTGCTTGCAAGGCCATTTGGAAGAGCTTAATAAAACTTAACTTTAGTGAATAGTGATTAAATTTAGATTAAAAAAAAGTGATTTAAATGGTGCACAATAAAACAAAGTATTACTTAATAGTTTGTTTCCTTCATTTATCCAGTAAATAAACGAATAAAAAGCGTTTACTCGTTAGAGTGGCCTTCCATGGTCCACCCACCTTATTAGTTAACGATAATATAACTTTAGCTTTGTCTGTAGTAACACAAGAAGCATGCAACATATTTGAAACACCTCTAATATCGAGTACCCTTATTGTAAGTTTTACGAGTTTCGTAAAAAAAACTTTGTGAACGTTGCAAAGTGTTTGAGATTTTGATATGGGAACTTCGGGGATTTTAAATCAAAATTAAACACAATAAAACTCGTTTAAAAAAAAGGAGAAATAGGACGCAACCAATATCCAGGATGCGTTGTGTAATGATATCGTTGCTGCTAAAATCCGCAACGTGCAAATCGTGTAGTTGGGCACTGTTTTGTACCGAACACTCCAAGCCATCGAACTATGGCAGGCTTATTATGCGTGGCTTATTCCTTGCATTAGCACACACAAATTTATTGCAAAATGAACTGATCGTCGTAGCTGTCAGTGCTTCGCTCTACGCATTGTTATTGTAATACTGTTAATTCCGTTTGCTCGTATCGTGGTCAGGATAGTAATACAAGCAAGCAAATTAGTAATACATTACCGTACTATAAACGAATACGCTTCCAATATTCTTTTTACTGTTCATTCACTTCACCTTTATTGCATATCTGTTATCACCTCAAAGAATTTATTAATTATAAATCTAATGATTAAAGCGAAGTAAAATATCAGTAATTTATCAGACTGCTGGGCAAAGCCTACTTTTTGTAAAAGTTTTTCCCAATTCCAATGACATATGAATACGTTATGACAGTTTTTTTTGTACTTAAGTTTCTAATAAAAATTAATAAGACATTAAGTCATCACTAGCTTTTTCCAATATGTATTTCATACGTCAACCTAGTAAGCGCATGAAGCGCTTAATATTGCAACTTGGAGAAGCAATATCGAAAGGTATTATCATAAGCGATGCTAAAGCTAGCCAGTGTTTAATCTGTGCAATATTGTTACAGGTGACGGCTTCCAGGGCGAGCCACGTTGCCTGAGATGTAAGAATATTCCGTATGCTTTAGTTTATTATTATAAATCAGCAAGTAAGTAAGGATTTGCCTCGGCTTCGCATGGGTGCAACGTATACATATAAACCTTCCTCGTGAATCAATCTATCTAGTAAAAAAAATCGCATCACGATCCGTTACGTAGTTTTAAAGATCTAAGCATACATAGAGACAGACAGACAGCGGAACGTCTTAGTTTTATACTATGTAATGAAGTCACACACACTGTTATAAATTCATTTGACGCCTCCGGTTCTAACTTGTTTAATATCTCCAAAGGTACCATTTTAAATTTTCCGAGTAAGCAGTATCAGATATTAGATTGTCCAATCATCCATTAACATTTCAATACAAGACATGAATAACCCAAGTTCAACCTACTTGCTAGCTTTTTTCTCCAGGCCAGGAAAGACTTTGCCGTTTGCGTTTAACTTCTAACCAAAGCTATTTCTATTTTTCCCAATCGCATCATACCGGTCAAACGAGTTCTTCATTAGCACGACTTAGACGCAATCACTTCCAGCAACCACTATTACCGGTGCCGATATCCTGTCCTGATGAAACCAGAACCGTTTTTGACTTGCACAAGCAGTTAATCGCTGCAGTGCTTGCAATCGTGATTCGCGGTTATCGATTAAGAAATACCACGGATTGGTAGTGGCGTTTCTGAAGATTAAATCTAAATCTTATTTCAAGTTTTATAGTGTCATCTCTTCAAAGATGAAATATTAAATTTTTTTTTTTGAAAAATGTACGAAAATTCTTCTCGGCCACGAAAAGCGAATCGCGTCTTCCGGAATCGCGTCTTTTAGCTTTAGATTAGCTTTAACCACTACGCTAAACGGCCGTACTTGTCACGGCAACGAATTTTAAGATTATATCTGGAGAAATTAAAAGTGCAATTAAGTTAAAACAGCACTAAGTGGAGTAAGTCAAAAATTACTGCGTTGTAAAAAAAATGTCCAGTGAAAAACAAAACTTAATACAATTAACTATTTTTCTTTCTGAATCATTAGTTCAATTATCGGATGGAAATTATTGTTTCCGTACAATTTCATCAGATAAATGGCAATGAAGGGCCGATTTCCTTTTCTCTCGCTGACATTGTCATTGAATTCGGAATCAAATATATTTTTTAATAAGTTATTATTTATCAAGTTTTGTATTTATATCAGCATTCTCTCAATCTAAGACAATACACAAATGAGTAATGGGTGTTCACGACTTTAGGCTAATATTTACTGTTTTAATTTTTGTATGAAATATTTTTTTTAGATTCAATCGCGTTTATTTTAAACTTTTCCGATGTTTTGAATACCTTACAGCATTTATGATCTCCCCGGTAAACTATAATATTTTGTTTCATGTGTTCGCGTAAATAAGAGATTATTTATATTTTAATTACTCTATTTATATTATAAGAGATTATTATAAGAGATTATTTAGTATTTTGTTATTAAACTTTTAAGTTTTTTTATTCTGTTACAAAGTTGTTTTTCATACACATGGTGGGATATGACGCAATCGTTCGCTATCGACAGGTGAATCTGTAATAACACAATGATGTCATCCCTGTGAACAGTAAAGCAAAATTATTTTATGTTGTTTGTGTTCTTTGATATTGTGGTACCCGCAAGAGCCAGTCAAAATTATTCAAAACTAGATGTAACTTTACATAATCTACCCATAGAAAAAACAAAAGAAATCCTATAGACAATGAACTAATTCTCCTACCTTTATAATGGTTATCACTATGAATTATTCTAATGAATTTGTTCTCCTAACAAACCCTAAGGCAAACAGAAGCATTCCAATTAGGACGCATTATCAACACATTCGCAATTATAAGACCACCAGAGACTTTCCGAGAATGTTTTTATTATCTTTAACGAAAAGACGTTGAATTAGGGAACATCATACGAAAAGCAATTCGTTTTACTGTCGTCACGGAAAATTCCCTATAAAAAACACTAACAAAGACGATGAATTCACAAGGAACGTCGTAAATACTGGGAAAATTCAATCATAACATTTGATATAATAATGTCTACGTTTTCCATTTGTTCGAGAACTCTGCAATACTTGCAAAAATATTCCACATCCGTACCAATAGGGTCGTAATAAACCTAAGTCGTGATTCAGAAAGCAGGTTTCGTTACGACAAGGTTTACCATATCCAGCGCATTCGTTTAATAACTTTATCCACCGATACAAAGTCATTACCGACGACCTACAAGGTAATGTTAAACTCGATTTCATATTAGAAATACTCCAATACAACGTGAATTGACTCGAGCACGCCGAAGCATTGGCTTTATGGGATAAGTGCACGCGACGCGACTGGCTGATGGTTTTAGTTAATAAGAGTATTGAATAACATTTCTAGTACTCAACTCTGTGTTGGCTTTCTCACAAATAATCTGAGATTTCGAACTTTTGGGCGCGAATTCTATATACTAGCTGGCTTTCGTCAATAGTTTTCCCGTTTTACGCTATTTACTTGTATGCAAAATTGGTGACTAACTGTTGGGCCCGCTGTATGGAAGCAGAACCTCATAGTTTTCGTTCTTATGAAGCTCAATAAGATTATAAACTTAATTCTTAATTCTCTTAATCGCAGCCCTATTATAATTCGCTTATTAAACAAGTTAGTCTTTGCCTAATCTAAGGTAAAAGAAAAACATTTTCATGTGTGAAGGTGGCAAGAGATTGGTGGGAAAGTGGCAGATGATTTGGCGGTTCAGCCGATGTTAAGTGATAACTGACGCCCATTTTGCAACACCCGTAGGTCTACAAATGCGTTGCCACCTTGTCGCAAATGTGCGGACCCTTTGAATAAAAAATAACTCATAATTTTAATGAAATTTTCATTCATTAACTGATATAACCCAACCTTTCGTTAGTACAAGGATTATTGAAAATATCCATCAATTTGAATATTCCGATGGGACCACGTAAATATTAAACAACAAATTAAAGTACACTAATTAATATGGCATTTGGAAATGTTAAAATTTATTTTATGTTCTTCTCCAAATTGTAATATGAATATGGTTGTATTATAGCTCTTAGTTCTACTTAATTTTGAGTAATCAGTACGTAAGCGTTTTTTTGTTTACATCTTTTATACTCATTAATTTTTTTTTTATCGGATACATTGCTAAATATGTTTCATAAATACTTTTAATTCCCTACGCTTTGACCAACTTTAGTCCTTGTTTATGGAACACTGAGATGGTTTACTTCCTAATGCCGTATTTAGTTTCGAGTATATAATATTTTCAATAATTTTATTTGGCCAATTTACTTTCAGTACTAGCATGCTTATATATCATTTTATGAATAATTGAATTTGTAATTTTAAATTTTATTCAACTTTCTCTATTGAAATAAGGATGTTTTTTTTTAATAGACTAGGGAGTTATACCTGTAAGGAGCCGGTATTCCTTTGGTGCGATTTTTCTTTATATACGATAAAGAAAGGGCTTCCAAATTTACAATCAACATTGATGAAAACATAGTCGATGTGAAGCACCGCCAATGAAAGGGGGTCTGTAGTTTATAATCACAATATTGAGCGGCCTATTTATTTATTTAAGGTTTGACAAGCCAAAAATCCTCCCAAAGGATGATAAAAGAGCGTTTCTAGTGCGCTCAAATTGTATCTCAATTTATAACATTATTAAACCCTGAAATTCGATATCACAAGAATTTACTACTACGGGTTACAATGATATCGGCTTAAGTTGAATATATGACGCATCAATTATAGATAGACATAAATAAACACTAATATACATGATGCAACGGTACTACTTATGCATCATTTTTACAAATGAGAATAAGATAAAGGTTTAATGAGAGATACAAGAGCCTTATCCATAGTTATTGCTTGATCGCCTTGTCTCTAACCATATGAAGTGCAATCGTGTTTTGCTTATTCTTTACTCTAGTTTTCCGAGTTACGTGAGAACCTCCTCTTACTCATATTAAGCCACATCCAGTTTTAGTAGGGTTATGTGGTTCGTGCACATTTTTCTGATTTACATAAAATGTCGGTTCTATATTCGAAGCGTATAGTTTTTCAATGCTTTGCAGCGGCCCACGACGGCCAGACTGGCGATTACATTCCGATGCGTGTGCGACGACGATCAATAAAATTAGAATTACAAAGAGGATGACCGCGAGAAGACATTAGCGGATCGCAGCGACGCTAATCTCTTGTACGACTCCGTGGCGCAGTTGCCAAGGCATTGGCTACGGCGTCGGGGGTCGTGGGTTCGTCCCCCACACGCGACAAATATTTGTGTGAACCACAGATAGTTGTTTCGCATCTGGGTGTTTGTCCACGTGAAATTTATGTTTGTAAAACGTCCTTACAACACAGCTAATGTTATAATGTTATCCTAAAGTATTGGTTGTTTTTTTTTTTTTTTTCAAAAAACAATGAAACCTAAAGAGAATGCTGACGATACGAATAGACGTCGGCGGCGTAGATAGGCTTCGTCGGTCTCGTGTTCGGTTCTCAGTCGGAACGAATATAAACAATAGGTTCGTGTCTCAAATGTTTTTGAGTATATATCTGTGTTATTTTACTATAGTGGCGTTAATATTTAACAAGTATAATTTTTAACAAAAAAAACAAACCGACTTCAATCAGAAAATTAAAAACGTTGTTAATAAATATAACAATAAATATAAATATAACGTCAAATCCGGGTTTCCTTACCATGGTACCAACCTTGGGATATCACGTTTCCGACAAAAAAAGAATCATCAAAATCGGGTCATAAACGACGAAGTTATCCGCGAAGACACACAAAAAAAATAAAAATATACATAATTGAAGAGAAGAATACGGTCGAATTGAGAAACCTCCTCTTTTTTTGAAGTCGGTTAAATAAGAAAAAATATACATAATGAAACCGATAGTTTAAGCTAAGCACGTGCGCGGAAGGTTTTCGGTTTTTTATATGGCATATTACCATGATCGACGTAGACCTAACATAATCGCTAAAACGCGGGTGAAGTTGATTTGGCAAAAATGATCATGTTACATGACATTACAGAGGTCAAAATGGCTTTTAACGCGACAGATTTAGTCTGATTCGAATCCCAACTAAAAGATATCCCATCACTTTTCTGTTTTATTCGTAACCAATATAAAGGAAAAGCAATCTCTGCGATTGTTCCGTTTACTTTAACTGCCTTTGGTTGTCGTATTCATAGCATTAACATTTACAACCTCTTCCAACAGCCATAGTAACCAGAGGTGGAAATTCATAGGATGCAAAAGATACAATCTTTTCACAAATTGGTTGTGTTGAAAATATCCTACCTACTTTCTTTTATTATTTATTAAAACACAAATCAACAACCTTACGATTTAAGTAGTAAAGACAATTATATTTCACGACACAACATAAACGTCAACCTTCAAACAAATAACGAAATACTTGCTGTTATAAAATTTTTGTAAATATTCAGCACATTCACAACGACAGAGAAAAGAGAAAAATCACTAGTGAATAAACCAACAAGCTGAATTCTCCGCTCGCTTATAGTTATCGAGATAAAAATAATGAAATATATTGTAATTAGAAATAGTAAAATTAATATAGAAATCAGCCATTTTGTTATTGAGAATATGTTAATTCTGCTCCCATTTCTGGATGGTCTTAAAAAAATAACCATGGCCTAACCTATTTGAGTTGGATTGCTCTGTGTCGATTCTGCGACTCATTAAATTTAAAGAAAAAAAAATTTATCGAACAATCGATACGAGTATGACGTCGCCCGCTTCCTATATTTATCATGTTGGCAGGACTGCGTATTCAGTTTTTGAAATCAAATTAATGAAATGGCGGAATTTCTTAGTGAAAATAACAAGATTTCCATAATTTTAGGAGTATAAAAGAAATCTTATGATAATTGATTGTCTTATATATTATCATTTACGTAAATATAAAAATGAATTAACCTTTGGTTTGTCGGAACGTAGATCTGCGCGCCAAATTGTGCTTCCGTTGACTGTCGGAACGTAGATCTACGCCAGATCGTTTGTGATTAATAGTGAGCTGTTTGCTGACTAGATAGAGTTAATTTTCCCGTGAAACTCGATCGAGAAATTAGCGAAGGAATGAATGAACCGTACTTTGATAGCTAAAAGTATTATTACTGGTAAAAACCTATTTATTCTTTCACAACTATTTCGAATATCTCCATGTTTTCATTTATATATTTCAATTGCTGTTTTTTGTGAAACAAATATCGAAAACGGTAAGTATTTTTTTCTTTTCTTATTATTTCGTACATAAAACAATGATAACGTATCGAAAAATGCAATATTGCTAAGAATTTAACGATAAACGAAGAACATAAAATGTATGTATCCGTTCGTCATCTCTGTTTCATTTTCGACTACTGATATTTCGTAGTTTGAATTACACATTCTAATTATCTTACACATCATTTTGATTCTATACATATTATAAATAAAATGTAAATTTTATAAAAACCTTTCCATCTAACAGAAATTTCGTTCGTGTCAAATTGTAACGTATAGATTCGGAAATATAGGATGTTCATAAAAGTATTTTTTTTTTGTTCTCTGGTTGAACATTAAATTTTTTTTAATTGATTTGAAATTACTTCATCGCTATAAAATTTAAAGATAAGGTAGAGTACATTTTATACACTTAGTGTTAATTTACCTATTTTAGTGAAACTGAACAAAAATATATTATTGGAAGATAAAAGGGTAAAAGCACACTGCAACGGTCTATAAAAGGAACAGCGCAAGCTAGGCATGAGATATACCTGCAACATTCTATACCCGGCCTCAAAGGTACGAGTATCGCCGTATACCTGGTGCTAAAACCCAGTATCAAAATACCTATAAGTATTAGTTATGTTCAGGCCTCCTTTTGGAGACGCGGTCAAATCAAACGAATTGAACCTTTGGTTGGAATTGGAACATTTAAATGTTTTTTTAGCAATCACTTTTTTTTAAATTGATAGAAACAAAGAATAAATTTATCTCAAGGAATTACTTGGTATATAAAACCGTTTAAAAACTTTTAAGTTAAACTGTTTTATTTTATGTGCACTGGAAACTACAATATTGTATTGTCATCTAAATTAAATGTGTGTACCAAATTTCAGATCAATCTGACAACGGGAAGGTGCTTAAATTTCAATTTCTAATTTTGACCCTAATAAATAAACAAATAAATTCCGTACGAGTCGAGCTAAATAAAACCATTTAAAAATGCCTAAATCATACGTTTCAATTCGGGCATGATCGGGAAGAGCCGCCGTAAGCGTTCGGGGAACTTCGTACCTATTCAGCCGGCGGGTTGTCGCGAGCGTATATACCGCCACCGTCGGACGAGGCGGCCATACCTATCAGGTATGGAACGGGCCTCTGCCGTACATACCCGGTGTGCGTACTGGTATGTTCATACTGGGTATTTATACCTGTGCCAGTATCTACGCCTCATCCCTAGCGCAAGCCATTTTCGGGGCCAATCCGTTAGTCATAGGTGCCGTCACCTACAGCCCCTTACCACTAAGTACGTTCCGTCGCAAATGGCGCAGACCACGACACATCCTCGATATCCCTGACGATGAGACGACTATTGCCATCGACAGGATAAAACAATAACGCAAACACACCAGATCACACCATGGATTTCCCCCGTTAATGGTAGAAGCGTCGCTGGAGTTTCTTCCGCCACTTCTTCTTCCAGCGCCAACGCTTTCCGAAGTCGTAGTAATGTTAGACCTAGAAATTCTTCCAGTCAGATAATAGCTACCGATTGAGATCGGAATGCTAAACGGGTATTGAGTAACAGCCTAAACTGAGATCCCCTCTCGGGGGCCCTTGAGCCTAGTCACTCCATGGAGCGTCCACCAAAGCGCCTCCCCCTTGCTCTCAACTGCTTCTGCCCATCTGTGTGTCAGGTAAACTAGAAGATCACCGGCTGAGCGACCTCGACGAAAAACGTACTGGCGGTCGCTAATCAGCTGGTGCTCCTCTAGGTACCGCAGGAACTGGTAGTTAATGATGGTCTCCATTATTATGGGGGGATATTCATTTGTTTTCTCGTCTGGTTGGGTTTATAAATAAAAATATATGTAGATATATATTGCACATATAAAATAAATATTATGGATAAAAATAAACATGTACATATAAATATTGTATATATTACATATATAAATAGGACCGGGACAGATACGGGCGGTATCGAGGAGCACCGCCTTCTGCATTTGAGCTTGGAGCGTTCCGTCCCGGAGTCCCAGTCGCCTCAGATGTTCGGAGAGGCTGACTGGGATTAACCCATTCGCAGACACGACTATCGGGATAATTTCGGTCGGCACACCACCTCACATGTCGATCACCTCGTGAGCCAGGTCCAGATAGTTTGTCTTCTTATCTATTTCGGCTTTGACAAGGTTCTCGTCATATGGAATGGTAACGTCGACCAAAAATACCCGCGACTGTGCCCAGTCCATCACCACGATGTCAGGTTTGTTCGCGACAATCGACCTGTCCGTGATGATGGGCCGGTCCCAATAGAGCCTGGCGCGGTCATTTTCGAGCACGGCTTCCGGAGATTACTTGTAGTAAGGCAGTTTCCGATCCACGAGGCCGTATTTCAGAGAGAGCTCCTGGTGTAGGATTCTGGCTACTAGGTTGTGTCTATGCAGATACTCAGAGTTAGAAAGCATGGAACAACCGGAAATAACATGCCGAAGCGACTCACCGGGATGGCGACAAGCTCGACAGATGTCGACGGTGCCATTCCTTAGGATGTATTTCCGATAGTTGTTCGTCTTAATAACCTGATCCTGTATCGCACAGACAAAACCTTCGGTTTCCCCAAAGAGCTCACCGAAACGTAGCCAGTTGAGGGAGGCAGTAGTAGCTACGAAAGGCTCGTGTAGAGCCTTGTAGAACCTCCGTGGAGCTCTTTCTTCTTCCATACGGCCTCCCGGTCGAAAACGCTCAGTACTCCCGGGTCCTGCCATTGCTCGTTGGCTAAGGATAGAGGTACCCCTCAGTCCTTTATCACAACTAATGACGTCCGTGTAGATTGACTCATCCGATCTCGCCAGGAAGTAGTTGCGGCCCTCCCGCCATGCTTCCGCGGCAGGTACAGCCTCATCACTGACGATCTCGGATGATGCATTCTGTGAGACGTCATAGTGGTGCGGACTTTTTGGTCCAGGGCATTGAGCTTAGTTTGAGTCCACCTGAGTATGCCAAAGGTATACATGAGGACTGGCATGACCCAGCCGTTAAATGCGCGTGCCTTGTTCACGCCTGACAAATGGCTGTTAAACACCTTTGTCAGGCGTGAACAAGGCACGCGCATTATTCGTCACCATTATTATTATTATTATAGGCCTGTAGTTGCACGGATCCGAGCTTAGGGATAGGGTGCACTAAAGCGGCCTTCTGGAATACGCCTAGAGTATAGGAGAGCCGGAAAAGACGCGCCAAAACCGGTGCCAACTCCGGAGCACATGTCTTCAACACGATCGGAGGGATGCCATCGGGCTCACTCGACTTATGAATGTCCAAGGAAAAGAGTGCTCTGCGAACTGCACTTTGCTGAAATTGAACCTCCGGCATCGTAGCATCGCAACGCGGGATTGTTGGTGGTAATTTTCCTCTGTCATCCAAAGTCGAGTTGGACGCGAAGAGAGAGCCCAGAAGATCGGCTTTCTCCTTCGCGGCATGGGCCAGCGAGTCATCCTCCGTGTGCAGGGGTGCAAAAGAAGGCTTACAGAAATTTCCCAAGACAGCTTTGGCGAGAGACCAAAACGCACGTGTTCCCGTTGGGAGACGTGCCAACCTCTCGCCAATTCTGCCAATTTCGCCTTAGCAATAACACTTGAAGGACCTAGAGGCAGAGTTATACTTCTTTTTTAAAGCGCTGGTTTTACATTACTTGACGTCCAAGCGTTAGCCCAAGCCTAGTAGCAATCCCGCTTTCGGCGTAATGCCAACTTACAGGAGCGACCAAACCAAGGCTGCGACTTGCCACCAATGGGCACTGCAGAGAACGGAATAAAGAGTTCCATACCTTGAAGTACCACATCAGTCACTGAGTCAGCAACGACGTCTGGGTCATCCGGCGAGAAGCAAATCTGCCCCCATAGGTAGGACAAAAAGAGTGTCGAGGCGACGAGAGCATATAACCTCTCTGACGTGACACGCACACCCCAGCCCGCAGCGGAAAGGAATGTTCCAGTTTGTACCCCGGATAGGAGAGGAATGAGGTGTCAGCTGGAGAAGATATCTTTGTCTCGGTAAGGAAGAGCAAGGCCGGCTTCGCCGTCTCAAGATGGAAGTGGACGGCGTTAAAGTTGGAATTTAGCCCCCTTATGTTGCAAAAGTCCACGGCATGCGAGGAAGCGGTGGCCTTATGTTGCCTGCTCCGTTTGCCCCGAGCGCAAAATTGCCCTCCTCCCCAGAATACGAAGGGCAGCCTGGGCGTTCACGCTCAGACGTTGTACGGCCTGCGCGTGGACGTCCAGAGAGGGATTCTCCACCGCGCTGTATGCTGGTGGTACCCTCCTGGGGTAGAAAATTTTAATTACACGCAGACATTATGGGGGAGGAATGGGGAGAGGGCGTCCGGGACTCTCACAGACCAAACGAAACGCGACAGCATAGCTGCCACTTGACGTCGGTTTCTAGTAAGAGAGTGGTTCTTCCCCGGGCGTGCCGGCCCAATTCAGCTGCTACCCGAAGGTACGCAGCATGGCACTACCACTAGTTGGGTTGACTGACTTCACTGGTGGAATAATCTCTGTCACAAGGTTATCCCACCAGTGGGCGATGGGGTCGTCACTATACAGCATATATTGTTTATATGCTGTAAAGGATGGAAGAAAAATACACCAAGCTATGCTTGGAATGCGAAAAAACGATGAAGATTTTTTTTAGTTGATCCTGTGTTGTAAGGACGTTTTACAAACATAAATTTCACGCGGACATACACCCAGCGGAACAACTATCTGTGGGTCACATAAATAGTTGTCCCGTGTGGGAATCGAACCCACGACCCCCGTCGCCGAGACCAATACCTTGGCAAGGAGTCATTAATAAAATCTTTTTTACTACAAATTTTAATATTTCGTCTTAAGTGCCGAGAATAGCACAATTAAAAATTTACTTTGAATTTTTTTTATTGGAAGTAGGAAAGAAACATACTTGAAAATTGAAACATCCTCTATACTCAGTGTCGGAACTTAGATCTGTGTTCAGACTGTTGTGTCGGAACGTAGATCTGCGCTACTAACGAACCAATAAATTATATCTATACTCAAATTTCTTAAGTTTTATTAAAGAAATACACATTTCATTTATATTTATTCAAAACAACATGTATTCTGTTTTCATAATATGTTAATAAAAAAACTAAAACGTTTATCATGAATTCCTTATTGATATTTTTCTTTAGGATGTCGTATTTATTGATAGTTTATAGTAAGAATTGCTTCTAGTAAACAATACAAACATTCTACAAAAGCAAAAATGTAATGATTGTAAAGTTAAGCCATCATATAGATTATGGTTTTCACTATAAATATTGTTCCGAAGAAAGACGTAGTTGCAAAATTGCGCGACTGTTTTTCACCGACCGACAACGCATTTTTCATAGTGCGCTACCCGACAGACCAAGGTTTAAGTTATTTTTTATGACTGTCTTGTATTAATTCAAGATTAAAGTAAAAGAACAACAAGTAACTAATCGTCTTTAGAGTTTAGTTATTTTTGATTCAATTTATTAAGAATTCAATAATCTATCAGCATGAAGATAATATATATATAAATAAATGCTACGTTCTTATCATTAGCTAACATCGATTGATTTCACTGACGCCACCTGCCGATACGTAATGAACCTGAGTGGAGTAATATGAAAATTCCTGCAACATCTTATCTGTACAAGGTTGACACTATAATCCACCTTGCCGATTTCTATTCGATAATCGTCCTATAATACTTATTACATACTAGATTATTCGTGTATTATTAGTACATATTTTTCTTAATAACGTTCAACAGAAGGTAAGTATAATCTTTGGGTACGCGTATACATCTTTATTAAGTCCAACAAAGATAAATGATTTCCGGTCAGGGTGACATTATCAGAAGCGTTATCGAAATTGTATTCGAAATATTTTAATCCCATCTATAATATCTTTGACATATCAAGCGTTAGGTCCAATAGGGTTAGGTTAGGTTAGGTTACCTTGTGGAACACTAGCATAAGAGTTTATCGTAATTTATAATTTTACAATTATTCAAGACTCGTCTTTTTAATTTTTATTAAGGCCTTTATAACGAACGCTGCTTATGTGCAAGTATTGTACACTAGGAGTGATAGAATTCGTGAATAATATATTCGCAATAATTAAAGAATATATAAGATCCACGAGAACCTTGGTTTTCGGTAGTTTGGCTATAGAAATGATGGTTCCAAGTTACGAGCACTGCGGAACGAAGAAGAAGAAGAACGAAGAAGATCCGAAAAAGAGCGAATTCCAAGGATAAGATCAAGAAAACACACGGAGGGTGGCGATAACGATCTATCATACCTCTAATAACACGTGTTTTGTAAAACGCCCACACATGAACAGTGGATAGGCTGTTACTGAACTGCTGCGTTTATCATCTTAGGTTAAACCTGTTGTTAAAATCAGGGAGAGATGGCGGACAAACAGTGACCAGTTTGAAAACAATCTTAATAGCCTGGTCTTCGGTACACTGAACGACGTAAAATATATACACTTTCGCGTTTCGTGCGGTGATGTTAACTGTATACTTAAAGCATCAAATATCAGTTCTCGTAACAAACGTACTTGTTTTATGTATGTAGAAATTGTTTACAACCACTTTCCTCGGATCTGAACAATCCTTGTGGTTTTACTTTTATGGGGAAAGCTGTGAAGCGTACAGGCGGTACACCTGACGTTAAGTGGTTACCGCCTCCGATGGTCATATGCATCACCTGACGGTTACAGATGCGTTGCCAATTTAAAAAAGTGAGTCTGAATGTATAAAAAAATTAAAAAATGAATGTATAAAAGTTCCACTTAAGGTCGACCTGTTATTCGTACAATAACAGAAGTTGCCGTATAGCGCTACCACAGTTGTAATTTAAATTTCGGCTTAGCGTTCGTTCTTTAACGGTGTAGATACCTACACCCATACCTACACGATCAAGCGCAATTAGTACACGCCCGTTCAAACACGAATGGACTTCAGATTGGAAATAATCTATCGGGACCTGCACCCGGAAGTGCCAATAAGTGCCAATGTAGGCTGTTCGTATTGGCCCCGTCCCGCTCACACGGCCTGCGAACGCTAATGTGCCGCCACGGGCGAGATGTCGCAGTCAAATTGTCACATCCGGCGACTTGATTGCACTCCCAGTCCCCACTTCCGCTTTCGATGTTTACTTTTCCACTGCGCGCTCCGTTTTCCCGACTTGTTGCTTGCCAGCAATACAGTCGATTTCCCGAATTGATTTGACTTCGTTCCGTATCAGTTTATTGCAATCAACGAGTCGAGGATTAAGAGTTGATAAATTAGAATAATGTCATAGTAAACAAAATTCTTCATTTAAGTATAATGTACTTGACAGGGTAAATTTTATGTTATTTACGACCCTTTTTTTTAACCGTTGGCCGGTACCGAGATTAGAAATCAAATTCTTCGAGCACAGTGAATAAAAGCTGAAATATTAAAACTTGAATTATGGAAATTAAAATGTAATAATTAATGTTCTACGAACACACATAAAGTTCAAAAAATATTTTTTAACTTTTACCACATTTAGTGCACATCCAAGGGTAATATTACGGTAAACAGGTGCCTTGTTACAATAAAATTGTATTCTTCAAGAAAATTATTTAGCTTCTGTGAGATTTTGCTCGCTTCAAATATTATATCTATATATAAAAATACACCCAGTCAATGGCACTCATACCTCTTAACCTTTACCGGAATTATTTGTAGGGTTTTTAATTATACCCAAAGCCAAGGTGTGAAAAGCGGGGCGGGAGAAAAGAATGCTTTTGATCTACTTTAAAATTCTGTAATTAACTGCGTGCCAAGGGTTCTCGTGGACCTTAAGGGTTCGCTAACTACAAACTCCTGGACCTATTGGAGTACTCCCGAAGGACCCTTCGTCCAGCGCTACGATTTATTTAAATATACGTTGTTTCACTTTGTTTACACAAAATATTGCCGCAGAAGCGACTACTGGAGAATTGGAAACCTTTAGATATCTTGTTGCTATGACTATCTTACTCGCATTTACGAGTATTTATTATGATTGGTTAATTTTGTTTGTTTCCATGATTATATTGTATCTTGAATTAAAATGCAAAATTCTAATTAAACACGAAATGATAAACATTTTACTAAAACTATTTTATACATTAAGTCAAGATAATGTACAGTTAGTAGTTAGATTTAATTTCGTAGATTTATTTAATTTTTTATTTATTTCATTTCTTCTAATCAACTATAGGGTGGTGAAACGAATATAAAGTAGGACCCTACTATATGGACATATATATATATATCTGATAAACGTACTTAAACATACTTTCCTTTTGTAAATAAATACATTACATATTTAACATATATAAACACCCAGACAGTAGTGGTGATCAAACCCACATCCTCTGGCGCAGAAGGCAGGTACACTACCCACTACGCCATTCGGGTCGTCTTAAATACGTAATGTCGTATTAAAAATGTTTATCACATTTTATGCAATACTAAGTAGTAATAATAAGTAGCAATCGAGATTCATATTCGTGTAATGTTATCAGCAGGACGTTTTCGTCTAAACTGGAATTTGATTAGTTACAATATCAGCCTTATATGGGATTTTTAACAAGGGAGAAGCGGCATACAGAACGTGTTTTACTATTAGTTTTTGAGATTTATATGTGATTACAAATCGTGATAAATGAACATATTCCATAAATAATTAATTAAAAACATACATTAGAAAGCTTTCAAAAGAATACTCAGATTACTCAATTGTAAAGTGGAAACAAAGTACTTCCATAAAACCTTGATATGTTCCTATATTTTTGGGCTGTAATAAACTATCACAGCCTTAATATATTTAAGTAACAAGGAAAGTTTTGGGTTCTCGTAATTTATTCCACCTTTTAATATAAACCTGTTGAAATTTTATGTTTTTGAGTCAACATACCAAAGTAAATAATAATATGGCAAAAAAAGAAAGTTGCGGTATTTTATTTAATTTTGTTTATTGTACAAAAATAATATTAATAAAAATAAAATAAATAATAATAAGTTACAAGAAATCAAGGCAAATAAAGAGAATAACAAAACATAAGATTCATGCAATAATTCTTATAACGTGGCGAAGTAATAAAATAAATTGAGTTATTTTATTGAATTTCGTTTATTGAACCAAAAAATAATAAGAATCTTGCGAGAATTCAATACTAAAAACAATAACAATACATGAAATGACCGGAGTGAGGAAGACCATTAATGATACGCAATTTTGTAACAAAAACCATTCATGTAAGGGCTCTAAGCTTTGGGGTATTCAGAAATATGCTTAGTTGACGCCTTAAAGTGACTGTGAGCACGCGTCGAGTGGGCGACGTGTCCTCACAATGACCTTCTCGCGCCCTCTAACGGTCGTTAGTCTTACCTTTTGTTTTCCCGACGTACGTGTATCCACAAATTAATATCTTGGGAAGTTATGCCTCGTCGGCCAACTCCGGTATCCTTCAATCGTTTTTAGTCTCTCAGGGCACGGATCATTAAAAAAAACTTTGGTTGGTTGAAAAATAATAGGGCGAATCGTTTTATTTAATAAGCAGGCAGAGCAGGCAGCTCACCCGATCTTAAGAGATAACCAACGCCCATTGACATTGCAACATCCGTATGCTTGCAGATGCATTGCCATCTTATAAAAAAAGTGGTTTCGAGGTAGTAAGTGAGGACTTACTAGACGAAACGCAAAAGACTAATACTTCCACTTCACGCCGATCTTCTGTGAGGTTGTGGTACTAGCCCGGATGGACCTGCCCATTCGCGCAACAGTTACGTGGTCCTACCACAGTCTGCTTTCTTGGCAGTAAACGTTTATGTAATCATGCCCTTTTGATTTTACAAGTGACAGCAGATTATTACCAGACACAAAAAATAGTTTATAATGAATTGCTAAAACACACATAGGCTGTTTTTCCAAGCCAGACATTCAAATACCGGGGCTAGCAGCTGACAGACCTACATAATATTTTTTAAATTCGACAGACTTCTGAATTGAAAATTTTGATGTCGTCTGCCAGTGCCACATTTTATTAACGAGGTCCGGTTGTTTATTATAATACCTTTTTACAATCTCCTCATTGAAATGGAATTCATGTACGCGGTCAGTCGCTCCTTTAAGTGATAATTAAACCTAAAGAAAAAAAAAAAGATAAATTATATAATATGTAAAATGGACGACCGGCAACCTTAAAAGGATGCCCAAAGCTTCACTGAATCTAGATTTACCCAAACAACAAAACAAAAGTTAAGGGTACGACGCTAAATCGTATTTACATAGTGTTGTGACACATCAACTGTACAACTGACCATCAGTTAGTTCAAGTAATATTTATATGGGTTGTCTGACGAAACAAAAACTTATCACGCCCCTGGCGTCGAATTGAATCGACTATTTTAATAGTACATGATTGGAAAAGTTTACATTTTTGTTTTTGTCAGATAATTTTTGGGACTAAATCAATGCCATAAACTTTAAATAGTGATCGTGACATTTATGTGAGACAATTTTTTATAGCTTCTGACATTATTGAAGCAATTTTATGTATAGAATCAAACTTCAAATGTGGGCATGGTATCTTTCAATTCGATGTAAATCGCACTGAGTTACAAACAATTAGAACTCAATTCAAAGTAGGACTATCAGACCATTCTGATGTCGTGACTATGAATATGTAATGATGCGATTATTGTTGTCCTCTTTGTCGGCCACCGCGTTTTTTTTTTAATATCAGTTAACAATATCAGATTATACAGATTAAAATTTTTCTCATATTCAAACATTATTGTAGTAGTGTAAGTAATAAATTAATTAATGTTTGTTTATTACCCTATCTGTGATGTGGTTGTATATTGTAAAATATTTTCTCACTAAATGCTCTGCGTGGAAATATTTAGGTATGTAGAGGCATTTAAACGCTTATTTGTGGTGCTTACCTCGGCCAGTATCTGATCAAAACCTTTGGAAATTCGCACCAAGGAGATACAGAAGCTTTTAACAATGCTGTAATAAGCCAAAACCTCAATTAATTCCTTTAAAGCTACGTAACAAAAAAAGATGATTTGCATTTATCGATAACCCGAAACAACGGAAAGAGAATAAATAGAGGAACGATAACTAAATGTAGCTAATAAATGAAGCTCGTACCGACGATAAGATTTGATCCAGTCACGATTACACAGCTGTTGCACCGTTATATTGGTTCGGCGCGGTAAAAAGCGACGCGGCGGTGTGTGACCGCAGAATAAGCAGGGATCGACGCCGGCCCGAGTGGTACAATTACCTCGTGAGTGCCGATGGGCCACAATCGACCTTCGCAATTCGATAATCTTCCGTCTTCCAATCGGACTGTTGCGGTCGAGAGCGCGGCAAACGGAATAGCGGAACTGTCGGTGGAGTTATCGATGATGCAACGATCGCTTCAACCCACAAATGAACAGTATTACGAAATGGTATGTTCGTTCGTAAGACTCCAAGGAAGTCGTCGGTTTTAAGACGGTGACGACTTTTAATATCTCAAATCCCGAATTAAAACGGTCGAAGAATAAAAGATGAAGCATATTTCAGCGGTATACATTTGATGAATGAATTAAAACGAAAAGTTAAAAGTAAACTTATGGCTGAAGCATATTATACTATTGCTGAATATCGACGTCAATGTTTGGGGTTAATACTGTTGATACTCCCGTAGGCTAAAATAAGACTATTATACCTTTAACATTATATTGTAAACTGACCTTTTAAAAAAGAGCAACTGTTGAGTTTTCTTGCCGGTTTCTTCTCAACAGAAACTGCTTTCCGAACCGGTGGTAACTTACGAACATATTAATTTCCTTGAAAAATCGACGTTTCATAAGAACGCGCAAGTGTCTATGTGAATAAAGATATTTTATTATTATTATTATACAAAGCTTTTTTTGTTTATATGAAGCACACGCGCCTAGACGCACCTTTTGTAGACTTAACGACAGCTTAAGTCTGCTGGCCTAATTGATTTTACATGTAACAAGCCATTACGTCATAACTTGTAAAGTATTATTTAATAATAAATAAAATTCACCATCGAAATCAATAGGTGAGTGTGATTATTTTGTTGGCGTTCTGTTTATGTGAGGTAAGAGTAATTTATTTAAAAATATTTGCAACAAATAGTGGCCTGTAGAGTATCACTCTAAATCACATGACTTGCTTGTTAACTATTTCTTTCTTTCTATTTTTTAAATAAGTAAGCATAATTAAGATTTCTGGATGCTTAAACCTTGGCAACGTAGTGGTAAATAACAATGTCTTCGATAAACGAACTTACTAATGGACATCAATGCATCTCTAGACGTTCAGTCTGCTTGGCTTAATGTAGGCCTTGTGTATGTTCAGTCACAAGGTAATCCATCTAACTGTCCGTGGACAGGCAAACCACCCGCGATGTAACGAGATGTATCTCGAAGTCTAGACCACGAAGATTGACCGCCAATTTACTCGAGTTTTAGACTTTAGTTCTGGGATTTATTTCCTTGTGCTGAAGGAAAACAACTGTTGTTATTTTTAACAATGCTGCGCATATCGAGAGCTTCTGTGATTTATCACTTCCTCCGATTAATAAAAGTCAATTGACTCGACAACCAATCCATGGCTGTTGTTGATGTCCTTGGGAGGCTGTTGCCTTTAAAAACCGATGTGAAGTACGTTAAAGACTCCCGGTTTTCTGTTTCAAAGTTAATTATACCTTAAAATATGTAGAAAAAAAGTGCGAAAAGATTGTCGCCGCTGTGGGAATCGAACCCACGTCTTCGGCATTCGCGGCCTGACGCTCTAGCCACTGAGCTAAACGGCTGATGACCACACCGACGAAAATCTTAACGCATTCCTCTACATTGTTTTCTTAGCATTTGAAGCAATGCTTGGCGCCATCTATTGTTATATCCTTTCCAGCATACAAACAATTTCGAATATCGTTTTACAACGATAATTCGAACGAGAGATGTCGCCATTGCTTTTTTAGAAATTTAAATTGTTTATAGTGCTAATCTTTGCACTTAAGATTGAACATTAAAATATGTAGAAAAAGGATATAACAATAGATGGCGCCAAGCATTGCTTCAAATGCTAAGAAAACAATGTATCTCTAGACGTTCAGTCTGCTTGGCTTAATGTAGGCCTTGTGTATGTTCAGTCACAAGGTAATCCATCTAACTGTCCGTGGACAGGCAAACCACCCGCGATGTAACGATATGTATCTCGAAGTCTAAACCACGAAGATTGACCGCCAATTTACTCGAGTTTTAGACTTTAGTTCTGGGATTTATTTCCTTGTGCTGAAGGAAAACAACTGTTGTTATTTTTAACAATGCTGCGCATATCGAGAGCTTCTGTGATTTATCACTTCCTCCGATTAATATAAATGTCAATTGACTTGACAATCAATCCATGGCTGTTGTTGATGTCCTTGGGAGGCTGTTGCCTTTAAAAACCGATGTGAAGTACGTTAAAGACTCCCGGTTTTCTGTTTCAAAGTTAATTATACCTTAAAATATGTAGAAAAAAAGTGCGAAAAGATTGTCGCCGCTGTGGAAATCGAACCCACGTCTTCGGCATTCGCGGCCTGACGCTCTAGCCACTGAGCTAAACGGCTGATGACCACACCGACGAAAATCTTAACGCATTCCTCTACATTGTTTTTTAGCATTTGAAGCAATGCTTGGCGCCATCTATTGTTATATCCTTTCCAGCATACAAACAATTTCGAATATCGTTTTACAACGATAATTCGAACGAGAGATGTCGCCATTGCTTTTTTAGAAATTTAAATTGTTCATAGTGCTAATCTTTGCACTTAAGATTGAACATTAAAATATGTAGAAAAAGGATATAACAATAGATGGCGCCAAGCATTGCTTCAAATGCTAAGAAAACAATGTAGAGGAATGCGTTAAGATTTTCGTCGGTGTGGTCATCAGCCGTTTAGCTCAGTGGCTAGAGCGTCAGGCCGCGAATGCCGAAGACGTGGGTTCGATTCCCACAGCGGCGACAATCTTTTCGCACTTTTTCTACATATTTTAATGTTCAATCTTAAGTGCAAAGATTAGCACTATAAACAATTTAAATTAAGTTAATTATACCTGTTTGGTAAATTGCGGCATAATATATCATATTTAATAACACAGTCAATTCTTATAGTTAACAGTTAATTTACTTTATGGAAAGCCGTCATTTTCAAATAATTATAACGTTATTCTTTGATACACGCAATTTCTAACAAGATCCACTAAATCATTTTATTAATAAAAATACGTCAGAGTTTGTTTGATATATGACAGAACTCACGAGAAGCGATAACGACACGACAAAACTTTAACGATTGAGAAACAATCAGAACAAGTATTCGAGAGTGTCGCTATACGTTATTCTTTCGGCAATTTGCAGTTATTTTTCAGTGCGCAGTACGACAAATGTTAAAAAGAAAGTGTTAGGTGCTGAAAATGTTAAAAAGAAAGTGTTTGGTGCTGAAAGCTATCCCCTACTTACATAAAACAAACAACCAACAAAAAGATTTCATTGATGTCTATGGGCAGTGACAACAGTTTAACATCAGGATACCGCCTGTTCTGTTTTCATTAAATAAGAAATCGTTAGAAAACCTGCATATGTTAGAATTAGTGATGCAATATACCTCGTCTTCTATTTCGAAACCTGCGGAAGTCCTGCACGCTTTTTGACATCCGTTTCTGCTTCTATTTCCGTAAGTTTTATAACGGAAATTTAAACAGAAATATAATGACGTGGTGAGGTGCGGGGAGTCTGAGAAGTGTAAGAGTGGCTGAGAGTCTTAGAAGAATATCCTGAAAAATATTGACTATGTAAGCGGCTGGAAAAACTACGTTTCTTAAAATATAACTTACCGCAATTTAACTTTCAATGTTAATTATTTAACGGTTTTAAAATTTTAACGGTGGTAGAGCCACGCAGCAGCCTCGGCTGTTCCACGAATGGATAGGCTCGTCCGGGTAAGTACCACGACTTCACAGAAGACCGGCGTAAAGTGGAAGTATAAAACTTTCGCGTTTCGTCTGGTGAGTGAGGTGGCCGGAGCCCAATATTCAAAAGGTTGTCTACACATCTGGAACCCTAGGGTATAGCAGATGTCCATGGGCGGCGGTATTCACTTAACATCAGGTGAACCGTCTGCTCGTTTGGCAACTTTCACATTAAAAAATAATAATATTAATTTATTAGATAATAATAATAATTTATAGATATTAATTCCGTTTTCGCATCAGTATTTTTTATGTAAGGAAAAGGCAAGCTGGCTGTTCACCTAATGTTAAGTGATAACCGCCACCCATGCACATGGCAACACCTCTAAGGTTGCAAATGGGTTGCTACCTTTTAATAAATTGGATCTGTGACCAGGCCATTCGTGCAACAGCCATACCACAACTGTGAGCAAGTCAGTTTCAATTTCCGTTTCCGCATTAATTTTATTTTTATATCTGTTACTGTTTCTGTTCTTTGTAGGTTTTGTCAATGGTTGAGGTTTTTGGCACACTATGATATAATACTGGGATAGAGGTGGCCTTTGACCAGAGGTAGGACATAAGTGATAGACTGTGACTACACGATTAGTGTACCAGTCTCACAGAGTGCCCAGGACTCTGGGCAAACAAACGCATTGGCGTTGTAAGGCCTTTGTAACAGTGGATGTCTTTCGGTGGACGCTGATGACTATGGTGTCATGCTTACACTGCTGGAGACTGCCATAAGGTCCTAGCTGCCAGCATATTACCCGCATAGTCCTACGTTATATAATAGACTATCTCGTTTAAAGCATTCATCGCACGGAAATCCAATAATGAAAGATTGCCCCACATGAGTAATAGAGCACTTAACGTTATTAATAATTGGATTTGCTGAGAGATTTTAATCCTTAGGTTTCATCCCTAATCCGAGTAATCTGTGTCATACATGGATTATGACGAAGGTTCATTTGGGCCTGTCATTGGCACGGATTTATGTGCGATGCCATAGATGTGATTATTATTTAATCATTTACATAATAAACGTAACGGACAAAATGCTCATCTTTAAACGATGGATCCAGAAGAATCAAATTTTAGAAAAAAAAAAAGAATTTTTAACGTTCATTTCTATTTCGTTTGAATAGAAGAAGTTCTCATTTGTACTATCCTAAACTAACTGATACCCGCGACTTCGTCTGCGTTGCTTATTGATTATGATTATATTAACACGGTATTTTATCTGTAACACGGTAAGATACCACACATCAAAGAACATACAATGCTTAAAAAATCGTCTTAAAAATTTAACAACTTTACATTGAATGAAGATATTTTGGAATATCACTATTTTGTGTTTAAAAAATAAAACTTAGAAGAATTAATTGAAACCTATACAGTGGTTTTTCCGTGCACGCAAAACAGCAGACCTCTTTTATTTTATTTATTTATGTAGAACATGACGAACAAACACCACAGATAGCAAATTCCGTCGTCAGGTTAACCCACAAATTTATATTTATAATTACACTCGACTTCTGGCTATGAATTTTAAATGTCTTCGAATAAATCTTAAACTTGCGCATTCAAAATTTATCTGGTTAAAGGATAATATGACAAAAACTCACATGATGTGGATATTTATTGTCCTTTCAATATTAAGTGTATATGTAATAATACACTTAACATTTGTACAACTTGTACGGCTTTATAAATACTCAAATTCGTCGATTTTCTCGGTCTTTTTTTTTGGTTGCCTTAAAATTCATGAAGTTTGGAGTTATCAAATTTCAAAACCTGTTGGTTAGCAATGGTATCAACGAGTTATCAATTTATTAATATAATATGGTTTTAAATTTATATGTGTTTAAGCTTCATTATATACTGGATATTGCGAACTGTTTTAAATTTTTTTTATCCAATTAATACGAAGTTTTTCAATGTCAGAAAGTGTAACGCCATGAAACTACGGCGTGTTTTGATGCATAGTCTGACGCAAGTATTCGCTATTTGCGGTCCGTGCGCGGAATTTTTTATTACGGCTAGATTCCTAGTAGAGTGCATACTATGCGTTTATGCGCTGTGCGTACCAACCCCGCCGTAGGGTTGTCAAAAAATTAAGTACGCATTTTCAATCGTGTGCTTTTCGCGAGAAATTTTGAACGGAATTTTGATATCTTTCAAAAGAAAAGGCCTTGTCCCGGCGTGGGCTCTTTCGTTAGGGCTGTCGATAATTTAATTACGCAATTTCATACGTTTGCTTTTCGTATGAAATGTAAATGAGGCCTGGACTTCGCTTATAGAGAAAAAAATAAAAGACTGAAGTTTAGGCAGAGCGCTTACCTCTTCGTTAGGTTTATTTCTAGGCGTTCGATAACTTAATTATTCATTTTCATTTCGTTCGCTTTTCGCTCTGAATGTAAACCACATTTTAATTTTGTGTAAGAAGAAAATTTAAGAAGAGACTAGTTTTGGGCCAGTGCAAGCATGTTTTAGAGTAATTGAAAAATTAGTAATAATTTAGTAAACCTTTTCATGTCTTTTTTTACGTTCAGAATTGTTATTTAAAACTTTCCATTTCGTCGTTTGCATATTGTTTGTCCACGTGAAATTTATTTGTAAAACGTTCTTACAACACAGGATAATGTTATCCTAAAGTAAGGACAAAGTTTAAAAAAAAAATAATACATGAAAGTATGGCAGTTTTGGGTTAATTTCACTTTAAACGAAGTTCAACGTTCTCATTTTCCTTATCAAAAATTTCTATTGCCTATAGCCTTGTGCCTTTTATACAAGTAGATATAGAAAGACTGTTAAATTCTTGCTTTTTATACTTACATATATGAAGGCAAAGATGTCACCAGCCTGATGGAAAATGAGCACTATCTTATAAAAACAACAGGCCATTTTGTGAAAGGTAAAAATTATTAGAATGTTCAGAATCTTTACAAAAGTAAAAGTGGAGTAAAGTATCAGCCTAGACATGTCCCACTGCTGGGCGAAAGCCTCCTCGGTGCAGAGGGTATCAGGCATAGTCCATTACAGGATCCCACTGTGGATGGCCGGACTTCACATATCTTTGAAAAAATTTTTTTTGCAATGCAGGTGTCGATGCTTTACAAAAAAACTTATAAGGTCGTTAATAAAATTACCATTGCGTATGTTTTTCCCACTTTTTCCATTAATACTATCTTAAACTCTCGACCTACCTAGAGAATTGTTTTTAAGTTTACAACGCCAGGGAAACAGTCCAAAGAGGTGTAGTGGAAAGTGGCAATTGTTGCAAAATTTTAATTGCCTCCATTTACAACGGTGAGGCAAAATCCAATTACTTTATCCGACGGTAAAGTAAAAGTAAAAAAAGTTAAGTAATAGCCTACACATGTCCCACTGCTGGGCAAGGCCTCCTCTGTACAGTGGGTATTAGGGCATAGGCCACCACGCAATCCCTCTGCGGATTGGCGGATTTCGAACATCTTCTTAATATTTTTTTGTTCTTACTTCGAAAAGATGCAGGTTTCCTCACGATGTGTCCCTTCATTGCTAAACACGTGATAAGTCAGCACTCAAAATAAACAATTACATTGGTGCTGGTGCCGGGATTTTCACGCAGGTTGATCGGGTATATTTAACTAGCTGTGCCGCGACTTCGTCCGCGTGGAATTATTACATTAGCTATCTGCCAGTGAAAGTTTCGTCAAGATCGGTCCAGCCGTTACAGAGATTAGCCGGCACAAACACTAAAATATAATAAAAATTTGTAAAAAATGTTATTTTTGTATAATGTACCGGGTTTTTACTTCAACTAAATGCAAGATGGATGTACTATATGCATTTAGTAAAAAACGGTTATTTTAATATTACAAACAGACACTCCAATTTTATTTAACTGTATGTATGTACGTATAGATGTATAGATTGAAACCTAGCGCTCGGAAACTGAGCTATTACGGCTATGTCGATGGCGTCAAATAATTTGGGCTAAAAACAACAATACGTGTCGTTAACTAATTGCCCTCTTTGACACTGTAACACGAGTAATAAAGGCATTGAATGGAGGAATTTGGAACGATATCCACCAGAGACGGCTCATTAAAAGATAATTATTCGCGAGCGACTCAGAAGGCTAAACAATTCAGGTGGGTTGTCAATTACGTCGGATTGACGGTTGTAAATCGTCAATTAGGCACAACTTGTGGTTCCGAAGAAGAAGGTAACTCGGCGGCGTATTTGTAAGCCATTGTTTCTTACGCAGGGTCGTGGATGCGATTCCCAGACGGGACAAGTATTTTTGTGACCCACAGATAATTGTTCCGGATCTGGGTGTTTGGTTCGAAGTAGGGTTCGACGTTAGGCTTGTAAAAAATAAAAAATTACGTAAAACTATCAACATCTTTCAACTTTTTATTTTAAAGAACTGATGGAAACATTTATATTTAATGACATAAAAGTTTTTGTTTAATTACGTTTGCATTCGTCAAGATGTATTTTAATTACTTTGAATTTATTTATATTGCAACATACTTGATATCTTTCACCAATAACAACATTTTTAACGTTAAATCGAATTATTTAAAAATATTTGTATTAAATCTATGCACGCATACATGGCGAAATGAATTTAAGAATTAATTTTTTTAACGTGGCTGTTTATATGACGACGCACTCGTTGGGGAGTACCACGGCCTCACAGAAAACCACAAAACAGAAGAGTTATACTTTTGCTTTTCTTTTGGTGAGTCAGGTACCCAGGGCTCTGTATTTAAAGGTTGGTCGCATATTCTGCAATCTTTCTGTACTTATATGTGTCATTAACATCAGGTGAATCGCAAAAGTATAAATAAATCGTTCTATTTGTAACTCGACGCTAGTCATCTGTAAAGCCTGCGAGGCTGTTGCACGAATTGGCAGGCTCGTCCGGGTAAGTATCACGACCTCGCGGAAGACCGACGTAAAGAGGAAGTATAATACTTTCGTGTTTCGTCTGGTGAGTGAGGTAGCCGGAGCCCAATTTCCAAAAAGGTTGTCAACGCATCTGCAAACCCTCGGGCAGATGTCCATGGGCGGTAAACCGTCTGCTCGTTTTGCAACTTTTCACATAAAAAAAGCCAATGTGCTCACAGGCCGAGCTAATCTATCCGTGGAACTCTACCGCTCTGGCTCTCTCTCTACCGCTGGAACTTGAAGTTGTTTGAAATCTTCATACGTGGAATGCCCAATGCGATATTACACGCAACCGTGTTTGAGCTGCACTTAACATAACAAAGGTAATGACTTCTTGTTTTTACGAGAATAATAAGCAATATACACCATATTACCTTCACATCATATTTATACATGTATACAGCCGTGACCATGGACACTTCAATAATCGAAAAGACGGAACCAAAATTAAAGGCAATAGATTCTACAAAGGTTCTTGTATATTGTACAATTATGTATCCGAAGAAATCATATCCTTTTCTTTTAATAAGAGTTCATTGCATGCTTCAAACGTTGTAGGAAAACTGACATCTGGACAGCCTTCCACGGGAACATTAATTCTATCCTTGCTAGTAGTCTTGGTTGTACACGGGCCGACCGCCAGAGGCCACAACGGATTTATTTAATTAACATTGCGTGTTAGTCCTACATCTATGAGCGCCTATACGCGAACTGCGGGGCGATTGACAGACGACATAAATTATATGATACGAGCGGAAATTAAATATCTAGCGCTGCGGAGAAAACTTTTACATCTATGTAATAGACGTGTGACTGTACGAAGTGAATATTCGAACTGCTTTTTAGAGTTGTGTACCCAAGGGGTAGAACGGGATCCGTTATTAGACTCCGCTGTTTGTCTGTCTGCGCGGTTCGTCTGTTACCGGGCTGTATCTCATGAACAGTGACAGTTAGTTGAATTTTTCACAGATGATGTACTTCTTTTGCCGCTATAACATTACATTTAAGAAGTATCATGTCAATGACTCTGTAACGCAATAGCTAAGCCATTGGTTCGGGATGTGGGTTCGATTCCTACACGGGATCCTACACTTAATATTTATCAGCAAAGGTTGGCATTATCGGAATTTATGTGGGTTGTTCTCTTTCAAGAAAAAAAGGTATGTCATAATATATCGGTCACAAACTATTTTTCTTGATGATTCTTGCACGTAAAACCTCGTTATGATTCGAACTCGCTATGATATATGTGATAGCACTATACACTTATTTATTTTTACAGCTCTTTACATTATTTATTTATAAATTGATCTATACAATAGTAGTTCTAATATTATTTTACATAATGTGTAGTTACATTATTATTTTTAAGTGTTCTATGTATCTATTGTTTTTGTCCGTGAATAAACGTTTCTTTCTTTCTTCTTTCTTTCTTTCTTGTTATAAGGAAAAATTCATGAAAAACATGAGTAGCTTTCGCAATCTTAAAAGAATGCCACAGTGAGCGTAATCTAGAAAAATGATCAACGCAAAATTCGATAAAATTTCAATAGAAAACTACAAGAAGAAGCATAAAAAAATATCCCAAGCGGTGTTTACCTTTACCTTTATCATGGTATTGCAAATGAAGTAGGTTCGAAAGAAAGTAGGTGACTCGCTTTTGATGTATCCGATGCATACCTTCACTTACTTTAACTTTCAATAATACCAATACAGATTTAAATTATTTTCATTATTTCAAATGTTTAAATACGGTTCATAATCGGCTTTATGGCTTTATTGGTAGGTACATACTGCATTCGGTCGTTTGCGTTCGCTGTCATTCGGTTAGCGTGCATTCCGTTCATTCACTCGCTCGTGCCTCGTTCGGCCGCCAGTCGCGGGTGATAAGCGCGCGAAGGTGAGCGTACGTCCCGCGTTTCGTTTGCTCCCGCGTAAACGCCGTCTCGGAAGCGTTTAATTGGATTTCAAGTGATTAAAAACCATTCGTGGATTGTTTTGTGTGTAACATAAGTGGATTTGTTGTGTGCCCATTAAACATTGCTGTGTGTGTGTGTGTGTGAGCAACGAGTTTTTCTGTGCTCTATATTCGGATATTTTCTTTCGTCTACTGGTCTGTTGTAAGTAAATATTAAATATTCGATAGTCCTAATGAAAATTCACATTACATTTTATCGATTATTCTTATCGTTTTGTGTCCATTGATGATCAAACACGCATTAACTATACCTAGTGTCTGCTTATCATAGTTATTGCAACGCTTTAGAAAAGTCTCGGTCGAGTTCGTGATTTACACCTTGTAGTTGATTAAAATCAAATCGGATTCGCGGTTAGTTAAGCTTTCGATAGGATTATACCATTACATCGCATTATATTTTCATTATATTCATTATATTTGACTTGAACAATAAAAAGACAAAATTTAATACTTACATTTCATCACTGTTGTTTTAAATTGTGTGTCGAAAGTCACCTTTGGTAAATATCTTACGGTTTTTTTAAGTACCCGTGAATCATGTTGAGCTATCGATCGAGCTATCATTATTACAATCACGCCGTCTCGTATGTTAACCTCATTCGCAAATTGTAAAGCCATTCCAGAGGAATGGAACCTACCTACATTTTTTTTCTCATTCCCGTACAATAAATGTTGTGTAAGTGGAACACAATATTTGTGTTTGTATTTTGACACCACACAAACATAAATATTGTGTTTGAACACCCTTTAAGGGTTAATCTATACACCATCACGTTACCATCACCGACCGAATGTTAGGTGCATGTTAAAATCATTAATATCTCTAGGAGAAAAATCAAATGCGAAGCAATTACAAAGTCAACTGGTGACAACTGGTTTCCCTATATGTGGTATAAAGTATTCTACTTCTGTTTTTGTATCTCTTTAGCTTCAGCGTATACAAGCCGACCACTTTTTTAAGCCATTCGCCTGTTCACAAACGAATGATGACAGCATGACAGATAAATTAAATGGATTAATTTGTCTAGTTGATGCCTTTTTCTTTGCCCGATGGCCTATGTAGCTTCTTCGGATACACCGCCAGGGAATACGCTAAGTGGCAAAGCGGCGCCTCGGGTTCGAGATTCGATTCTCAATTGGAATTAGGATTTTTTACGGAAAACAAAAAGCTTAGATCTGGATGTTTGCACTTGTACAATTAGCGTTTGTATAATAAATCTTATAATCCTCAACGCAGGATTATTTTATCCAACAGCAGGAGTAACGTTTTTATAACGAAAAAACCGGCCAAGTGCGTGTCAGACTCACGCACGAAGGGCTCCGTATAATTTTTTATAAAAACGGCAAAAAATAATGTCTGCTGAATGGGAGCACCACTTAAATATTTTATTTATTCTGTTTTTTAGTATTTGTTGTTATAGCGGCAACAGAAATATAACATTATCTGTGAAAATTTCAACTGTCTAACTTTAATGGACAGACGGACAGACAGACTGACAGCGAAGTCTTAGTAATAGTCCCGGTTTGCCCTTTTTCCTCGAAATTTTCTCTCTTTTGTATTTCCTGGAAATACAAAACGCCAGATAGTCTCAACAAACAACGGGTGACACAAAACTGCCACGACTCTTCTGAGAATACCCAAATGGTATTACTGAAGATTACAAGAAGGAAATCTTCATTGAGTCTCAGTCTTATATTCGTTGTTACAACAAAGTTGACAGTTGGAATACCATAGTGAAGCGACTTAATAATACCTACTGCATTTGTATAAATTTCCAATACATTAAAAACCTATCACGTATAACCTATCAACTGGGGTAGATAGCTAATTCTGAGGAGTTCATGAGGTCTTTTACGTGACGCATTGATGGTTTGACGATTTTGTCATGACGATTTTGACAAATTCTTAACTACACTTAAAGCTATAAATCGCGCCGAGTGTCGCCTTTAGTGCGAAACATATGCAATTGACGGGATTTACGGCATATATAAATACTAGCTGTTGCCCGCGACTACGTCTGCGTAAAATAGGCTGAAGGCGTAACATTTAGATAGAAAGACAGATATACATAAAATATGTATATAAATTATAGCCTATGTCTTATTCTGATGTATAAACTATATTATTGTAAAGTTTCATTAAAATCCATTCAGTAGTATTTGCGTGAAAGAGGAACAAACATGCATCCATACATACAAACTTTCGCCTTTATAATATTAATAAGTATTCGACCTATCAGTAGATTTGGTCACTGGAGATAGAACTTTGTTAATTATTGTGGAGCTTATGTCAAATACCTATCGCTAGTAACCAAATCTACAGATGGATCGGATCACGCTTGTTTGTTTTTGTATAACTGATGTTACGCTTTCAGTTCTTAGACTATTAAAGCTTCAACGAACGCAGAACCGGTGGGCTAGCCAGAACCCACGGGCTTGAGGCTCCTCAGTGGGTAGGGCCGCATATGTACTCATGCTTGCGTTAATTATGGCATGTCAAGGAGATCACGTTTGTTAAACTCGTATGGTCACTAAAAACTACATAGAAACTCATCACTCTTAAGGTGATGCCACATACGAACAAGTTTTGTTTTGTTGTTGTAAAAAAAATGTAGTACCTAGTAATAGAATGCCTTAGGGGTTTTTGTTTCTGCATGACTGCCACGGCGGCTATCTCATCAATTGACCGGTTAACTTTTTTATTGCATGAACACCGAGTGAATGATGAGCGAGGAACGAGAATTATTAAAATTCGTACAGCATAATTGGCTGACATAAGATTTATGATGAACTGATGTCTCTTATGAGCGTCTCTTATGAGCGTCTGATTATGAGCTCTTAGTCCCGATACAAATGATGTTATATACAAAGATATGATATGACAATAGTGCACCGAAATTGAGGCACTCAAATTGCACCAATTGGTCGCATTAGATTGCAATTCTATAGACGGCTATTTCTTTTCTGATCTGTCACATTCACTTAGAAAGAAGAAAAAAAGAAAGAAAATCTCTATATTTGACATCACTTAAATAATACATATTAAAACAAACAGAAAAATAACTATTGTGACATCAAATTGGAACTCCATACTACAACAATAATATATGTTATATATAAAGTAAAGCGTAACAGTTTTTAAACGCCGTGCAGTATGAAAATGCGCTATCTGTATTATTATACATATCATTTTGCTGGATACTATTAAAGCTTCATCGGACGCAAAACGCTTGATAACGACATAATTCGATGTACACGACGCGAATACGTGTATTTAAAAAAAATATATGACGGCAGTTTAGCTTTAAAAACGGGATAGGACCTAACTTATAATTTACTATTTATTAATTTAATAGCTATAAAGTTAAATGTGTTACAGATCTTTTGGTTACGTAGTTTATCTTTAACCTTTTAAAGATTGTAACGGCTTGTTGGATGTCTGCAAGACGTACTAGAAGCCTTGAAATCTTATTGTATTTATTAGATGATTTTCAGTTTCGGCTTCCATACATAAGACATGATTTTTTTTGCTTTTTTGTAGATAATGGTACGGAACGAATGACTCGCACCTTGCCGGTTTTTCTGACCTATCTCTATATTACTGCTGAATTTCAGCTCCTAAAAGTTGTTTCAATCGTCATAAGAACCATACGCGACTCCAACATCTTTTAAACAATTTCTGAACCAAGGAATGACCGTGCCCGGGCGAACGCTCCGAAACTAGTACCCGGTGGGATGTCCAAAAATGGTGTTTTACCGCGACTGGGTGCAGCCAGCCCACGTGAGCTTTAACGAGGCTCCTTCAAGTCCTACGTACGCATGGGCTCGCAGTGACCCGCCGGCATTTCATAGCGACGTATGCCCTTGAACGAATACGATCGTATATGTTTCTTTCTTGAATCGATTTGATTTTATTACATACATTCGAATTTTAAATGAGTCCATCTGTCAAGATAATATTGCATTGTATGCTGTTCGCGATTGTTATAGCTGCCTCCAAGCATTCAGCTTACTCTATCAAAGGTCGGATTCCGTTGCCCATGCTGCTGTTTACTTTGTCACCTGCTCGTCGAAGTAGATAGGTAAATACCGTGTAGTTTCGCAAGTGAGGAATATTTCATAATGTTTCGTAATTATTTTAAGCTCCTAATCCGGACTTGGAGATATATGTAAAACTGTTTAATATATCTTATTTATCGACGGTGGTTTATAAATTATTCTATGTGATATTTGATTACTTGCCGATTTTTTTCTAGAAAGCCTCAAGCATCAATAATTATCTACGAAAATTATTGGACACAATAATTGAGTATTCGGCACGAATATTATAAACAAGTCGATGGATGCAGGTGGCTCAGGATCGTACTTCGTGGCAGTCTATGGGGGAGGCCTGTGTTCAGCAGTGGACTCAAACAGGCTGAAATAATGATGATGATGATTATAAACATATTGATTTTAGTATTATTATAAAACGCACAGACAAGTCTTATTATCGCGCGATGTGTATTCATACCATAAAATTAGGGTATTAGTGAATTAACGCACACATACGCACAAGCCCACGGGTCGTTAGCCTAACGGGGTAGGCAGAGAGCTGATGATGGTGTCCACGCTTCCCCGGTTAGGACTCAAATCAGACAGGCACTCTCCATTGCCACCGTACATAGTGGACAGAGATTTTGCTCTGCTTAGAGCATACTAATTTCCGAACGCGGCTGAATGGATTTATCAAGTAGACATATATACCTGGACAAATTTGAAATACTGTTTTTTTTTTAATTTAAGAACATTGCAAGCGAGTTGGCGGTACATCTGATTTTAGGTGATAACCACTGCCCATGGAAATGTGCAACACCCGAAACTACACCTACTAAACTCAGAAATAAAACTCTTCTGTGAGGTTATGGTACTTCCCCGGACGGACCTGCCCATTCTTGCAACAGTAACAGCGTGACGATACAATCTACCAAAACCCAAACTATTTTGTCTTTTTTAATTAAATTATATCTGCTTAACTGGATAAAATTAATTATGATTTCTAAAGAAATACCCACATAAAAATGTGTTCACTTTTTGTATACAGCGTGTCGTTACCATCGCGACAATAAATGAACACACATATAGGGGATAACTTTTTAAAGTTGTATTAAACATTTAAATTCTTTAAACATCAATATTTACAGAGTTATTAAATTTTCCAAAACAAAGAATTTTAGAACACCCATACCTATAAAAGCGTAACGTAAAGTTCATTTGTAAAGGTCACAAAGCATATGAATGGGTTGAATGAATTTAAAAGAGACAAAACATACTCTTAGAAGGAGAGGCTTGTAATGCGACGCTGTGGCGCGAGTTGTATAGGATGTTACAAATTTTGTTTCTTTTTTACTTAATTAATTTATTTGAAAAAAAAAATATTTTTAATTATGGATTTTGTTTAACGTTAATATTTTTTTATGATTATTGGCAAGTAGCGTTAGACGTGTGTTCATTTATTGTCGCGATAGTAACGACACGCTATATAGCTGACACAATTTACATATTGAAACTCACTTCGACATTAGGTGAATCTTGTATTAACTGATGTTTGTGCTTTCAGTCCCGAGACTATTAAAGCTTCATCTGACGATGTAGCCCACGGGTTTGTGCCCTCCACTGTGGGTAGGTGCGTTTAAGTATGGTGTGTCATCTAAGGGCTATCGAGGTCGCGGTTCGGACCGAAACCCCGATGGCCGTCGTGCAATTAGCTAATCGGTGGCTGGGAGCGGTGAGAACCGCCCCGGAACGCGGGTGTACCTTGTGTGAATGGTACTCATTTAATCAGTAAGTAAACCTTTGGACATTAGGTACAAAGGTTTACCTACTGATTAAATGAGTAAGAGTCTCAAATTTGCCTCTATGTAAAACTACAATAAAGTAAATAAAAAAAAAATACATAGGGAATAATACCCCGAGTATTATTCCCTATGTATTTTTTTTTAGTCTTCGGAAGATCCTCCTCAACCACTTCATACCCAAAAAATTATAGTGAAAAAGCGATTAATAAATCTCTTCGAAAGTAATCTTCGAATGGAGCCAAGTTACACGTGCCGAGACCCTAGCGTCGTAATGTATTCCGCACGAAACGAAGAATTTTCGCTCCGCAGGAAATGCACCGCGAGAAAGACCATTGAAAATATTGCGGTATTTGAATAATGCAGTACTTTGAAAAATCTGTTAACTATTTTTGAAAATTGAAAAATTTCTTAAGTAATTTAAATGAGAGAATAAATATTAATTTAGTGTGATCCATGGGCGGTGGTTATCACTTAACATCAGGTGAACCGCCAACTCGTTAGCCAACTTCTCACGTAAAAAAAACTTATTTCCAAAGAATTTGCAAATTAATATTTTACCAATGAAAGGTATTTTGTTACTATAAAATTCATTCTACTTTGTGTCAATTACATGTGTTTTGGATGGACTTGGAAGGCCTCTATAAAGTGCAGTTTCGTGAGATCTTCCTAACACCTCTCGGAGCCAAATTGAAGAGAAAATCAGTCCGTCAGCATCCGTCAACTGAGATTACTCGCAAGCAACTCCTCCTCGAGTGTACCTTCAGACAGTACATTCGCAAACAGTGTTATGTCAGCACAAGGCCTGAAGGGAACTCGATCGCGTGTCATCCAATAGGCGATCACGATGACCTCTCGGTAATGTCGGTTACACAATGTTGTAACAATAATATATTAAAACTACATGCAACTGTGTTTAACGTTACGTGGTCGTGTTCTTAGTACTCGAAACCGACGCACATCATATATGTATATTCTAAAGACTTTTACTTTATGAAAGAAGGCCTTGATGACTTAGTGGTCGGACCATCGGAGTTGTGATCAGGGGTAACGGGTTCATAAGTAATGAGTGTTCTATTTATAGCTTCTTCACTATTTTTTCAAATATGTCAAAACGAGTATGTAATCGTGATTCGCTCTTATTTACAACTTTACAAGATTAGCGAAATGGTAATAGCCCTTAGATATATCTGTAGTCCCATTAGCGATAAAAGTGTGAGTATTGCCATCATATAACTTTGCTGCGTAAGTTACCGCTAGATTCAGAGCTCGCGTTAAAGGTGGTCTAAAAAGTATAAAATGTAAATGTGACATCAATTAATAAAGTAAATCAGGTTAAAAGAAAAATACTAGGTAGTACACAGCTAAATATAGGAAAATATAAAATCATAAAGGCAGTAACTAATTGGTCGAAACAATTCGAACCGTTGCATACTTTTCTTAATATCGTAACGATGTGATAAATGACATAATAGCAAACACCGCTCGCCTTCGAAACGCGATACTTTTGATCCGGTGTCGGTGCGGAACTGGGTCGTGACGCGACATTGTTCCAGACGGCGGCACCGGCCTTATTCCGGCACGGTAAAGGCCCTGCGTCCTACCACTCGAGAGCTGTCTTGATCTCACGACCTTTGAATCTACCTCGATGCTTTCGTAGCAAGGCTCTTATGTGGAATTGGCAAGAGTACAGGCGGTTCACCTGATGTTAAGTGACATCCCTCGCCCATGTAGGTACATCTACAACCACTAATAGGTTGCAGATGCATTGCAAGCATAAACAATTGAAAAGTGAATCCCGTTTTAATATGTTAAAATATGATTTCTTCACTCACCAGGCGAAACGTGAAAGTGTTATTCTTCCAATTCACTCTTGTATTTTGTGAGGCCGTGGTACTTTCACGGACTAGCCTGCTCATAAGTGCAACATCAGAGGCTGCCGAGTGGTTCTACCACAGCTTCGTTTCAACGAGCTCCGTCTTCAGCATTGCAGGTGGCAAACCTGTTCTTACATATACTATGCATAAAAGTCAGAATGCGATATTTGACTTGCTTTTTATACTAAATGTGATTAGATATGAAAAATTAGCAACATTTGTAAAAGTTTATACCATAAACGATAAATAGAGACTTTTTATTCTCTATATCTGGCCAAATATTTTAATTGTTGTTGTACCATTATAAATCATACTTGTGTAATGCCAAATAAATAAAAAAATAAAGGTTTCGATCAATTACTGACTTTCGTAGTATGATATTTTGCTCTGTAATGCTATTCTGCCTTTTACCTCACGAAGTTTATTATTTGATATTACATTTATTTGTTAATTATAAATCAATATCAAAAGCAAATCTTTTGACTTTAAAATTATGTTAAAAACCTTTGACGGTCACACAAGTTTTATGTAAGAAGGAACGTTGAACGAAAAAGGAGCAGTGGACGTGACTGTACCAAACGCTTTTCTACTATACTAGTAGTATCGGGTCTCACCATTTAACGAACTGTTTTGGCACTTTATGGCTTCCATCGAAACAGTTACAGACAGGAGTTGTATGGTGAATTGTTCAAAACATTATTAAATACCAAACTTTATGGTTGTACGGTCTGTGCAACTCCTGACAAATAATTCGTCCAAGTATTTTCGATGTTTGCTTCAAACTTAAATGCTGGTGTCAAGCTAGAACAATTTTTTTAATTATCTGTCATTTAAATTAACTGCTGACTGTGGCATTTTTTACTGTGATATTCATGATTTAGGAGAAGAAAAGAACCGTCCCATGTCGTATTTGGTTTATGGCGACATCCATAATCTGTTACACTTCAGACGAAACGTACATAGTAATTGCCGTCTCTTTTTACCCCGTGTGCAAATTACGCGACAACATGCAAAATAAATAGAACATAAATAAATGTAAAAACGAACGTTGTTAATTAAAAAGTTGAAAATAGCGATCCTTGCCTCTTATCATTACAACGCTATCAGATAATTTATCGCCGCGTCATCAAAAAGTGTTTTGCAAGTGATCAAAGTTCATAGCAACTGTGTATTTTATACGAAAAGTTGGCAAACGAAAGGGCAGTTGCTTTAAGCGATTATCGCCATCAATGGGAACTTAAGTGAACCCCTCACATACATACATAGCTAAATATATTAATCTTTGCTGCAACCTTTAATAGTGTTGGTCCCGTCCCGTTTATGTCTCGTCAGACGATATATAAAAGTATGATTCTTCGACCTTGCACCCATTACTGTGATATCGTGGTATTTCTCAGGACGAGACACATTTAAATCAGGTGCATTAATAATTACCTACTATTGTGACGTATCCAGATTTTTTACAATAGAAAGCCGTCGCCAATATCTTATGAAAATCTTCCTGACAACGGTTGGAAAACATGGTCATAAGATAACATTCAAAATTCAAATATAACGGTCGCTGGTTACAGTACAAAAGTTCGAAAGTTAGATTGTCAATTTGTCCCTCGTATCTCTAAAATCGTCATTAGACGACGTAAAATGCTTTCAACGATTTTTAGTTCTGTTTGTTTCTTAAAGCATTTTTCAGCGGATTTTTATTTATGTGCGGTTTTGAAATTGTTTTATTGTTCTAATGAAGCATATTTATGATTTAGTACTACAGTGTAGTATTTGTTTATCGCATACTCTTTTAGGGTGTTGTTTAAAATGGATCATTTTTGTCTTTTTGTTTTAACGGGAGCTTCTTCGAGTTTGTGTTAAGATGGACAAGCTCTATAACAAAGGCCCTCTAAAGAATTTAATCTCAAGATTAAGATTTTGTTTCTTGTCTTCATTTCCGGTTTTGCTTTTTGAAGGGCAAAGTTTTACCTTGTTTGTAACTGCGAACTCTAAACGCCTTTAGCGTTTCCTGGAATGAACAACTAAAACCGTTGCGGCTCTAACACTGCAATTTACAATATCAGGGATACGTGACGTGGAAACAACTTATTCATAATAATCTTTAAAAAATTGGGACTGTAACTAGTAAAATCTATTCAAGTTAGGTCACCCTTCTGACGGATAAGGTTGCGGGTAACGGTTTATAACGAAATCAGACTTATTACTTATTTAAAAAAGCCAGTCAGCGCTTGCGAACATGTATGTGGCAAACGAGGTCAACAAGACCTCGTTTGCCACATACATGTTCGACTAAAGCACACTTCCTCTGTGGTAAATTACCACAAAAGGGAAATCAAAGCGCCACGCACCACTGGTCGTCGTTATGTATTGATTTTCATTTATCAATTCCGAAGTTCTTGGGGTGTACTATTTAATTAAGGGATAACGCAAGTTGTGATAGATTTATCTGCAAACGGTGGCAGGACCACGTAATAGTCTTCGCTATTGCACGAATGGGTAGATCTGTCAGGGTAAGTACCACGAACTCGCAGAAGACAGGCGTGAGGTGTAAGTGTTATACTGCTGCGTTTCGTTTGGTGAATGAGGTAAACTAGTTTAATAAAAGTTGCAAAGCACTTGTAACAGACAGAGTACTTTGCAAATGTCCATGGGCGGCGGCTATCAACTAATATCAGGTGAACTGCCAGATTTCTTGCCACCGTCTGACAGAAAAAATCGTGCAAATCATTGCACGGTGAAACGTAACCACGACCCTTGGCTGAAATCTTTGTAATCAAATTATTTCTGTTCGATATCACAAGCACAAAACTGGATATTTGTATCCTGTGTTATTTTCGCAAAAGAGATACAGCAGAATTTCTCTCTCTTTTTTGATATGTGACTTCATTTATATTGAAGACTTACCTTTCTTTTAATTTCAAACATAGGGAAGCGCATAGTAAACTAATGTTAAGTGATTATCGTTGCCCCGATCGAACCGTTGAAAACGGTTACCTTACCTCACTCACCAGAAGAAATGCAGATGTATTTTCTAACTGCCACTTCACCCTGGTCCTTTGTGAGGAGGCCTCTTGAGCCGGCATTCGTGCAAAAGTCCTGCCGCGTGTTCCTACCCCAATGTAAAATTCTGTCATTTTTCTATCATATCATATTAAGTATGATTATTTAAGTTGTAAAGCTTTAATCATTGATCTCGATAGTTTTGGCTGTTGCATTGACCCCATCAGCCCCACATAAGCCTGCAAACATAATAGGACCACACTTAAACGTAACCTTAACGATAAAAGACCCAGCAAGCGCCTTTAAGCGTCAGCAGTGATCACTTCCCTCAGGGGAGCTGCTGACTCATTTTGCACCTTTTCGTCAAGATGATGGGCAGCTTTCTTCTATACTTTTGGCTCAGTGATAACACAAGTTGCGGCATTATTCTGATCATAAATTATTTATCAGCTACTCATTACATTCCACGCGGCAGCGGCGCACGGTCGCGCGCGAACAATTCCGTTATCTATTTATGAGCGAGTTGTAAAACAATCTAACGGCGGCTTATCGACCGCGACTTCTCTAGTAGGAATGTGGGAAATCGATTATCTGATTACTGAGCTATCGCGAATTACGATCTAAGCCGCGCGAACTATTATTATGGGATTTCGTTCCGTCCTTGTAGTAATTATGCTTTATTTTTAAATAATTTAATAGGTTTTCGCGTAAAAGCTGTCAAATGATTCCAAAATAACGTTTGTTCTTCATATTTAACGCGCGTTTTGTCTGGCGAGAAGGGTATCTGGCCGAAACTGCGGCTGACAACACGCCTGTATAATCCCTGGTGCTGGACGCTAAGTCTGTGCTCCTTACTTACCATCAGGTGAAGCACTGTTCTGTTGTTCCAACTCCGAAAGCTATTGGTTCCCAACCGGTTTATTTTGTATGGATTACAACTAATTAAAAACTAGGTAACAATAAAAGTATTGTTGACGAAGATGGCTGAAAATATACCTATTTACGTACACTGCAAATCGATCACATGAACCCAATACTAGACAACTTTGTGCTAAAACTAAATAGGTAGACATCGCCTTGGTATCCGCTTAGAAAATGGCAGCAATAATCCAAATGCATTAAGTTGAACTGATAATATTCAATATTTTACGCATGCTAATGTATCAGAAATATATAGCCACCGTCCATTTGATGTAGAATACACGTTTAGCCTTACAATACCAACTGACCTGTGACTTCCATCAGTGTTTGTTTTTGTAGCGATTATACGAATGGCTTCTTGTAAATCGATTACTACAATGCTCTGACCTTTGATTTAGTTATGAAATAAAACGACGTTGATATATGTAAAATAAACTTTTCAAGGCATTTCCTGCCTCGCACAACCACTCTGTGGAACCAGCTGCCGCCGGCGGTCTTTCCGAACCGTTACGACCTGGGAACCTTCAAGAAGAGAGCGTACTCTTTCCTAAAAGGCCGGCAACGCATTTGTAGGCCCTCGGGTGTTGCAAATGTCCATGGGCGGCGGTGATCACTTACCATCGGGTGAGCCTCCTGCTCGTTTGCTGCTTTTTTCCCATAAAAAACTATAGCATAGGCAAACTGAATTCACATTCTTTGAAACGGTTCTCACGTTAACAAATAACTTGTGTGTCTCGGAGATATGACAATCATCACTGACGTAAACTATTAACGGAGACAACATATTACCAATCATACTTCTCCTTTCTCCTATCCTTATCCCACACTAATTGGGATCAGCACTACATGTCCTTTCGATTCACTTCCTTCCTTCCTCTATCAGCCGTAATCTGTATTCTCACCTTTCATACATATAATTTTTATTATATATTCAGACATATCATTCCTCACACGGTACATCCAAATCTTTCTCAGTCTTCCTTCAGCCTTACACCCTCCAATCATATCTTCACTGAACACTCTTCTGGTCACATAATTTTCATCCCTTCTCATAACTTGTCCACACAATATCAACCTACCACTCCTTATTCACTCATCAATAATCTATTAATATTTCAATCACTGGTGCCAGTTTCAAGTTTACCCTAGTATACTCATTCAGACTCGGACTATTCACGGATAACACATTTGAGGATCGAACTCGCAAATCAAACTTTTTAAATTGCCATAATAAGAGCTTCCTGTTTTATAAACAATGAGGAAACCTATCACTTATTATTTCTTATTACTTATATTTGAACGCATTCAACAATGTGTAGCAATATTTGCACAACAGACACTAAAAGTTTAAATTTTTTATGAATTTAATTATTCGATGCAATATAAAAGGACGTACTGGGGTCGTCACAATACGTCTTTCTGCGAAACGGCTAAGGTCCACGTGAACTAATAATAAATCCGATACAGGGATATCGAATTTATTATGGGTTAAGCCATTTATGGTCGTGTATTAAATCTTATTTTTTTTGTTCCTAACGCAATTTATAGTTAGTTGTAAATCGAATTTTACGAGTTATTTCCCAGCGGTATTTGTTTACGGGTGGTCCGTTTACAAAACCTGGCGACATTAAATCGAACTATAATAATAAAATGAAGTAAACAAAATGCAAACGCCGCTAAACAAAACCCTCTACGGAAGTGTTTGCAATCGATACTCGAAAACCGTTGTGCACGTCCAAGCTGCGATGTACAGTGGTCGATAAAATTTTTTTAATCTTTCGGAATTTTTTTTTTATAAAAAATAAGACAAAATAGTTATAGAATAAAAAATTTAATATTTGTGCAATTTATTTGAAGTCGTGAATTTGGAACTCGCGTTGAAAGGAGGTACTGGATCTTCGAAAGGTACTGTCTCCTGGGGCCAAGTTAAGATTCTCCGGTAAGATACCCGGTCACGAGACTTATTCAGACTCGAATTTTACAATAGCCCAAAAAAAGACCGCAGAAGCTTCTAAAACGTGCTTTTCACTTTTTCTAACATAAGAATTGTGAATACAGTATGCCTACCACTCTAAACCACATATCTCATATATACCGTTAGCCCGTGATCTCGAAACTGTCAAAATGTCCCGTTTAATCCAATGATCCCGGTTAATGATGTACAACCGTGCCTCGGACCTGTCAAACCGCAAAAGGAGGTCCGCAAGAGGAGGATTTAATAGGACGTGCAAAATGTGATTTCGTCTGTGAATATCACCCATCATACCTCGTAAAGTTTCCAAGTGCGGGGTTAATGCGAAGCTGACAGAGGATTGGGGGATGTTGCCCTCTCGTTTAGTCTGCAGCCCGAATTTTTTCTGCGGACGATATAGTTTTGTGAACACATTATTCAAAATCTTCCTAGGCGGCAATTCGATAAATAGAAGAGAATTGAGAGTAAAATTTCGAGAACCGCTAATATTTACTTAAACACAATTCGTTATATTACACAGAAGACACATCGTAGAGAGAAAGAGAAAGATTACGTAAAGTAAAAAAAGTAAAGTAACAGCCTTATAACATGTCCCACTGCCGGGTAAAGGCCTCCTTTGTACAGAAGGTATCCGGGCATAGTACACCACGCGGCCCTACTGCGGATTGGTAAACTTTACTACCACCACGTTGAGTAACACTTTTTACCTGTAATAAACCTTTTAATCAAGGAGTATCATTTTTATCACGTATATGGTACCCGCCCATTTTCTTAGTGTTTGCCAGTTTTTTTAAGCCATTCTAACTTTAACTCGACGTTCTATTTTTAACTCGACAGTATATCCGCTGCACTGGAGGAGTCAACTTCACTCAGGCGCGTTTATGTTTTAAGGCCCATTAAACCTTCCCGTAGCCGCGTCCCACTTTTGCCGGCGACTGTCCCCGCGGTCAGGATAGCAACGGACACGTAATGCAACTCCGCGAACCGTTTATTGGCATCGCATTAGCGTGACATTCAGATTGGATTACAGCCCTGTTGCCGGCTACACCGCACGCGATGTTTTGTTTGCAGTGTGTATTTTATATACATTTTCATTTATATAATAATGTCATGCCAACACAGCATTAATCAACGTTCCCAGGTCCTGTTAGATATTAAAACAAATTACATTATATTAATAGAAAAACTTTTAACATCAACCTCCCTAAGGCTGTAAATAAGAACTCTAATTTAAACCTACCAACCAGCCAGCACATCGCAGAAAATACGCCTAAGGTCGAAGTATCCACACTTTGTTTTTTTTTTTTTACTGGTGAATGGGGTAGCCGTGTCCCTTTTTTTGTGACGTGTAGCTTGCTGTTAGCCCGGCGGCTTTGACAGCTTCGGCGGACGAGGTTCGCGGACAGACGACCCACGGTCTCGGGAGAACAACACAGCTGGTGCACGACGACGACAAGAAGACGCCGTTCGCTCCGATACACTCCGCAACACCCTGCTAACGAATGATGGACAATCGACTAAAAGGGGGGCATGACACGATCCAAGAGAATCCCCTCAGCTGGAGGTTAAAGCCGGGCCCCACCTTGATAATAGTTTGGCAACACTGCTGCAGCGAGTGTTGTGTCCTCTTGGCGATGGGGACCAGGGGTAATCAAGGGAATCGTCAACATTTTTTGTATCTGCTATATATTCGAGGTCTATTCTAGGATGGTTTAGATTCACAACTTTTTTTTTAATTTTTTTTTTGATTTTAGACGTATTACAGTACAAGGTCTGTCGGATCCACTAGTATAATATAAAACTTCCTTTCCTTCCTTCCTTTGTGATCCCTAAGGCTTCACTGTGTGTATAAATTAATAGTTTTGCGTCCATTGGGTTCCATTTGGTATTCCATAAGGGGAGGACAAAGCAAACTTTCGTAATTTTGAATTCGTACTCGTAGATTTGCAGATGTGGAGACGTTTGTCTCTCGCACGTAATTAAACCGCAAGCAGTTACCCTGAATTATTTGTTATGAAATATGAAACAGGCTCGGAGGCGATGATTGACTAAATTCGTGTATTATGAAAACAATTTCAAAACAAAACATTACCTTTTACTTATGCGAACGCCAAGCATTATTAAATGAAACATTTTTTTAACAATTTATTTCGTTCCATGAGAAATTTTATTAATATATTTTTTATCATTTATACATCTCTTTATTAAGTGTTCTTCTAAAGTTCTTGCTCTTCGAAGAAAAGATATAGGTATAGGTACTAACGATAGAACTTACAGTATTTGAATGTTTCATTACAGTGATGGTTCTAGGTTTTAGTTTAAAAGTATAATAATTATAACTACAGCCTGAAGAAGCGAAACTACATTATTTAAAGTCGAACTGTTTTTAAGTTTTAACATGTTATAATTATAAAATTATAATAGTAATCTTATTATTTCTATAGTTATGTCTTAGAATCTTATTACTAAATAAAAAAAAAATAATTTCGATTGTAATAAATATATCTGTTAAATCAGATAAGCACTAACATACAAGAAATCATATAACAGAACACGATAAAAAGCGGGATGACCTTGCAAGAACCGGAATACATTTGATTTCGTTACGCGCTGACATGCATCATTTTGAACATATTTTAAGCCTAATCGGTTTTAGAATAGAGGCTAATTTGCAATGGTGCAAAAGCGTTCGATTTCATAAAGGAAATGGATAAAAGCACCTCAACGAATTGAGGTACTTACGCACGCTGTTATTAGTAAAGATATTTCCCACTAGATATGTTAGTAGACCAATATATGCAGGTTTTTTATTTGAAAAGTTGTCAAGCGAGCAAACGGTTCATCTGATGTTAAATGATTCACCCGAGGGCACACCTCAAGGTTTGCGGATAATATGCAACCTATAAATGTTCTCTGGCTACCTCACTTACGCGAAAGTATCATACTCCACTTCACGTCGGTCTTCTGTGAGGTTGTGATACTTCCCCGGACGAGCCTGCCCATACGTGCAACAGCCGAAGCTGCTTCGTGGCCCTACCACAGAAAAGCTTTATAGTGAACGCTATTGAAAGTTCTAGCTATCTCACTGAAGACTGCATCCAACGCTTGACAGGAGCCGTGAAGTTACAACAACCCACTTTATTAGAAGGTGGCAACACATCGACAACCCTACGAGTGTTGCAAATATCGGTGGTTATCACTTAGGTGATCGCCAGCCCGCTTGCCAAATCGTCGAACGCGGGAGTTGAAATTCGATCCGAGTCTTGACATAAGACAATAGACGTTTATTGATAAAAATAATAAATTAGCCAAGCATGTCCTTTTAGGAGAGGTTTTAACCAGTCTATAGAAACATTATCAAGCGTCCTATGGTCTATGACGCTTCGGAAAAGCAGATCTGATAGAGAAAATAAAGACAGAGCAAACGAACGGTGACTTTTAATACTGCTTTAAGATTGAACCTCGGAAATTACGAGATAAGATTGGGTAAGGCTCAACTAGTTTCATCTCTGAATACGTGTAGTAAGAATATTAGGAGCATTGATAAAAAAAATGTATGCCCAGTTTAAATGATATAACATATCTTTTGATTTTGATTTAATTATTATTTAAGTGAGTAAAAAAATTACCGTGCCTGGAATATAAATTTATAACACTTGGATAGCAAATAAAGTATGTACTCGTAGTTCTTCAAATATACATTATGCATTGTTCCCGATAGTACTTTTAACGATTCCACGACATTTTTGCGTGCGGAATGGCCCACGAAAACACATTATTATGAGTAGACAAAATTATTAACATCAACGTGGGCTTTTATTAGTATAACGCCTCGCACGATATAGTTATTTCATAATTAACCTGACAGCTAAGGTCTTGAGTTAGCACGAACACTTTTAATAGAGACAATTTCAATTTAACATATGTTGTATTTAAATTACCATTGGGTTATAAAGGTAACGAACTATAGCTGGAAAAGAATCTCTAGAGAAAACTATGTATTCCCTTTTCTAAGTCTCATGGCGGCAACATTTATTATTATATTAATTTATTAAAAGAGGACACCTGCTGTACAATCATTACTTTAGTTCTTAAAATTGGATAATTTCAAAGTGTCAGACTCGGGTGGTCATTATAAATAGAGGTGAATTTTTTCGCATTTTAGACTAGCAAAAATTTCCATTATATGTTTGTCACAATAAGTTACATCTTTTAATTAATCTCTAATGCCATGAACAATAATCTCGAACTAAAGTATTATTTCCTCTAAAGAGGATCGACACGAGCAATCAATTATGATCTGATAAAGATCTCAGCTACTTAATCTCCGCTGGAAATAACTTTATTGTTAATAGAAATGCAAATAGGGATGAAGATTAAGATAATCCCTAGGTTGTGTTGTATTTTTGCAATAATTTCTTTTTATACTAAGTTCTTTTCGGGTATATTCATAATTATAAAACGTCACGAATTAATGACATTTAAAATCCGATTACATTTCAACATCGTTCTTAATTTTCGCTTGGAATACTTTATCAAATCAAAGTAATGAATGTAGGTAAATAGTGTTAAAATAAAATATTCAATGTTATGCTATTTTCACCTGGTGTAAAGTAATAACCGCCGCTCATGGACTTTTGCAACAACCGTAGGGGTGCAGATTTTGTTCCACCTTTTAATAAAGTGGGCTCCGGTTAACTCACTCACGAGATGAAACGCAGAAGTATGACACTTCACGACTGTGTTCTGTGAGGTCGTGGTGCTGGATTATCTTCTATGAGGTCGTCAATTTAAAACCAGTCTACTCTGCAAGCTATTTATTTAAAATCGTTTTTATAGACAAAATGTAATACACCGATATTATGGGCTATCAGAGCCAAACCTACAGGTCCATACTAAAAGACACGAGCCTGACTTGGAATGACATAATTAAATTCTTCCCTCCCCCCACCTCTCTATTATCGGACGTCTAGACGCTAAGCAGACCTCATCCTTTTATCGAAGACATTCTCCTCGTACGGACTATAAGTTCAGAAAGTAGCAGAAGATTGTAACATCGCTAGAGTATCCGTCCAATTACAATATCTTCTTGAGGCGTGAGCAAATAGGCCCTTCCTGTCATCCTAACTAGTTCTTTAAAAAAAAAACTGTATAATCTTACTTTAATCAGTTTGGCCCATCTCCCACGCATGCACAGTTATTTCAATAATTAATGCACAAAAACCGGCCTTGGATCTGTTAAAGCCGTCTTAATGAGTTATTCCGGTCCAACAGATCGATTTACGTTAACGGGAAATTGGATCATTTCCCTCGTTGCGACGCTCACAACTGACCAATTGCACGAGAATTTCCGGCCTTCCAGAAGCTTCCTCGAAGTTCACTCTGCCCTACCATGGGAATTTTGTTCTATTACAGATAATAAAGTATGACTCGGTGCGCCGTTACCAAGCTATTGGCTTCGGCGGGGGTCGTGGGGTCGATTCCCACACGGGACTAATATTTGTGTGAGCAAGCATTATTGTTCCGGATCTCTGGGTGTTTGTTTCCCAAGGTGGTCTAATGTCTCGCAGGCGGTCGTAAAAAATCTAGCCAAAACCGTTCACAACATAATTCACATGGTGTGCCGACCCTACATAGGTGGGATAAGTGCAAGAGCATGATGATGTTGGAGATGACAAACTATCAAATGGTTCACCTATTAATTGAGTAAACATCACCTAACAACTTCACTCGTCTAATAAAAATAAAGTAATTGGTACTTCTCCGTATGAGTTTACCCTTTCATGCAACCGACTGATGTGAGATTCTATTAGACGTGTTTAAATTATTTTGCTTTTGTTGAATGAAGTCTGTGACTACAAAATGTGCTTTAAACAAGTTAAACAACAACTTTTCCAGGAAGCTGCAAGCTTTCGTTCTTCATTTCTTACAAAAAGGTTGCTAATAATAATTGTTGTGTAAGTTTAACTGCTGCGCATACTCGAATATTACTCTTGAAATATATATTACTCTCAAAATTAAACACACAAATTTGTGTGTTTAATTTTGAGATATTTCATCACAGTGATTTTTGCAACTAATAAAATATGAGGGTCTCTGATTCTTGAACTAAGAATTAGATCGTGTGTCTTAGGAATTTACTACGTTCTATTGACCGATTTCTGAATAAAAGGAATAAGATCATGTATCTCAGAAATTTACTACATATAGAGTTATGATAAATTACAGAAATTAAAAGTATTTAGAATTCTGAGTGTATGTTTGAGTGCGCGTGTGTACGTGCTTGCGTGCTTGAGTTCGTGCGTGATACTGATAAAATATTTTGACTCCACGTCGCCGCCAACCATCAAATAAATAGCGATAAGATAAGAAGAGACTACCTATCTACCCACCTGCTTAGTTTCCCCAAAAGACTACCAGTTCGCCGAACTTATAAAAAGTTTACAACTCAGGCGCAAGACCACTTCCCGTGGTGGGCAACGTCCCGCCCACACCGCATTATAACGCAGGTGGTAATGTTGTGCCATTCCATTAACGTTATATTATTAAACAATACTGCCTACTTGAATGTTTAGGAAGCGTTGGTCATAACTTTTACGATGTAAGTAACGTAAGACGACGATGCGGAATGTGGCTTCTTAGACTCGAAAGAAACCTAGTCGCGTAAGTGGAAAACAATTTTATTATTATATGCAAATCTAATACCCATTTGTAACTAGTGGAGTGCGATAGCCTCGTCACTTATCATCGTCGAAGCTTATTGGGTTTGATGAAAATTTGCACTATGTTTGTGCGTAATTTCATAAGCTATTGTAATTGCATGGTTTATAGAATGGTATAATATATTATTAAAAATATAACGCAAATTTTAATATAGAAAACAAAAACACACATTGTTATTTTACAATAATCTTATTGTTAAACCTACAAGTAAACCTTTGAAAATATAATAACTATATAAATTCAATTTTTCAATTTAAAGGTAAATATGGTAAAAGTTGCTTCTAGAACAACTATAGTTATGCTCATGTTTCTTTTGACTTCTTCTTTCTTTTAAATTGTACCACTTATGCCACTGTAAATACATGAATACTCATAATAAATACTGTCCGCTGCGCATCTTCAGAATTCCAGATTAATCTGAAGTTAGTGTAGGTACTGTTTGTCTAACCCTTTTATAATTTATTAAATTTACAAACCTATTTGGCTTTCGTTGTTAGATAAACAAGAATCAGTCTAGCCTCGTTAGTTTTAATGTTTCTATTTCCGAATATATTCATAAAATTCGCTACGTAAATAAGAGCTTAACATTTATGAACTTTTAATAGAATATATATTTTTAATATATATTTGGTTTTGGTAATTTGAATATATATTTGGTTTATCAAGTAGTCTGCAATGTTCTTCGCGTCTTACTTTATCTCGATGAGACCAGTTCATTCCGATCAAGAGTGACCCCTTTTACAATGGGCAATAGTCAAAATGGATAGCCCTGGGGGCTTTCTCAGTTTTTGTGACATTGACTTTATGTCAGTTTGGAAACGGATACGAATGAATAAATAAAACAAATACGGGCCCAATCCTAAGTTTTAACCTCAACGGGATAGACTGGAAACAATATAATAAGTATTGAAACTAAACTTTTTAACCGATTCCAAGTGGAGGAGGTTCCCAATTCGACCGTATTTTTTGATGTATTCTTTTTTTCCATTTTGATGATTCTTTTTTTCCCATATTAATTTCATTGGTATTGGATCATGGGCTCGGGAGATACTTAGGGAACTGCTGAAAATCAATTAGAAAACGAATACAGAGCGAAATATTTGAAGTCAGTTTTGTTTTCCATCAGTAAAAAAATGGTTATCTTCGTATCCATTGCGATAATTATGTTAGGCAGAAGTAAGGCACCGCTTCGACCCTCGTTCTTTCGGTGTCGGTATTAAAAACGTTTATTAAGCAATATAACAGTCGTCACCATTAAATTTTACTCCTTACGCAACGGCCACGACACGTTACCAAAAGGAATTGAAGATATGCATGTGTAACCCAAATATGAAGTGTAGAGCGAAGTTCAATAATAAAATGTATTATTGCAAAACAGTGGTTGCTTACAAAATTAATTAAGAGGACGAAATGCGATTCGTTTTTTTTTTTCTTTTTAATGTGAGAAGGTGGTAAATAAGCTGTCGGCTCACCTGATGTTAAGTGATAACCGTCCCCTATTGACATTTGCAACAACCGCTAGTACTTCAATTTATATGGGCCCCGTCTACCTCACTCACCAGACGAAACGCAGAAGTGTAACACTTCCTCTTACGCCGGTCTTCTGTGAGGTCGTTTTACTTACCCGGACGGATCCGCCCCATCGTTCAACAGAGAAGAATGTTGTTGGCCCTATCACAGTTATAAAATACCTTAACCGTATTCTGATTAACTACAAGTACTTGGAGGACCGGTTTTTTTTTGGTTAATCACTAACTAATTACTAACTAATGAAATATGCATAATATGTTTCGATCTTACCGACGTAATAATAAGAAAATATGAACTGGTGTTTTTCACAAAAGAAAGAACTTTAAAAAAAAAGGGAAAATAATAATAAAATAACAAATCGACAAAAAATAAAAGATAAAGAAAGCAATGATCTGGAATCGAAAAAAAAGTAAAAAAATAAGTGTGTAAATGATCGTGATACGAACCACGGCCTTCTGTTTCGTGGCTGTTTGTTAGCGGCCGCTCGATTACCGACCAAGCTATTATAACATTTTTTTTTCGGTGAAATTTACCGTCGTATTCGAATAATATTTTTCATTCCCTGAAAACTGGGATAAAACTTCATTTTCTAAAAATGAAACCTAGTCAGATCGATTTTTCGCCCCCGAATCTACGCACATACTAAATTTCATGAAAATCGCTGGAGCCGTTTCTGAGATTCCAATTATATATATATATATATATATATATATATATATATATATATATATACAAGAGTTGCTCGCTTAAAGGATACGGAACGGATCTTGATGCGGTTTTTTTGACTAGATAGAGTGATTCAAGAGGAAGGTTTACATGTATAATGCATTAAGCCGGTGCGAAGACGGGACGGGTCGCTAGTAAACTATAATTTGAACATTTAAGAATAGTTATTGAGTATTAAACGCATATGAACCTTGTCTCGAACGGCCCTCACAGATGTGAGAGTGGGTTTTAACATGAAACCGTGAACGAGGAACACCGGATAAACCAAAAGTAGTGCACATGTATCGGGTTTGAATCCACAGCTTCGTAACGTAACTGTTAAACAGAAGGAATAAACTTTATACATTCGCAGCACAAAACTCCCAATTTAATTCCTGCAAATAATATTTTTCGTAGTGTCCAATGCAATTTCGCTGTAAAGCAACGCTTAAATATTTCGCAGACATAGCCATAACAAATGACCAAAGGCTTTGAAATATACCAGTCAATTTGTCTCCGAAATATAATGACAATAATATTTCATCATTAAAACCAAACAATTACTCGCTGCCTTGGCCATTGACGCCTATTTATTATATTGCCGATCGCGTCAATTATTTATGAATCTTATAAAAATACTTGTAATATGTATTTTTATTCCACTCTAAAGGATATTTATGGCATATTATTACGCTTTTTTTATGTGAAAAGTCGCCAAACGAGCAGACGGTTCACCTGATGGTAAGTGAAAATCGCCGCCCATGGACATCTGCTACACCCGAGGTTACAGATGCGTTGACAACCTTTTGAAAATTCGGCTCCGGTTACCTCACTCACCAGACGAAACGCGAAAGTATTTGTCATACTTCCACTTTACGCTGGTCTTCTGTGAGGTCGTGGTACTTACCCGGACGGGCCTGCCCATTCGTGCAACAGCCGAGGCAGCTGCGTGGCCCTACCACCGATAAACACATCTATATTTTGGACGTCTTATTCCAAATATACATTGTACATACCTTGGTACGGCCATCCAGATTTTCTTACAACGTGACTAGTCTAAGGAAAGCATAAACCCACAAGCGAAAATCTAATATTTGTAATTGAACTCCTCCGAAAAGGCTCGACCGATTTTCGTGAAATTTTGTATGCATATCTGCCAATGTAGAGAATCGTACAACATCTATTTTTCATCCCCCTAAATGTTATGGATGGTCCACCCCAATTTTTTTTTTTTTTAATTTTTTATATAAAATTTTTTGATTTTATTTCTTTATGATACAGCATACAAAAATACGAACAAGCCTAAATTTTCACCCCTCTACGCAGACGTAGTCGCGGGCAGCAGCTAGTATATTTATATATTTTAATTACATTTGCTATTAAAATTTTTATTACTACTAAAACACTGCCCTTATTGCAGGAACACCTTAATCCGAAACAATTATCTGTAGTTCACACAAATACTTGTCCCGTATGAGAATCGAATCGGCGTTGCCGGCGGCGTTACCTTGCCAAATATGAATTGAAATCCATTGCTTATTGTTCACCGATGATATTTGAAATATATATTTTTTAAATTTATTGTATTTACTTCATCCAGATAATAATGCAGTTATTTTAGAACACAATCATGTACAGAAATGACCATAAACCGTCTGTCAGGCATGCTTGGCTCTTCATAATGTGCTGATTACCTGACAACTTTATTCAGCTGTTATTGGCAGCGTAGATCATCGACCTCAGAACCACTCGTCACGATCCAATCTATGTACGAAATGGCCGGACAACGGATTGCTTTTTGTCCCAATACTGACGGCCAGAAAAATGTCTAGTAGAAAAATCTACTCCTCCCAAGTTCAATGATTGCCTTGACTACCGTTGATGTTCACGCATATAAGTTAATAGAATCGTTCAAATAACTCAAGTAATTTTACTGTGGTGGGGCCACGCAACGGTCTTCGCTGTTGAGCTAATTAGCAGGTCCTCCTGAAGTATCACGACCTCACAAAAGAACGGTGTGAGCTGGAAGTGTTATACTTCTGCGTTTCGTCTGGTGAGTGAGGTAGCCTTGGCCCATTTTATTAAAGGGTGTCAACGCACCCCTACTTAACATCAGGTGAACCACCAGCTCGCTTGCCATCTTATTAGATAAAAAAAAAGTAAGGCACTGTCTATTTTTCTACACTGTCAATGTAAAAATTTGTATGAGCGTCTAATCAAATAGGGGTTGACGAAAACTTTATGAAATAATTAGTGAATTTATAAATGACAGTAAATCTTAAAGAGGAAGTCAATCTTCAAGTTGAAACTTAAAATTTATAGTGGGTTGAAGGAGTCCCTTTGAATTGAAACAGATTATTGTACTCGTCCCTTCCCGTCCACGGCTGAAACTTTTGAACAAAAAATAAAACAACCGTAAGTTTTGTTTACGGAATAGACTAAAGAGTGCGTTTTTATTAAAACGCGAACACGGTTCTCCACTCGAACTTCTCCCGAGCCTCGCAGTTACGCGGTGGGTACGCATTACGCTTTTACCCCGACCCGCGTAATGTATGAAACAAACGAGAAACCGGTGGTACTGTTAAAGCGTTTACTGCCTCACTGTCGCTCGCAATCCACGATAATAGCTCGCCTCTCGGACGCAGCACGAAAAACAGCTCGAAAGAAATTTTCCTAGCGACTGTACGACGCGCCCGCACCGCCCCTCGCTGTGTTGACGTAACAATTTTAACGCCCGACGCTCTAAAAAGTGTAATTCCATCGCCGTCTCCTCTATTTGCTTTGGCGACGGCTTTACGCGTCTCCTCGTTAAGCGTCTCGCCTTCAGCGGGAATGTCACCTTTATGCCAACGGGTATCCGGATTTGCTTATCGAATTGATTATCGAATTTCATCCCGTTTTTGCCTACGAAATTGTAACCATCACCCTAACACAGTTTTTTGTATTCATGATGATCGTAAAAATTAGACTTGCAACGAATTTGGCCGAATACTGACTATATAGGTATTATTTGGCCGAATACGGAATGCTTAAACAAGGTGTTTTTTGTACCCAATTAAGTGGTAAAATTCAAATATATATTTAATTTATAGTAATGTTTTTTTTTTCTTACAGTCTGTAGGTAATACATTTGAACAAATTTCACGTCCATCCAATTTTTCCTGTCACGTGCTTAATGTGAATAAACTTGTATGTACTATGGACAATGTACTTAATTTTGTGTATTGTCTGAAATAAAGATTATTCTTATTAATGTGGTATAATGCTTTGAACGAATATTTGGCTATTTGGCCAGGAAGCACACCGAATATTCGGTGTTCGAGGGGGGGGGGGGGGGGGGGGGGGGGGGGGGGGGGGAATCTTCGAAAGATACCCTGTCACCTTACATGACAGGGCTATGTGGGGTTCTTACCCACTAAAACCCCCTCGGTGGCCACCTACCGTACATCTGGAGGGACTCCGCATCTCCCCTGGATTTCGTCAAATACATTTCATCCACACGAAGTTTTTGTATCCACAACACAACATGTAATGATAAGAGGACCTGTCTTTGTTTGCAAGTCAAACAAGGTGAACGCGTAGTAATGGCATTGGGGATATATCTAAAAAGGTCGACATTAGATATAGTTTTTACGAATTAGGTACGTTTTTATCTCAGCGAACAAATAACAAAGAACCCATCGGTGATAGGAGACGTTATTGGTTTTTATATGGAGCTTACGAACTTAAACTGATAAAGGTTAAAAAAATGTCCCGCTGAGTTTCTTTCGCCAGTTCTTCTCAGGTCAGTGGCTTTCCCAACCGGTGCGTGGTAGTTACAATCAATAAATAAGTGTAATGCTTCTATATTGAATAAAGATAATTGATTTTGATGCATTTGTGTTATTTATTATTATCAACTAGCTGACTCGGCAAACGTTTTGCCATATAAATTATTTATTAAAATAGAATTTTCGAAACGCAACCATAACATGTTTGACAGGAACAGTTTGTAAGAGAAATTTGAAAAATTTTTGCTTTTAAATAAAACTACTTCAATAAACAAAATAATTGACGGTAACCGGGGTTAACTATGACATCAAGACGTATAACAACTTAGTCTGTCCCGTGACCATGAACGCTGGAAAGGGTTCGAAACGTCGGGAGTTTAAATCAAAATAAAAAACGCGATGAAATCCGTAAAGCAGTTTCATTTAATATGTATAATATTCGCGTAAAATCAAGAAAACAATAAATTGTTGCTATTTGATTTTTCATGTAATTTTTCCATAATTTCTCATCGTTTAAACCTTCCCTGGATTGCCACAAATATTTCAAAACCAAAATTAGCTAAATCGGACCAGCCGTTCTCGAGTTTTAGCGAGACTAACCAACAGCAATCCATTTTTGTATATATATTCAATAGCGTGCCACCGCCTGTTATATTCTCTCTGACGCTCACAATAAACATTACAAAAATGTAATTATTTTTATCATATTCTTCACCGGTTTAAATAGCGATCATCTTTTCGAAAAATATATGAATACGACACCCTCCGTTGTATGCTACCTTCCAGAAGAAATTCAAAATATTTATATGTTACCCTTGTCGCCTTCAAGGCCGTATTATCAGTCAGTTTATATTTCATACAATATAGTTATTTTCTAAATTTATCGTTTATTGTAATTTAAATCTCTAATTCACAGCATCCTCGGTTTTATAACTCTTATAAGTAAGAGAAAAAGAAGCATTCGATAATATATTTTATCTCACACGACCGTTTAACGTGGCAACACTAACGTATCTGACATCGGTGTTCAATAATTTATTTCTGCCCATATCGGCCAATAAACACAAATATGTGCAAATCGAAGCGCTCACTTATCCCCGTAGAATTATACGGCTCATAAAAAAATTCAATTTCAAATAGAGAACGTCGGCACAACACCTCCTAGTTAGGAGATAACCCATTATACAAGTAGGAATAATGCAATTCATTCGCTAGTTTAAATCTCTATAAAGTCTTATAAAAGCACCGTCTAGCGTCTTCTTTTCTTGCCCTGATCTCACCTTGGTTGGTCGGCACAACCTGTTGCTAATGAAATTGGCTAGGCTTTTTACGATCAGTTGCCTGCATGACGTCAATCCTCCCTGGGAACCATCACCCAGATTCGGAATAATTATCTGTGGGTCACAAAAATAAGTAAAGTTACAGCCTATGCATGTCCCACAGCTGTAACTGTACAGTAACAGAGGTGATCAGGGCATAGTCCACCATGCGGCTCCACTGCGGATTGGCGGACTTCACATATATTCGAAATATTTTTTTATATTATTCGGAAAATATGCCGGTTTCCTCACGATGTTTGCCTTCAGCGCCAAGCACGTGATAATTCAGCACTTAAAATTAATAATTTCATTCGCGTCGGCACCGGTGCTCAAACTCAGGTTGCTCGAATATATTGAATTACAAGCGAGCACCCGGACAATGAGCCGTCATGGCTGTATTGAAAAATTTGTATATAATTCATAATAAAAGAATCAAATAGTACGAAATAAATAAATTAAAAGCAAATATATCGACCGATAACTTATATTATTAACTGTCAAACTGCACAGTAGCAAATTTAAAAAAGTAATAAAACATACATCCTGTAAGATTAATAAATTCCCGATAAAATCTAATAAATCTTTCTCGAAATAGACATGTTAATGTGTTAACTATTAAAGTACACAGTAGCAAATTCCCGTAATCATTTACATAATGGGGCTTCATTAACGGCTCTCAACGAGGCCGGACATAATTAAACGGTTAATCACTACGAAAAGGTAGCTTAGGAACCTGTTTACGCAACAGTTCGCCACCATTGTTGAACGAATGGTCGACTGGCCCGAGGGCGAGGGGTGCCCACGACTAATCAAGAATTGACCTGAGGTTGATATTGGAATGGTCTCTGAATAATAATGAATGAAACCTTATTTCAGATGAACACATTGTCCATATATACTTTTTACAAAAATTTTAATTTAGGTCCCATGTTAAAGCTGTCGGCTTTAACATGAGACACATAAAATTAAAAATTTTGGGGAAAATGATAACATTTTATTTTTGGTGGGCTTATTGTGGTTTTTATTGTGGTGGGTTTTATTTTTAGAAAGGTCTGATGAGGAACTTATAAAAACTGGGTGGACAGGCCGGACTAAAAAACATGCGTATCCTAGAAGTATTGATATGAAGAAAGGAAATAAATGTGTGAATAGAAATACCTATTCTGCCTATCTCAGAAGCGGAAGACGTGAATATTAATGTAAATACATATGAGTAAATTGAAACTAAAAAAGAAGTTAGGTGCCAAAGTTTAGTCGAGTTGAGAAGAATGAAAAGTTCCAATGCAGTCAAATGTGAAAGATTGGTAAACAAAATAAACAGCACAAAATTATAGAACTGTAACATGCTGTGTATCTATCGATCCAGTGCAATATCAAACGAGAAAATGAATTATATTAAGCAAAGCGAATTGAATCCACTTCAAAATGTTTCCAACACTAAAGTCTTACTACTCTAGAGAGAACCAATCTTCTTCTGTGTTAGAAAAATACGTCTTGATAAATAGAATTCTCGGAGGTCTTGCTTGGAAACCGATGTCACTTAAAATACATTCGTTTTCCTTGAAAATGAAATTTTATTCTACTTTTATCTTAATAGCCCTTATTAATTCAACTGAAGCAGCAATGTAAACAAGGACGGTCCTAAAACGGGTTTTAATATGAATTTAAATGCTAGTAATCGGAGATTTTAGCTAAGAACGAAAAATCATAGATGAGTTAGCAAGTCAACGCAAGCAATTCCCAAAATTTGATTAATAAACTAGCGTTGATAACAAAATGAACATCAAAAATGGCCCAATACTTAACCCGACAACCTTTAGAGTGTAATTAATTAACCCAAATACAAAGTGGGTGACCTTTTCTTATCGCGAGTTCAAAACACTCATAACGCAAGGAAATTGTAACTGTTTTAGCGATAACTTTGAATGCACGCCAAGAATGCATTGGTGGAAAATTTTTACTAAGATAGCTTTTGCCCACTGATGGGACAATAATGTATAAGATGTTAATTTACACATACGCAGTGATATTTAAATATGATAAATACATCAGAGTATTGATTTTGTCTCTTTTCCTGGATATTCTATACATTTGTCATTATTTTGCTTGGCTTTCATATCTATGAAGCTTATTGTTTTCTATTATTCTTATTGTTTCTATATCTTATTGTTCTCTGGGTATTAAATTTACGAGCAACCTTCGTTTACTCACGTTCATACATACTCGTAAAGTAATCCAAAGTACTAATAGAATATTTAATTGTCCAAGCACTAGTAGAGTTTACAACTAAGCCTTTGAAGATATCTATCTTACAAAGCGTTGTGTTTTAGAATTGTAAACATTTCAAATATTTGTCTGATCACAAAATACGCACTTACCAGCATAACACTGACACCTGTGAATTTTAACAGTAACTAGCGACCGCCCCGGCTTCGCACGTGTGCAATGTTAATATAATACGGGTGCAATGTAAATATAAACCTTCCTCTTAAATCACTCTCTCCAGAAAAAAAACTGCATCAAGATCCGTTGCGTTGTTTTAAAGATACAAACTTACATAGGGACAGGCAGCGGCATGACTTTGTTTTATACTATGTAATTATGGTTTTATGAGTAACCGTTTTAACCGCGTAACCGCGCTCTATACTCGTCCCTCGTCTCTTCCACGTATAACCATGGGAATATACACACGTATGTTCCCATCGGTGGCACTAAATATATGTTTGAAATTCCTGCTTTATTCTTTTTTTTAATCAAAAACACAAAAAGGTATTCATCATTCATTCTGACTAACACGAGTATGCACTGGCTGCGTGTTCACATTACGTAAGCCTCCTCATCCGCCATTAGAAAAAATGAAAAATATAAACAAGCGCACCTCACCGCCCACGCTCCTTTATTAACGGGCTCTCCAAATGTAGGACGCAAACCAAGCTTACACACGTAATGCTCCGAAATGTTCGGATTATGCAACTTCCCGTTTACGTGTGAAAGGACGTTATGGGAAATGAGCTTGCCCGTACCCAATCTTTTGCCACACTTACCTGGAATCTTGCATGGACCCTTTGCTATAATCTAACATTTTCAACCGATTTCCAAAAAGGAGGAGGTACTCAATTTGACTATTTCTTTTTATGTTTGTTACCTCAGAACTTTCGACCGAGTGAACAGACTATTGGATTTTGTACAATATGACTTCGCGATGTTGTGGAAATTGCTTACTTAACTTACCTTTACGTAATATTAATAATATATCAAAATTTATGCATTCCCTTTTAGCTCGTTCACGAATAAAGTAAGAAAGCTTCGAGGTATTTTTTGCACGAAATATTTCTCGTTACAAAAAGCTAAAAGCATTCTTATATGAATAATAAAGTTCTATCTAATAGTTCGCATCGTAGCTCCCTACGAACAAAAGAGTTTTATTAATAGAATGCCTTTTGAAACATAACTGGGATATCTCGACCTTTCTTATTACAGATTCAATATCTGCTTGCAAGAATTCGTGCATAGCCTTTACTTGATACTTTGTTTGCACAATGATTACTTGGCCGGGTATTTTCTAGAGCCCGTGGTTTATTCGATGTACGTTTTCCACTTGAACTACAGACGGGGTCAGGTTGCGACCTAGCTAACGGTCGACGATAGGTCGAACATAGGACAAGTTGAGTTTATTAAAAAAGCCTCTATAAAGTCTACTTAATCAATGTCCAAAGTTACAAATTGACTGTAGCGTTCGGTTTGAGGACATTTTCCATGTTTCGTTTAAAAAATTGAGTCTGTATTATTATATTTCGACGCAATTCCATTCTAAGAATTTTTTGTATATTTTTAACAGAGGTTTATAGACTTGTGCCTAGCTTTAGGAAAGTCGTATATTTAGGTTGTAGACACACATTACATAATTATTTACTTATCCTATGAATGCAATGTCAAAACAATGTTGGACGATCACTTTTGTCCTTACTAGACCTTATCACACTTTCTCTATATTATTTCAAATTGAAGTTATAAGTTTAGATACTCATATATAAGCAATGTGTTCGGTGATATGAAATTCAGTAGCAATGAAGTTTTGGACTTTCACGGTCACCATTCTCCAAAACAAAAGGATAGTATTACGAATATAATAAAGTTACGAATATAATATTGTAAAATAACCTATGGAAACCCTTAATAAAAAACTGGATGGAACGTAGTTAATTATGTTTGCAATAAACAGTAAAATAGGAAACAATCAGGTTCCGATAAATTAAAACTAACAACATACAAATGCAGGTCTTTTGCGAGATTCGAACGCACGATTCGCAACACTAAAAATTGCTCTCAAAAAGCAAACCTCCGAAGTGTTGCAGAATGGTAGGATCTTGTTGACGCCACAATTAACATAATCGATTCGGCTTACACGACGATGTAGCATCCAACGTCAAAACACTCCGTGGAAGATGATAATAAAAAACCCGCTGGCAAGGTCGTCGAATACATTTTCCTAGATTACTAGAAACGGGTTAATTGCCCCCGTAAAAACGGTGACTTCATCGCGGCATAGAAAAAACTATAATAGCTTTTAAATTATGTGTAAACTCCTTGCGCCTTAATATGAATCGTGTCATAGTTGCTAATTATTAAAGCTTTCCGAGTCGTATCTTTTTTTCTTCCACTTATTGCGTTTGTAGATATTTTTTTTTATATTCTTTTGATTACGTGAAAGTTAAATAATTTCTTTACAATGATAAGCATGGTTGACAAGCTTTACGTTTATTTTTATCTAAAATGGTTTATTGATAGAGTTCTGTTAGTTTTAAACATTTTTTTTCTTTTAAAGTATTGAGATCCCCAATGTCAGCACAATGATCTTGTTCTATTCTATTTAATTAATAAAACTTTTTGACAGTCTTTTCAGTAATTTATGAATCCCGTCTGATTGACATTTCAAAATCAATTATTCTGTTTACTTCACATTATTTTATTAGGCTGTTACTAGAATAATGAACCAGTAATTTACCCTTGAGTAATTAATCTATAATGTATATTAACTTTGGCATGTTTGCTAATGATCTAGAAACTTCTGGACAGCTTTAAGAGAAGAAGACGGCTTGACGTTATATGCATATAACACAATATTGTTAAAATGGAAAAGTTAAATAAATAAAACTGAGAGCAAGGAAAATTTCATTTTGATGACTTTAAGAAGGCTGTTGGACGAATAGAAAATTGCTACGTCAAATCTACAACATCGTCAATGCTACCTTTTTGGTTCACAGTTCAAATCTGTGGGTTTTTCACGCAATTTTGATAATAGAATCAATTGTCACCAACGATGTTTCCGGACAAATAGGACTTGGGGACTTCACGAAGATACCCTTTACTTGGCTCAAAGACCGGCAACGGATTTATGACTGTTGTCTGGACTGGAGTGTTGCGAGTGCACATGGGCGGCGGTGGTTTCTCACTTTTTGTCTATATCCTCTTATACGAGGATAGGATAAGATTCTAATATCTTGACTATTACCTTGATTCTAATATCTTAACTATTACTACTAACTATTACTGCAAGTGACCGCTGCTCTTTGCGACCATGTGCCCCTTCGCTCGCGTAGATAACGTCATATCCGGTATACAGTGTTGCCAGCGCCAACACTCATCTCTATCCTTTTCATAAAATAGGGTGGATCTGAGATCACGTTCCAATCCTATCTAAGCTTTGAGAGCTGACGTTTACTTCTATTAGGCCGGTTTCTACTGCACTCGATAAATATTTGGCAGGCTGTACAAATACTTCTTTCTGGCCCTAGTAAAATTGCACCATAATTGATTTCGTTAAGCAGATCACGTAGGTGGGCTCTACATGTGGTGGGGATTTCCTCACGCTTATTTTATACTAGCAAATACCGGAAATGTGTTGCAGTGTCAGTCCCTTTATGTTCTTTGCAGGAATACGAAAAACTTAAAACCAATCAATTATACCAGATCCTATGTGGGGAAAAACCAGGATTATAATATTATTAATATTAATTAATTTTTGTGATTGTCTTCAATCATTTATTGGCCACGTAAGTGTTGTTTTATATATGTATATATATATATATATATATATATATATATATATAATAGGTGTTACAATAAAGAAGTTATAATAAGCTTCCAGGCACTGAAAATTTGTTAATGGACACTGCTCTCTTCAATAATAATTAAATCATAAGGATTATCATAATGTCATATCATTAAATTAAATTAAATGAAAACTTAAATTGACTTGTAAAGAATTCATTGTAGAGAAAACACAAATATATATTTTTTCAAACAATACACATGGTGATAGTTCGGTTGTTATTAGTAAGTTTGTCATTAATTTTGTCAAAACAAATGATATAGGTTACCTTACGCGTTACACGATATTTGAGATACACGTAGGTTAAAATTGCATTATAAGATTTTATTACATTGTTCGTTAGTTTGAAACTAATGAAAGCGTAGTAAAGTGGGTAGCTGAGATACCGTCAACCAGATAATTTCGATTCCCTTAACTACACCGTCGATTTGCGATGCTTCGGTCGACAGTGTAACAGACTGTGACGAATTGCAAGCGACTTCTCGCGACAGTCGCCAAGGGAGTACTGACCTAGTTGGTTGGGGCCGTATAGCCATCTGCGGTCACTCGTTCTAATAATGGCGGGCACCGACGTACATTTATTATTATTTACTGTATTGGTATTTCGCGCTCATAGTTTATATGTGCAACCACCTCCTGACACGCCTTAAGATTAAGCTTTGTGACGTATATATCAGTAGACATATCTGTCTAAATCGTAAGGTTCAAAAAATATTTTATTTTATTATACAGTTTTGGTAAATTATTCGAAAACAGATACAGAAGGTCAATTAAAAGTTTCCACATTTAATTAGACATAAAAGTATAAATAGCGTACATAAAAGAAAAACCGACGTAGAGTTCACAACAACAATTAATCAATCAACAACAATATTATCTTCTCATTTCTTTTAGAAAAGGCGTTGCTAAGTAGTCTTTTACTGTGATTGCCAGAATTATTAAACTAAATAAGTGAGATCGTGGTCACTGCTTAATGAATGTTCTGTCTATACTCGACCTTAATTGTTTAGCAATGCGTTCATTGTTTTGTTCGTCGTCTGTTTGTATTTTCTGTGTGCACTCTTATCTGTACGATAACCTATATTATAATTGATTAAGATTTTATCTATGGAGTCCAGTAACGGTTTGATTACACACGTGTCCATCAATGTTAAGTTTTTCGATTGACAATGTAAACTTTATTATGGTAAATTTCCTCAAATGAAACATTTTACGAACAAAACCCATTTTACGGATTTTATCGGACTCAATTTGTTTTTGAATTCCCGACGCTTCAAACACAGTACAGTATATATTGTCACGGCTTTGTGCTAAGAGTCAACGTTTTTAACTTTTTATACGAACTAAACGCTTTGAATTGTCATGGTACTTATTAGTACACGGTACAATTAGTTGGTAGTGACTAGATCAACTCTCAGTTATATTTAATGCCATTTTCTTCGTATAACAGTAACTATAACAATAGCAGACTTGAATAAATATTTTACCGTGGAAGCCAAGCTTTAATTTGTTTTCATTTCATCGTTCATTCATCGTTCTTCTTTTAACCTTTACCGAGCTGAAGTTATAGCCAATCACTCGTTTCTTTAAAAGGTTCTTTAGAATTAGCAAAATAAAAAACACGCGTGCAACCCGTATAGAAGAGCACATGCGTCTGCAGTGTTTATTATATGTGTTATCTGCTAAAGATTAGGTTCCCGCTTTTGACAGATAACGTGGTGGAATCTCTGAGTTCGAAAGATAAAACTCGTAAAAGATCTACACAATAAACTTTTGTCGAGCTTTACTCGGTATAACGTCTTAAAAAATAGTCAATTTGAACCTATTATTCTTATCATATTAAAAGTGTACAATTATTAAAATTTCATACACATTTATGTTCAAAGAAATTAATATTCTCGCTTTAGCATACTGAAAAGCAGAGTACTAAAGCGACCCGAATTCGAATCCTCATGTTGACAACCCTAAACTTGTAAATAGTATCTCTAAGAGCTCCCTTGGTTTATCACATTCTGGGCGTTGAAAAAAACACATGTAAGCTCTATAATCTAATACCCGTATAACCTAATGGCCTCTCTACAGTGGTGGCCTTAGGCCTAACGATTTAACTTTTTTTATATGACAAAGTGACAGATGAGCTGGCGATTGACCTGATGTTAAATGATAACCGCCGCCCATGGACATTTGCATCACCCGTAGGGTTGCAAATGCGTTGCCGTCTTTTAATAAAGTGGGTCCGGCTAGCTCACTCACCAGACGAAACGCAGAAATGTAACACTTCTACTTCACGCCGGTCTTCTGTGAGGTCGTGGTACTAACCCGGACTGACCTGCCCATTCGTGCAACAGCTAAAACTGTTGCGTAGCCCTACTACAGTTAACAATAGGATGTGCGGACCGTAACATTACGTTCAATTTTCTAATATTCTTTGTTCAAAAAACACTTGCATCAAATACGTCTTTTCAATTCCCATATGGGAATTGTTTCAGAAATATATTCCCTCCCTACTCCTAATAAGGTGAGGCAACGTCGCCATCTTTAATTTGCGAGAGCCGCGCGGTTGTCTCCCAAAGGCGTGATGCGATGATAAACGTTTGGCGCCATTGACTGTTGAATTCGTAATTTAAACTTCAGAGAAATGTTACCGGATGGCGGCATGTCTCACCGGCGCAGCGTCAACGACCACAGAATATATAACGTTTCTTGTCCACCTGTCATCATAAAACATAAATTAATAAATGATTCAATTCATTCATACATTAAAGATATTTTTTCCTTAAAACAATGTTAATAATGTACTTTGATTTAGCGAGGAAAACAAAGTTAAACGAAATTTAAGATTTTAGAAAAAAAACTTATATAATGTTATTCGTTTTTCTAAAGTCTTGAGTTATCATTCAATTTATTTATTTCAGTGTTATTTAATATTTATTTTTCACGTCAGAAACTAATATAAGCAATACTTGTTACAGCTGGTTCCTACCAACATTTTTAGGGATTTAAATGTTACCTAGGTTACATGCTAAACTATGTTACCGTTCCATCTACAGAGTTCGTTACATCGCGACGTTTATTATCGGCTTGAACATTTGGTTGGCGGAACATTCTTCGGTTGCGCCGTTGCTTAGTGGTTTCGGCACCGTGGGTCGTGGATTCGATTCCCACTCCGATCCTACTGGAGAAATGTTTACGCGACCCATAGATGATTTCGAATCTGTGCATTCGTTCTCAAGGATGATTGACTCCAGGTACTACTCCAGGCGGCCGGTCGTAACATCATAGCCATACCACTAACATGTCATGTCGTTATTGGGATAAAAGCAGAAGGAAGTGATTCATCAATGATGAGAACCCGAATGGCGTAGTCGGTAGTATACCTGCCTCCTGCGCTAGAGTGTGGGTTCGATTCATAGTGTTTTTCTAGTGTCTGGGTGTTTATATAATATGTATGTATTTAGAAAGGAAAAGCATGTTTATTTATTTTTATCACTTATCTAGTACCCATAGTACAAGCGTTGCTTAGTTTGGGACTAGGGAACGTTGTGTAAAAATGTGTCCTAAATATTTATTATCACTACATAGTATAAAACAAAATCGTCACGCTGTCTGTTTTTCCCTATGTAATCTTCCTTATATCATTTACAATTCCTTAGATCATTAAAAGTACGCAACGAATCTTGATGCGATTTTTTTTTAGATAGAGGGTAGGAAGGTTTATACGTATAATACATTGCACCCGAAGCCGGGGCGTATCGCTAGTTTATTATTAGTTTATTATATTCATTATCGTATTTTTCACAGATGGCGTAGCGTAATGGAGGGCGATTGCTCGGAGAGCGCGGAGGGCTGGCTGTTGGTGCGCGTACACGTGCCCGAGCTGAATGTCCAGAAAAGCCTGCAGTTCCCCAAGGACCAGCTCGTGTGGGACGTCAAGCAGCAGTGCCTAGCCGCCTTGCCGAAGGTCAGTACCCTTCAAGTTTCCCTCCTTAAGGTCTGTACCCCTCAATTTTCCCTCCCCAATTCTATCTAACGACGTATTTGTTAGTTCGGTAAAAAATAAAAATGAAAATATAATGCAGTCGGTTTCTTGTTGTAAGCAAGTAAAAAGTGTAAGAAGACCCACAGTGGAGCGTAATGTTTTAAACCTCATTTGACATTGCGCTGAGATTTGTATCTTGGCCAATTACGCAAGATGTATTCGTAGTTACTGGTCATCAATGACCTTTATTGGAAAATAATATATTAGTTGTAAAAAGAAATTGTTGCCTATTCAATAATTACTTTGTTATTTTCTTTATTAATATTTACCTAATAATAACACATTCATAATATTCATTTAAATGTGAATATATGATTAGAACGAGGAACACTTTATAACATTTTAAATTTTATGTCATAGAAAATTATTATTAAAATTATAATAAGAACATGGATATGTTATTGCAATGTCGAATATTCATTTTTAAACAAAACCTAATAGCTGTCCTTTATAAATTTCACAGAAAGTAAATAAACTTAATACTTACAAATAGTAATTATATAAATACAACAGAGTTTGAATAACTGTAGGTTAAGGATATACCAACTGTACATTCAGCCACGTACCTACTTAAATTTTCATTGTTATTTTAGATCAAGTTCGCGAGCTTGTTTCTTTGGGCGATAGACATCGGAGCGCTGTTTTAATCCTAACGGCCGGTTTCTGAAACACTGATCGTAGAAATTAACTAATCAGCTGCCAAGTGGCTTTTCAAATATTGTTTCAGTTTCCAAAAGCATAATTAAACTCTCTGAATTGTTTCCGAATGGCCTTCTTAATGGTCAGAATGATCAATTCAAAGAGTTTAACCATACTTTCGGTAACTCTAATGACATTTGAAAAGCCATTTGACAGCCGATTAGTTAACTTCTACGATGATCAGTGTGTCAGAAACCGGGCGTTAAACTAGGCAACGGGGCGCGGGAGCCAGTGGTCTATTTATAGGCGAGGACCAACTAAGCGCCGCGCTTGCCCTAGCGTTGTGTTGTTCGCAAAAGTGTTACAACAATAGTTCCGGTTAAAATCTCTATTGCTTATTCCGCTACATCTATTTAATGGGCACTCACGAGTAATTCAATATACATGTTGAATTAATAAATATACATTATACATGAGAATTTTGCGTAAACATAACGCTGCCGTGATGGTCAAAAACGTCTATATTTTTCATTTACGTTTGTTAAAACTACATGGAATGTATGATAGTAATAAATTAACTACGTTAACATGATGTGTAATGTCATATATTTCTATTATATAACATTAAATACTCTCCAAAGCAACTTTAACAATAAAAATTGAAAGCTAACCTTAAACCACTCCAACAAAACTTTACAGCATTTACATTTCTATGTTGTATCTTGAACAAAAATATACGTAACATATGTTGGCAACACTATAAAAAGTGTCATTCTATAAGATATAAATGAAGCTCTACGAAGCATTTCAGGGGTCTTCGTCTTTCTCTGGCTGTTATCAAGAAGTATACGCGATAGTGCTGCCCAATCGGTATCACAAATTAAATCGTTTGAGTGGTGTTTCATTAGTGATAAAATAAGTAATTATACCAGTGTTATTGTTGTGCAAAGTGAAACTACGGTGATTTGGTAAAAGTATTATTATTTCTACCTTCTTAGCTCGATAAAACAAAGTATAGCTAACACGTATTCAACACGATCCATCTGTAAAGAGTATTTACAACTAGTCTGTAGTGAAGCTTTTACATCGGTTCTAAACAAATTGTTCGGAATGGACGAAGTATTATCGCCCCTTAAGTAAACCGGATAATCCCCGTGAAACGCTGGGCAGATCATAACTTCGCCCGGTATGCGACCAGCAATCCGGGGATTCATGGGGTGTAAACGTCCATTTACGGCGATTTACGGCCACATAAAGACCCCGTTTACTCCGAAGCGGTTGGAATTTAAAAGGCGTAAATTGAACCACTACGGACGTCCAGTTAGAACCACACGAACCAAAAGCGGATGCATCACTGTATGCTCTAACTACGATGAGGTAATGAGAACAACTAGAGATTTTTTTTGGATTGAGTTTGTTTTATTGTATTTTTTTTTTTTGCCCGATTAATGTATTTTGACCCGATTAGTGCAGTGGATTCTGAACTTGTCTTGCACCACAGGGTTAACATAGCGTTTTTCCAGTGTCCGTGTGTTTAAATATATTTATAATATTGTATTTCCTTACAAAAAAGTATGTTCGATTATGTTTATCGGTTATCGAGTACCCATAGCTTGTACTATGTTACAGTAAACCGTAACGTAGCTTAGTTTGGGACTATAATAATATACACGACACATTTTCAAACAAGGTTCCCTGTTTGAAAATGTGTCGTGTATATTTAAAAGAAAAAAATATAATACCTGTATTTATAACGAAACTGAAATTATTATCGTCTTGTCGTTGCTCTTTGCCGGTATTCATTTTCGAGACGCCCTACATGGTTAATCTGTAATGTAGGTGTGCCTGTTAATAAAGTCATAACTACACAAATGCCTATCTTTTGTTGCTATTTGTACTTTTCCATTGATCTCTGATAAATCGAGATCATTGACGAATACATCCATATTTGAAACATAGTCAAAAATACCTCACTCCCGATACATTTTCTGTTTTTGTACCCTGATGTTTCTCGGGAGTCTAAAGTCCAATACTTATAAAATTAATATGGATATAAACCGAAAACATTTCATCCATTTCCAAAAAGATTCTTTAAAATCGATTCATAAATGACGGAGTTCTACAGTTCTAACAAACGTTATAAAAATACGACCGAATTAAGTCCTCGTTGAGACTGTATCCTCCTTTTTTACAATCGGTTGAAAACTAGCTTTGTTGTGCAGCTATGTGTTGTCATCCCATTTAACGGCTGCGAAGGTTTATCGAGGGCATAATCGGTCATATTTTTTGCATGAAAACTCCGAACAGGGGAGTGTAATCACTGTAATAGTTTTGGATTCGCGTCGCTTCCGGTGGCAGCTTTCAACGTCGGCGCTTAATTTCACGCTCAATTTTTGCAGTCGTGGCTTTTTCATTTTTGATTGAAAGGAAAAGGCATACAGGGCCTTTATTGGTGTTTGTAGTGTTTACGTGTCAATTTTCTCATCGAATATCACTGTTTCGGTGCGATTGGCAGGTACACGACATTCGTCGCTCTTGCACGATCGGCTGGTCCGTCCGGGTAACACGTTGATTAAAAGATGCAACGCATCCGCAACTCTACGGGTGTTGCAAAAGTTAAAGTTGGACATTATCGACAGCCGTAGGATTGCAGATGCGTTGCAATCTTTTAATAAAGTGCGAGTAAAATCGATCAATACATATTAACTTTCGCGTTTATAATATAAGTAAGGATAGTAAGGATTTAGGTCGAGTACGCGTAAGAAATCAACTTTCAAATTGTTCATTCCATTTTGAAAGAATTTCATTGCCAATTTTGAACGCTTCCTCGTAGCCCTTCTCCGGGCGTTTTCTCGCCCTTTTTACGATTCTTAAAATGTCAGCCGGAGATTTATCCTTCATCAGTAATGTGGAATGTAATGGTTCAAAAATGCAATGTTTATTTGGTTGCTTTCCTGTAAGTATAGGCGTTTTTTTTTTACTTTTTATTACGTTTTCGGACTTCTACTTTGGATAGACTTGTTTCTATGAAAACAGCATAGTATGTAGAATTTTATGATGAGTCTTCTGTTCTGTTTTCATTATAAAACGCGTATTGGAATCCTAATGAGCTTCTAAGTAGTTCTTGGATACATTAGCTATTATAATTAATCTCCCAGTACCTAGAGAAGAATTATTTGTAACTATTCTATTCTTCACAAAATGTAGAAACATAATTAGACTATGCTTCAGGTTTAATAGAAGTAATAGAAAACGTTACATTTAGATCAAAAAGTATTTTCACTATAAAGTACTATCAAAGTTTATGGCTTATTCGGAACGATCTAGTCTAGCGAAATGCTAGTTAAAGCGAAATGAATAATATTTTAACCTAGATTCAAAAGTATTCTACTATCATAAGAAATTATCTATCTCGTAAGTTCAGTTGGAGTGGTTTCGTTTTTTGGTATACTCATAATACACGCAGTAATCGTATAAATATAGTTCTAAACATTTTTTCCGCGAATCGTTAATATTATTTCCCAGAATTTCCCAGAATTTTTATTTAAAATTTGTGTTCAAGTGGATTCGAGAATGGTTTAGATTCAGTATTCGGTCAACTACAAGATGGTTATTTTAATCAACATTTTCATTTACAAGTTGTTTTCGGATTTAAGACCTGTTTAAAGGGCAACCTATGTGGAGTCCGCTAGTATAAGTTCTAATATGGGAGATCTCTAGAACCATGCCTCATTTACTCCTTACAAATAAAGTGATTCTGCCTAACGTTTATTTTCCGCCCCGATGAGTATTTGGCATTCAAATGCCAATATCGAGCCCGTGAAAGATCGACTTTCTTTTCAGTATTTGTCGAGGCTTCCGCTCACGAAGTGAAGCGATATTAAAGCCTCATCCATAGAACTTTTAAATTAACTTTGTAATTGATTTTTAGGGAATTCAGACACGTTTTTGCGGAGTATCTGTATAAATGTTTGAATGTTAACCTTTCAAAAAAAGAACTCGTAAGCAAAAGATGCTGTAGCCGTACTCAACTCTCGAATAGTGTGAGTTCACTCAACTTTTTTCGTGTATTAATTTCGCAAGGCACAAGCTGCGCTCATTACGCCGGGCTTCCGTGACAGCCTCGCCTACGCCGCGTGGGCGTGACAAGTGCCCGTAAATCGCAATAAAGCAGACATTAAACCATCACGTCGACAACCCGCAATGATAAAGCGTTCGCAACGCTTACAGTTGGCGCGTTTTCCACGCCACTTGGCAGTTACGGCTCATCCTTATAAGACCGAATTGATTGATGGCGTTTATACTTTTGGGTTACGCCGGGTCCACAAAAGTTCCACCATTCTTAGTTAATTCAGCCAAATGTTGGAACCACGAATTCACTTACCACGGATCTGAAAGCATATGCAAGATGCAAAACCGCTCACAAATTCTACGAGACATAATAGTACGCTTGACGATTTGAGTTGAGTTGGGGATAAGTGATGTCCACTGAAGTGGATGGTGTTTTTTTGCTTGATATCATCAAAATGTGTATGAGATTTGAATGTATGGTGTCGGCGAATTATCATACAAATCTAAAATTTCTAACATAGATTTAGGGAACTGATTGTTTTTCCGAAACTGTCACTACTTTTCCTTTATGGTACAGATGCTAGTTCGGAGTTTTCAGAAAATAAACTGTCTGAATTTTTTTATGAGGATAATACATAATGTAAGTCGGATCTTCAATACTTTTATTTCGATGAGATTGTATTTTTGGCCAAATTTATGTGACACAAAAAAGTTAGAAAGAATGTTTCAATTCGATTTGCATTTTAGATGTTATTTATAAGTTCAAGCTTTAAAATTGATATTTACCATTTACGATTAGCAATAAATTGTACCAAAATTTCATAATAAAACCAATAACATAATATTCAATTTAAATAGTTCATTAAGCAATGCTTTTAGTGGCGATCTATTTGTAAAGCATTACTCATATAAGTGGGTAAATGAAGACAATTGGGACTTTTAAATTAAGCGTATTTCACCGACGTTCAACATTGGATGGGATATTTACTAAAAGAATAATATAATTCGCTTCCTATATACTGCATCCGATCTTGCCGTCAGGATCACACAAGATGGCTCATAAGATATAGAACTCGAGGAGATTGATAAACTTTTTTTCTGACATAACACGTTTACAATACCACATCCAATATTACCGCTGACGGACCCTGAGGTCGTATGAGACAAGAAATGATGCGCACAGCATAATATGCCAAATAAAAAAGACGTCGGAAACGTCCAAATGCACGCACGACTCAATCCCGGTAGATCTCGGAAACGTCACAAGCCACCAGCACTACGAACCGGTTCTCAGTTACCGTTACACGATGGTCATTTCTTGGGCACGCCGTCGAGGCGCGTGTCGATCTACTGACCAGCCAACATGTGCTTCTATGCCTCCGACAGCCGTATCAGAATATGGCTGACCTTTATCGATAGAAATGCTTTAAGGAAAGGTAATAAAAGGAAATGTAATAACTAATTCAATGAGGAGATGATACTGGACCATTATCTTCCCACAATATTGTATAGTTTAACCTAATTGACCCATTCATTACCATTAATAGTCATACATGCGCTCATAAAACTTGATACAATACCTTTTGTTGAAGGTTTAACACATGGTTACTATCAGATATTGATACTATAGAATTGTGTAATTATACAACTAATTACATTTAAAATCCGAACGTTTTTGATTGAAACCAAAAGCAATATTTATATTTCTTGCTGTTTCGCCTAAAATCACATACGTTAATTAACTATTTTAAGCTACTGACGGCTTCGAATGTGACCGTTTTGTCTTTAAATATCTCGCTGTTTTAATTTTTGTTTCATTCAATTTATACGTCTTTAGTTCTCATTTAATATCAACATATATCTAGTTTATGTAATGATGTAACAATGTCTAATATAATATGTATGTATATTGTTTTCGGTGGTGTCAACGGCGCCATACCACAGGTGGCCACTTGGTACAGGGTACGTGATTTTGATGCAATCCTTGTGTACGCTTGAGCATAAAAGTCTGTCAAACTTAATGTCAGGACCTGCATGAATCGACCGCGATCCCACATACCGCAGTGGACGCCCCGAATTGTACGCAGCATGATGATGTTCATAACTGCATGATATATTAGCCAACGAAAGCAACGTTACGTGACCTGTTGGCTCTAAGTCGAGAAGAAAACCTACTTATAGCAGGGCCGCGGCAAGAATATATTATCTGTGACATTGACACGGGACAGATTATGTTCATTGCGCACATGAAAGCAATTTGCAAACTCAACGCTGCCTCGGCTTTGTTACTAAATGTTCGGAAATGCTACAATGCTGCCCCGCTCCGCTCCCTTTGTGTCCCCTTTATTTTGCCGTATTTTACTGTCCACCCTCATAGAACTAAGATGGCGACGTTGTATAAACTACTCCATTGCCGCGAATACCCTTTGATAGCAGTGATCGCTTGCCATCAGAGCCGTATACTCATTCGCCTAACACAATATAACCCTCCGAATTCAAATATACTAATCGTTCGTTGAATTATGCTCTCGGTATTGCATAGCATTAGTCAACTTACATTGGCTTCACTTTCGAACGATGGAGAATGATCGTTCATTCGCCACGTGAGACGGAAAACAACGTGCATGCACCTAGCGGCGAACAGCCGATGGCCTACATATGAGAACAGACCCCCGCCATCCCACTATCGCATACTCTTTCCCGCTTTCCTACGCAGAGTCATTCTTTTGTGCTGTTTTCTTTTTCTAGTTTCCACGTCGAAAGCCTAGGGCGGCCGTGTTACCGCTAATATTAAAAATGCAACATCATTTCGGATCAACTCGTGACAAAAACGTGTTCTACATACACGCAGTTTCATTTCTAAACAACTTTATGACTTCTTACCTTCGGTGGAAGTGTTACTTTTTATCATATTTTGTGTTATGTATTATTTACTTTTTATCATATTTTGTGTTATATATATTTTTTTTAATTAAAGTTGTTGTAGTTACAAAATGTGTAGGTAGATATATACTTATTCCACTAATACGCAATGGGCTGTTCGACTCAGAAATAAACTATAAATGTCTTTAGGTGTTTATTATATGATTACTGTAGTTTATAAGATATCCATAAACCATCCAACAAGAGGAGTAGAGTGAGTTTTCTAACAAAGATCATAAATTTACCACTAAATTTTAATAAAAAAATACCCAGTTACTTTTGCAATAGCCGCCGCATATTTGTGTATTGACTAGTGTAGGATCAAGAATTCAAATAAAGTATACAAATTATTATCATACGCGCAAGCGTTGCGCACTTGACTGCAATTTTTCGGACTCTTTATTACGGACACGTTTTAAATCGAAATCATTAGGCATCGGTGGGCAGATTGAAAGCATGTTACTTGCAGAATATTAATGTTGCATCCAAGGTCACCTGCATGTTATGTCCACGGTTGAATTAAGAAATTATTACACACACTCTGAGAAGTCTGTGCTTTCGGCTGCTAAGGAGCCATTTCGCGCCATTTTGCATGAGAACAGACTTTCACGCCGTAAACCGTTTCAAGCATAGACTAAAAAGCTATTGTCGATCGATGTAATTAAAGTTTAACGTAGAGGCAAATAGATTTAACGCGTTTGTTCAATACATGAATGAATGCATAACCAAAAATATATCGTCCTTTTCTTTGTCTGAACTTAAAAAAATATTACGCGAATATTCAAGGTAGGTATTTAGTCTTTTGATTTTTGATTTCTTTTGATTTTACTTCACAATTACAGTATTTTTTTTTAAATGAGTGTGAACAAAATAAAGAAAAAGGCCCAATAAATGTCGCATGACGCCCTTCATGAAGATAATTGGCTACTTTCTCTTCATTCCGACCGATTGGTCAATTGAATTAATTTTTTTCTTGCTACACGATTTATTTAAATCAAAGGTCGATTGCTTGCGCTCGAAACTTGTTCGGTATGTTAAGTAAAAGTTAAAAATATAAGGTTTACATTCTATTTAAGTTATACTCTTGAGTTGTGGTCATTCTAGATTCTCCGCGACCGCAATTTACATTATGCCCTGTGCCACTACTTTGTCGATGGGAAAATTAGTACGCCATCATTATTTCATCACATCAGCTTATACGAATATTACCGGTGACTGCATCACTTCATCGATAACTGGTGTTTTGCATATTTTACCCTAGGATTTTTTAATACGGGGTATTGGAATACTTAACTTAATTCATAGTTTGCCGTAGTGTTGCTAAAAAGATTATACGTGTACCGTAAAGAGCACGACAAATTTAATGAGAAGATAGGTTGTTGGAAGATCTATCAGACAAAAAAAATACCTTTGTACCAGTGTCACCAGTCCACCAGTATCAATTTTGTATTTTTGTAACATTGTTTAACATTTACGAATACTGCGCTGTTGAACTATTTTACTTATTTTATTGCGTATTCCCTTTAAATTACCGAAATTTCGATATTTTTTTTTTTGGGCTGAATGAGCCACTGTTGGCCTTAGGGGCCTTTACAGTTCCGACGGACTTGAGGTGGCCTGGCGCACGAGGCACCTAACCTGAACCTCGGCGTACTACTATTACGCGTTATGGTGACTAAGCTCGAGGGCTCCCGTGTGCATAATTATTATAAACATTTATACCTTTGCATTTCGTGTCTTTACTTACGATGAAACATTTAAATCTTATCTTTCTTCTTTATTGTTAACTAAACGAAAGAATTAAAACAAAAGTGTGAAAAAAGATTATGAAGTCGGATACACCCTAAAAGATTCTCCCATGGAATTAAATTTCTGATGATCCAGAATCGCTAAAATATAAACACGACTTTAAGTGCATTTCCTCGATTATTCAAGACCAGTCCCAGAAAGGGCAGACGGACCTAGGAGACCGGTACAACTGACCTTAAAATTTCGTTCGGCGCACCTACATACTGGTGGAGATTGTCCTTGGTATATCGATGATTAATTTAAAAATTCTCTCGTTTTAGGGTTCCGTGTCCAAAGGGTAAAACGGGACCCTATTACTAAGACTCCACTGTCTGTCTGTCTGTCCGTCTTTCACCAGGCTGTATCTCATGAACCGTGATAATAAGACAGTTGAAATTACCGTTTGACAGATAATGTATTTCTGTTGACGCTATAACAGCAAATACTAAAAAACAGAATAATACAACAGACATGATTTTTTTGGGCGTTTTTATAGATGGTATGGAACCCTTCGGTTTTTTGTTTTAAATATGACGCACTGCACGTAGGTGGCTGCGTGATTAAGACCTTTTGTAAAGGGAGGGTGAACGTGGCGCGTCTCACACACTATCGAATCAAGTTTTCGCTTCAATTGCGAAGGACTATGTACGTACATCTTCGGCTGTTATCCGAAAACTGTTCTGTTATAAAAAAACAATCGCTGCCTACAAGCGTCTTTTGATTTTAGTGCCGTGGACTGTCTAGGGCCAATCGACGTGAGACACATAACTTACCAAGCAAGGGTCGCTGCGTTTGAGCTACACTCACAAAACCAAAATGGGATTAAAAAAACAGTTGATGTACAAGTTGACCTCGATCGCACCGCCATCTGAATTTTCCTTCTGAAGTGGAGTCACTCCCCACTATCGAAATTCACCTAAGGTTCAAGGTAAGTATGTAAGATCGCGGAACCGTGAATTTGAATATTCCAAACTAAAATCTAACGCGTTGACATGTTAACATGCATAAGCTGTTAGTTTACTTATGCAGAACACAAAGGTCGCTCCTGTTTACATTCTTGTCCTCCCGCTTGGCACTGAAACGGAATATGTAATGGAGTTAGAGCATGTCTGGGCGATGCCACATATCATTTATTAATTAGCAGACAGGCTCAAGCAACGTTCGTAGCGCTCATAGCTAGAATAATAATCTGATATTTAAATGCAAAACACTCTGCATTAATTAACACATTCGCGATTTGCACGCAAAGTGATCATAAGCTCAATGTTACGCTCTACTATTCAAGTTATAGGCGTTTAAGAGTTACAGTTCTTCGGCCTTTCTGCATTTAAGTAATTATTTATATTTTATTTCTGTGCTGCCAGCATTAAGTTAGTGTCTTTTTATTTTTTTATGCCCTCTACAAACAGAAAAGTAGAAATAGAAGGTTGTTTCTAATAAATAGTAACAAAAAGAAATTTCTCCGACGTCTATTTATATAATAGGTTGGGGAAAAAGTTTCTTCGCATTTTATATGAAAATTCAAAACATTTTTTTTATAAAGTCTGTTTACATTTAACTAAAGTATGTAGATGCCATTTTATTCGATAACTTTCTGCCATCTTGTAGGTAGGGACATGATCCCATTGCTATAGAAATTCTGGGGCTTCTGATCTAAAAAACCGCGACAAGTGATTTTGGCTCTCTCGTGATGTTAACCTGACACTGCCTAAAGAATTCTGAAGAGACCGAAACAAGGGGAAATCTGAAGGTGCAAGGTCAGGACTATACGGCGGATGCATTTACACCTCCCAGCCAATCTCTCTTAATTTTTGCTTATTGGCTAAAGATGTGTGAGGTCTAGCGTTATCATGATGAACCTTCTGTTGGGGCCGCTTTCTGTCAACTTCTAGCTTTAATCTCAACAGTTGTTCGCAGTAGAGTTCAGAATCAATGGTCCTGCCTGGTGGTAACAGCTCATAATGAATAATGCCCTTCCAATCGCACCATACACACAGCATTACCTTGTTGCGAGATAACCCGGGTTTCGCGAGTCTGTGAAGCCTGACCAGCCTTTGACCACGATCTTTTTCGCACGTTCTTGTCGACGTGATCCACTTTCCATCACCAGTTATCAGGTTTTTCAAAAATGGTTCGCTTTCATTACGTCGTAATAAAGAATCACAAATGAGTACACGGTTCATTAGGTTTCTTTCAGTGAGCTCATGAGGCACCCAAATATCGAGCTTGTGTACGCAGCATTTTTCAAATGCACCAAAACTGTTTTGTGGTCAATTCTCAGTTCTTCAGCTACATCAGAACTACTGATATGCCGATCTTGCTCCACTTTTTCTAAAATGACATCTATTTTATCCGTAACAGGGCGCCCAGAGCGAGGTGCATCTTTGACATCAAAATTTCCGGATTGAAAATGCTTAAACCAAATTTGTGCTACTCTCCCAGACACTGCACTGGGTCATAAATATCACGAATTTTTTTCGCGGCCTGCGTTGCATTTTTACCTTTTTAGCAGTAAAATTTTAAAATGTATCGAATTTCTTCATTACAAACACTCATCTTAACAGTAAAAAAAAAACAAATAAAAAACCTCACAGTTTTCTAATTTGAATTTGGAATTATCTTTTTTAAAATTTACACTTTTTAATGATATAACCAGCCAGATACAAATGGTATAGCCAAAGAAATTATATTATAAGTACATACCTACATACTATTTGCGAAAAGACTTTTTCCCCAACCTAATACTTGTGACATTATTTCATTTGCTTATAGAAAGTCGTTCTCTGAGAGCTATATATAGAACAGAGTTCCTAAAACTAATTTCGACGGGATCAAAGATTTCCCGTGAAAATTCCTAAGGCAAACGACGCAAAATGAGAGTTTTCGACTCGCCAATGCTTGGGACAAAATTAATCTTTTGGAGAGAAAGTCTGGCAACTGAAGATCTTTACGACCCTTGATTTATTTTCGTCGTAAAGAACATAATTAGATTTAACTATATTTGGTTTAATTATTATGTGCTTTATATTTTTAAATTAACTGTCGACTGTTATCAGATATATCTAAAAATGATTGACGACCATTTTCATATTAAGTTTGACATCTGTTCTAAAAATAACGTATTGAAGTAAATTTAAAATTAAGTAAAACTAATCAATTGTTCTTTTGCTCATTATACATTGTTATAAACGCAGTTAAAAAAAAGTTATTTATTAAGAAAGATAGGCGTAAAATAATAAAAAATGCTATGTAATATTATTGATATATATGCATTTTTTATCAATATTAAAAAGATCCTAATTAAATAGGAACTTTGATTTATTTGCAAAAAAGTTAAAAAACACGAAATGTCTCTAATTGAGATAGGTACGAAATCAAATATTCGTAGAAATTAAGCAAAGACCAACACAACAGACAGTTATTTATGCGGCGCTGTAATTTTTTACTATCGAGAGTTTGTTAACATATTTGGCATCTTGCCTGGACTTCACCCATTTGGCACAGAATTTGTGTCTTACCATAGTTAACGCAAACCACAAAACCAACCGCTGCAGTTGTCAAAGGAGCTATAACGCCGCTTAACTCGGAGGGGTAGACTGAAATATATGCTGCTTCTTGAGATCCAAATGTGTCGCATATCGCTGTTACACTAAAACAAAACGCGAATCAGTAGTCATCAGGGCGGACTTTTTTTTTTGTTTTTTTTTTTTTTTTTTTATGTGAAAAGTTGTCAAACGAGCAGACGGTTCATCTGATGTTAAGTGAATACCGCCGCCCATAGACATCTGCTACACCCGAGGGTTTGCAGATGCGTTGACAACCTTTTGAAAATTGGGCTCCGGTCACCTCACTCACCAGACGAAACGCCAAAGTATTATACTTTCACTTTACGCCGGTCTTCTGTGAGGTCGTGGTACTTACCCGGACAAGCCTGCCCATTCGTGCAACAGCCGAGGCTGCTGCGTGGCCCTACCACCGTTAAATTGAGTATATATTTTATCTTATCTTAAAACATTAGCCCTCACTTTAGGATAACATTATCCTGTGTTGTAAGGACGTTTTACAAACATAAATTGCACAAGGACAAACACCCAGATGCGAAACAACTATCTGTGGGTCGCACAAATAGTTGTCCCGTGTGGGAATCGAACCCACGACCCCCGACGCCGAAGCCAATACCTTGGCAACTGCGCCACTGAGTCATATATAAAACACCTACTGACTAAACATACCAATTAGACAAGTCCTCGATGGCCCGTAGGCGACATGCCATAATTAACGCACGCACGAGTACATGCGCACCACTAAGGAGGGCCTCAAACCCGTGGGCTCTGGCTAGCCCACCGGTTTTGCGTTCGATGAAGCTTTAATAGTCTAAGGACTGAAAGCATAACATCAGTTGTACAAATACAAAAGAACTTACACAAGCTTTTCATCAGTAACCGAGTAGGTACATCGAGTTTACTCCGGTCAAAATGTGGAACACTGTTGTAAAGGCGTTGATGACTCCGTGGCGTAATTGTCAAGGTATTGGCTTTGCCACTGGGGCTCGTGGGTTCGATTCCCACACGAGAAAACTATTTTTGTGACCCACAGATAATTTTTTCAGATCAGGGTGTTTGTCCACGTGGAATTTATGTATGTAAAACGTCCTCATAACACAGGATAATGCTATCCTACAGTAAGGGAAATAGATTCCACACAAAACACAAATACAAATACGACGGGAAATATCCCAAAATGGAACATTCAATGATGCAATCCACTGAAATTGAACATAAACATTTGTTCAGACGGCTACTGCTGATTTATTAGTCATTACATAAGTCATATAAAACATCGGAATGTCACTTCTAGAAAAAAATTAATTAAACCCGGCTGCACGTATTGAAAACAATTTGTGGACGGAAAGAGCATTGCGGTGACTTCATCGTCGGCTTGCCGAGCGGGGCCTATGCAAATCGTGATGCAATCTCGCTTTATTCACTATGCATATTAATTTCTTCGAAAATACTGCCACGTCTATAACTAAGTATAGCGTTTAAATGAAACCAATGCTAAGTGCGATGTATTAATACTTCGGATTAGCCGCGCAACTCATACAGTGGGGTCGACCAAGGAGATACCATTAATACGGCGAGAAGTAAAGACAAGTTTACCGTGGTAGGGCCACGCAGCAGCCTCGGCTGTTGCACGAATGGGCTCGTCCGGGTACCACGGTCTCACAGAAGACCGGCGTAAAGTGGAAGTATAATACTTTCGCGTTTCATCTGGTGAGTGAGGTGGCCGGAGCCCAATTTTCAAAAAGTTGTCAACGCATCTGGAACTTTCGGGTGTAGCAGATGTCCATGGGCGGCGGTATTCAATAACATGCTCGCTTGGCAACTTTTCACATTAAAAAAAAAGTAAAAGTGTATACTGTTACGCTTTGTCAATGGTTGGCAACACGCGTGCAACATCTCTGGTTTTGTGATATTCCACGAAGTTCCGTTCTCCCTTATTATTAGGAAGACTTTCACAGTTACACCCTATCTTTGATATTTAAGACAACTGCAAAAACACGACAAAGATTTGACATAATTTTTTTTATTGATAAATAGCTCCAAAATGTAAATGCTATAAATTTTTTACTTTTTTATGGTTTATATCGTAAATATATGAAGTCCGCAGTGGTTTGTGTGGTGGATTATGCCCTCTATTTAAATGGTCCTTGCCTAGCAGTAGTACATATGTATATACGCCGTTGCTTTGCTTTATATATTTTCTATTAGATTTTGAAGATATCCCTGATCTGATTCTAGAGTTCCAGGGTCCACCATAAAAAAATGGATTGGACTACACGGGAGCTTAACCGAACCCAATGCAAAAATAATTTTTAAAATCAATCGGTTCCTAAATGATTAAGTTGCGATATAGCAAACATGCAAGCATAAAATACAACCGAACTGAGAACCTCCCTTCAAGTCGGTTGTAAAGAAAACTACTCATGCTTGTGGAATTCTCCTTACCTCAGATCACAAGTTGACGTATTACGAATTCCACTTATGCTTTATTACTCACCGTCGAGAGGCTATTATTACATGTCAAGCAACCATAATCACTACACAGTATAAAACAAAGTCATCTCGCTGTCTGTCTGTCCCTACGTATGCTTAGATCTTTAAAACTACGCAACGGATATTGATGTGGTTATTTTTACTAGATAGAGTGATTCAAGAGGAAAGTTTATATGTATAATACATTGTACCCGTGCGAAGCCGGGGCGGGTCGCTAGTTTTTCTATTAAACTATTTTGCAACGGTAACATTTTGATTTCAAATGAATCTACGTTATTTCCCGATTCAACATGGTGATAACCTACTAAATCTCAAAAATTTATTATATTCTCTTAATAAAGTCATGTAGGATTTTCCGAAGAAGTTAAGTATTGTTCAAATGTGTTGCGTAATTTTAGCATTTTATTGTGTTAGTTAAATTTTAACGGTGCCAGATTAGAATACATTTTATAACAGGCCGTAAATATGGGATATGAAATCTGGACACAATGTTGCGTTTTTAACGATCTTTAGGGTTTATTACGTCGCGATATAAACATTACGGTTTTCCTCATACCGACAGTAAAATAAAAACAAGAATTTTCGCTTCTTATACGCCATTTCATTTTATATTATAACTTCTCTCTTGCTATTTAAATATAAATATATTGATGGGTAACTGTCATATCTTCACAGCCTATATTGGGATTTCTTAAAGGAATTACAAGACGGTATTAGTTAGTATTGATATGATTTATAATCGTTGGAACAAGTTTGTATATGTTGTTCACTATCCGGCACTTCGAAGCTTATGGAAAAGAATATTATGTACAAAGTAAAAATAATTTACCCTCACCAAGCAAGGGTACTCCACCCCATCCACATACTGTACGTAAATTAAAATTATAGGCGTAAACATTGAGCGGTAACATAACACTTTGTGTTGCATTCGCATAAATACGAAACAAATAAATCATCGATTTATTAATCGATGCATTAAAGAAAAATTAACAACATTTTTCTCAGTCATAGACATTAACAGTTCATTTGTAATCCTCTTGTGTTCGCTAATGAATGAAACGTACCCTTAACATCAAAAATAAGTTATCCAGAATCTCTTCAGTTACAGAACCCCCTTTATACGGTAAACACTTAACTAAAACTCGATTGCGATCCAAGCCAATGTTCGAATCTCTAACTGAGGGGTTCTTGGATCGTGTCGTGCCCTTATCAGGGTGTTGTGGAGTGCAACGGAGCGGCGTCTTCGTGACGTCGTGTGGTGCACCAGCTGCGTTAGTCTCCCGAGTCCGTGGGTCGTCTGCACGCGAACTTCTTCCGCCGAAGCCGTCAAAGCCGCCGGGCTAACAGCAAACTACACGTCACAAAAAAACCTTATCTAAAACAGACACGAAACATGATAACGCTCTTAAATCTACTTAATTGAGACATTCATTTATTACTTGGACTACGCGATCTTTTTCCAAAATCTATGTTAATTTATATTGTGTACTATTTTACTTTTTATCAATGAATCATATACATATACACTTAAATTGTCACCTCAATTAAGATTAATGAAAAAAACAAATTAAACAATACTATAGTGAATCACTCCAATCGGATTAGTCATAGAATATAACACGATAAAAAAATGGTCGATGTTTAAAGCATGCTTTTCTTTTAAATATAGTAATAATTTTTGTTAAAATGTTCAACACAATAAACAATGTTTCAAATGTTAAATAATTAAAAAAATATGTAACAAAATCCAGTAGCGGCTAGGCTAAGGCCCGTGCGCGAATTTTGAGGGGCTTCAAAATTTTCAAGACTTGAAAATAAGATTTTCAAGGCTCTTGAAATCGTACTATGTTTAGATTGTAAGCGCAAGTACTATGTCAGGATTGTAAAGAATAAGCGCGCCATATGTCGTCCGCTTAGGGCGCCATCAAACCTAAATACACTACTGACAAACTCTCTGAATGACGCAAACAGCAAACTACACGTCACAAAAAAAATGACGCCAAGAATGCTATCTGCTTCTTAACCATGTTAAATCAAATTAATCAAATTCAGATCAATATCTCTGAGGAGGATCGAAAAAGGAAATAATCATTTGAAACCTTTCATCCCACAACTCAGCATGTAGTATTTATAACTGCTGCACGCTTGTTGATTATTAAATATCAACTCGTTCGTTGTTCTGCGTCAATCAGACCCGGCGATGCGTAGTTGCGTGGGCCTCCTTCCACTGGACGTCGAAACAAAAGTAACGGCGACCGTTTTACGCTTGAGCCGCGCCTGCAATTACGCCGGAGCAAGCCCGGGAGCGGACTTGTTGCGGACATTCGTTAACTTCGCGGTATCCGTTCATCTGAACGCGCGTTGTAAATCGCGCACTGGCTAATCAGCGCCAACAACTGGCCATATAGTTGCCGCGCAATGAACTACGTCTTACGTGCACAGCGCAACGCGCGTTGTACATCGCGCACTGGCTAATCAGCGCCAACAACTGGCCATATAGTTGCCGCGCAATGAACTACGTCTTACGTGCACAGCGCAACGCGCGTTGTACATCGCGCACTGGCTAATCAGCGCCAACAACTGGCCATATAGTTGCCAGGCAATGAACTACGTCTTATGTGCACAGCGCAACGCGCGTTGTACATCGCGCACTGGCTAATCAGCGCCAACGACTGGCCATATAGTTGCCGCGCAATGAACTACGTCTTACGTGCACAGCGCAACGCGCGTTGTACATCGCGCACTGGCTAATCAGCGCCAACAACTGGCCATATAGTTGCCGCGCAATGAACTACGTCTTACGTGCACAGCGCAACGCGCGTTGTACATCGCGCACTGGCTAATCAGCGCCAACGACTGGCCATATAGTTGCCGCGCAATGAACTACGTCTTACGTGCACAGCGCAACGCGCGTTGTACATCGCGCACTGGCATGCACAGCGCAACGCGCGTTGTACATCGCGCACTGGCTAATCAGCGCCAACGACTGGCCATATAGTTGCCGCGCAATGAACTACGTCTTACGTGCACAGCGCAACGCGCGTTGTACATCGCGCACTGGCTAATCAGCGCCAACAACTGGCCATATAGTTGCCGCGCAATGAACTACGTCTTACGTGCACAGCGCGAGATCGCTTTCGTGGTCGTGTGTGCCAACCAGTTTCTCGATTTTATCCCTTATCGCTTATTAATTGAAACGTCAGAGATACCGAAGCGAGGTTCGCGCACGCGTGCTCGCTACCGAAAGGCAATCGGTCTTCTCTCGCGGGCTTTGTCTCGATTTCTTATCGAATAGTTCTATTCGATACTTCCCTAGGACTCGCTAGTGATTTATTCGCCGCAATCCGGTGGTAGTTGTTGTACGGTTGTACGCGTCCATTACTCAGTTATTCTAATCTCTCGGTTACTCAATTCTAGAGATTTCTAGTATTGACAAAAGCTCGCTCGCAGATTTACCGTGGGTTGTTTAATTTGTTCTGTGGCGGAATTGGGTTAGGAAGTGGGTTTGGAGCAAATATCGCTTGGGAGACAAGCAAGACGTGACTAATTTGTGATTATTATTATTTTCATGTTAGTCTCTGCGCTCAGGAACAATTAAAATGTATTTTTTTTTGTAGACAGTGATTGGATGTCGAGACTTTCGTTTCGTGGGATCAGGGGCAGCTTAACTTTAGCCTTCTTAATTAGTTTTTGATAAAATGATGTGTTGGACATTACACTAGTTAACCTAACAGATCGACCTATGTCTAGTTTAGTACTAATTGTCGAAAATTCATAAGTATTTGAACACATTTTATCCGATATAGCCGATAAACAATTAATGACATAAGTCATAGATACTAAAGCAATTAAAGTAACGTTTATAACATAGATTTCTGTGTCCATCGCTGAGTCGCTGAGCAGTTCTCTCCCTATTGTTTTTTCATCAAGCACTTATATCGGAATTTTATAATTGTAATTACCAGTACGCTGATTGAGCATAAATTTGAACAGTCAGCTGAATTGTATAGAATTTAAAGGCGAGTGGTCAGACACTACCATATACCAAATTGTAAAATACGACATTGTTAACTAATTTGTTCGAAACCGCCCAAAAAGGTTATAAATTGAAAGAAAATACCGATTTTTCTCGCTTCACCGACTGTTCCGAATGAACTCAAAGGGAAAGGCATTCGAAATTGTTCTCCATTTCGTCCAGTCACGGTTCAAATTCGAACGCTGTGTTAACCAAAAAAAATATTTGATCAACTCTCCGGCGCTATGGCGTTCCGTTATCACAAACATAGCAGACGTAACGAACGACTCAAATTTCGAATAGTCATTCGATTTGCACTCCAACATTAACCGTTCTGTACTCAGAGGTACGTTATTCTTAACTATGTCGAATTGACAATAAAGCTTCGTAAACACTGATCATCGTTTGAAACTTTCGGAATGGCATTTACGGCCATTTTCGTGTTGTTTAATGTAATTCACTGTGGTAGGCCCACGCAATAGCTTCGGCTGTTGTACAAATGGGCAGGTCCGCGCGGGCGCCACTACCACGACCTCACAAAAGGCCGGCGTGAAGTGGAAGTGTTGCACTTCCGCGTTTCGTCCGGTGAGTGAGGTAGCCGGGACCCACTTTATTATAAGGTGGCAACGTATCTCCAACCTTACGGATGTTGCAAATTTCAATGGGCGGCGATTATCACTTAGCATCTGGTGAACCACCAGGTCTCTTGCCACCTTCTCACATTAAAAAAACCTTTTACTCCCGTTTTTAGGGTTCCGTGCCAAAAGGGTAAAACGGGACCCTATTACTAAGACTCCGCTGTCTGTCTGTCTGTTGCCAAGCCCTCATGAACCGTGATAGTTAGACAGTTGAAATTTTCACAGATGATGTATTTCTGTTGCCGCTATACAACAAATACTAAAAAACGTAATAATCGATCCGATAGTTTTTAAGATCTAAGCATACATAGGGACGGACAAACAGCGGGACGACCGTTTTACACTATGTAGTGATGGTACGGAACCCTTCGTGCTCGAGTTCAACACGCACTTGTATTACAATTATTTATACTCCTAACCGGATAAAGTGACTTATTAATTTTTGACAATTGTATCAATACTAACGGACACCAACTATTAATTATTTCAACTGTATCGGACTCATATAATTTTTAAAAATACAACAAAGCTTTATGTATCATACAATATAGTTCAATTTCATATTCCGCGTTTAAAACTGACGAAATTGGATGTAATTATGCCAGAGCTGCTGTAAAATTACTCGCTCCTGTATCCCAATTAATTAAAGCTTGTCCGAAATGATGTCGCCGCTATTTAATGAGTGGCTCAATAATTTGCCAACTGTTTACGGAATTATCACATTATTCTACGTATTCCTCTTACGTAATATGATGGGTTTTTTTTACTGCACATATAGCTTTATGTATCATACAATATAGTTCAATTTCATATTCCGCGTTTAAAACTGACGAAATTGGATGTAATTATGCCAAAGCTGCTGTAAAATTACTCGTTCCTGTATCCCAATTAATTAAAGCTTGTCCGAAATGATGTCGCCGCTATTTAATGAGTGGCTCAATAATTTGCCAACTGTTTACGGAATTATCACATTATTCTACGTATTCCTCTTACGTAATATGATGGGTTTTTTTTTTTAATGCACATATAGCTATGTGGCTAGCTCGTCAACTGTCGCTGTGTTGCGAGTTCGATTCCCACGCGGAACTAAAACTTCTGTGAAACGCAAATAGACATTTCGAGTCTGTCTTTGTGCCTTCCACACGTAATAGGAATTATTTCTGAGTTCGGAGGTCGTCGTTAAAAAGAAATGGTTTTACGGCTATTGATTGTCGTTTTGTTGGAGGTTAAAATAATTCCTGATCAGTTAAAGTAACTGTATAGGTTTCTCGGAGTATAATTTCAAGTGTAATATAATTCATTTTTATTATGGCGCTCATAAACTATTGCTGAATAACGTTCGAAACAGGAAATTAAATTTTAAAACACAACGCAATAAAATGTCTAATTGGAACCATTAGTTAAGTGTAATACCTATTGCCGAACGGTGTCGATTGTTTTTACAACATTTTAATTTTCTCTTTTGTTCTCTGCACATGCAATCAACCTACCATTGATTGCGAGAGTTAACAGCAATAAAATGTATATATTTATACTAAAATCCGATCTATTCTAGAAATATTCAGATTATAGTTTATTATTTCACTAAAACATTTACGAAGGAAGCATAGAAGGTAAACAAAAGTATACATGAAACATGACAACTTGAGATTCAGAACAACAATTGTCTGAGAAACGAGTACTCATCGTAATGAAATAGGCTGAGAAGCTACTATAGTGCGGATTTGTACCCTACGCTATCCTTTTTTAATTTTTATTTTAAAAGATTGCCCCTACTGCAGGATAATTTTATCCTGTGTTTTAAATACGTTTAACATACATTAATTTCACGTGGATCCCAACACCCAGATCCCAATATTTATCGGACCCTCGACCTCCAACGCCGAAGCCAATACCTTGACCACTGCGCCACGGAGTCGTTATATATTTGTACATGATCTACGTAAAAAAATAATAATAACAAAATGTAGTGTAGATGGAAATAAGGAAATCTTCAAAGAAAATTTATAGAGGCTTAGATATAGCTGACGCAAATTACACGAAAACCTGAGTCAAGGTGACCTTGAGCTACTGAAGCTACGTCAATGTTTATTCAAGCCATGACTCTATGTGACTTACCTGATTAAAAGATTACCTGCACCTTGCGTGTGTTTGCCAAAGTTGAGTTCATCGCGGATTAAGTCCACGCGGCGAGTTTCAGAGCAAACTTCGTCGAACCTTGTCCCGACGCCCACTGTTTATACATATTTGGCGGGATTTATTACTTAAATATTAGGTGTAGGCTACCAACGCTTTTGAATTGAATAACAAACTGCGCACTGTATACAGATCGAGCGATATGACATTTGTATTTATTGAACTATACTATTGTCAGAACAAATTACTCGCCAAGTCAGAAGACCATCGAAATGTTGCATTTTACTGCAGTATCTACTTTCACAAATGGGCATGCTCGTCCAGGGGACTAGAGTAGAATAGAATATACTTTATTGCCCACAAGGAAAATACAGGATATAAACTTATTGTACTTAGAGCCGTGACAGCTCAGTGTCATTGTCACATGTCATATTGTTTAATTCAATATACTCGAGCAACCTGAGTTCGATCACCGGTGCCGGCACCAATGAAGTTTCTAACTTTAAGTGCTGTCTTATCACGTGCTGATGACGTGTCGTGATTTAAATCGTCCTATAGCAATCCATCTCCTCCATAATTTAAGTTTTGCTCTTATCTGCAATAACACATTGATGTCAAATTTTAAAATGTTGAGTAAAAGTGAAGATTATATAATTGATTCTTTTTTAATAAACATTAATCGAATCATAATAACGTCGTTTTTTTGTACATTTAAGTACATCGAAGTAAGATCAAATGATTTATTAAACTCAGGTAGGTAAGCAAAATATTCTGTTGGAAGTTTTTGTAATCTCGCGTTAGATGGCAGAAGGCGCGACCCGGGCACCGTCGCTACCCTTCGACACTGTAAAGGACTTCTCGGCCCATTATCAAATTTGGTAGGGCCCATCTATACACTATTAGCTAGTTTTATAAGAAAAATAAAAAAAATTAAAGTGGTCCAACTTTGTGAAATTCAAGATTAAAAATTTTGAACATGATTTTTTTCCAAAAAAAAAATTTTTTTAATATCCAAAAATGCAATTACAAAGCTCATTAAATTAAGCATACACTTGACTACTTCATTTATTTCCATTTATCTTTTCAATACCGGATTCGAAGTGGCGCATACCTGCCGGTTGGTCACATTTTTAAAGCTCTCTAAATCGTAAACTACGTTTTATACTCTAAAAATATTTTGTATCTGGATTGACGACACATAAAGGTATAACATAATCAAATATTACTAAAATCGGAAACATCAACTTTTTTTACCTGTCCGCTTCGCGTGGAATGCCCCTAGAGTAAATTATTTAACCGGGTACAATCGATAGAGCGTTAAGAACCAAATCAAATGAATGAGACATTAGAAATACATTGCGGAAAAGCAGCTTAGAGGTTTCTGCTTATCCCCAGTTTCTTTAGCAATGTTGATGAATTACGCCGCAACTCAGTTTTACTGTCGCAACGTAATTTCGAAAGGCCGTTACCCTCCGAACCAGTATGCACTAATTAAGTCGACAGTAAGCAGAACGAGCGAGAGTTAGTAACGACAAAGTCCCGAAATATTTATTACTATCTTCTGCCCGCAACTACGTCTGCGTAGGGTAGGCTGAAGGTGTAACATTAAGACAGAAAGACAGATATATATAAAATATGTATATAAATTATAGCCTATGTCTTATTCTGATGTATAAGCTATATTGTTGTAAAGTTTCGAGCATTAAAATCCATTCAGTAGTATTTGCGTGAAAGAGTAACAAACCTCCATCCATACATACAAACTTTCGCCTTTATAATATTAGTAAGGTTGGTGTCGCGCTACCCACCAACTGTCACATTCATCGCCAACTAAGGGTAAAGCCCGTCAATAATCCCTTAAGGGCGTTGTTAATTTGTCGATTGTAACAATTCTATTCGCGAATGTACACGCTGGGTCAGTTTGTTAGTAATTCTATCGTCGTTCAAAATGATAAAGCTCCGCGCAAGGCAATTCACTTCTAATTTATTTGTGTGAGTAATTAGCACTTAAATGTACATGAATATTTAAATGTAAATATAGAATATTTGTGATTGTACTCATTGTGTACAATATTTTTTTTTAATTTTGTACACACACACATAGATTTATACCCACACATATCTACCACACACTAATTATATTTATTCAGAACTGCATAGCTTTAAATGAAATTGAATACGAAACAGACGATGCACGCGCATATTTGTCCAAGAAATACTGTTTGTAGGCCGAGCTTAATGTAGCCTAGTGAAATAAAAAAGCTACCGAGTGGGATTGTGTTTCAAATTACTTGGTCTACATAACTTATTGTTTTCCGTGTCGGCATGAATTACGTTTGATCGCTTTAACAGCTTCCTGATCACTTTCAGACCCCAATAGTATTAACTAGTAATATCATTAGTGAGTATTAACTCCATTGGTGAGTCGATTCTATATTATGTATAGGATTAACTCATCCATTGAGTTAAAACTACATATGCGTTTTTTCAAATGCCTAGATTATATGTAGGCATTTGAAACAAAGCTTTTGTGGAGCGCAATGTTCAATCTTAAAAAAGCCCAGAAAACATTTGGAACATTTTGTAAAATAGGCTGACCTTAAAATCTCTTCCGGAACTAAATGACTGTATAATTCCATTATCAAAAGTCGTATTTTGAATAGTTGTGAAAAGATGAATCAATAATCGTCAGAAAATTCGAAAGGACAGTACTATAAACTAGCGGTTGTGCAAAACAAGAGTAAAAGAAATTTTTGACCATGTGGTAATAACTTACAAATTCGTAAACACCGTATAATGCTGCCATGTTGTGTGCGGGGTTTTCCTTCTAAATTACAAGAAACTTGCATAGGTGCGAAAAATTGTTTTGTGATTTTAATTCTGAACACTATAATTTATGAAAAAAAAATGGCATTCTCCTTATGATTTCACTGTCAGCAGTCCCCATGATTACTTAATTTTTTTTTTCACGTAAATATCTATAATTCAATAATAAATAAACTTCACAAGCTATTATTATCCCTATTAAATTATAAGACTACTGGTACGACTGGGCCTAATAGCGTGCGATATATTATATATATTATATATATTATATATCTTATGATCAGCGTTAACAATATTTATCTATTGTGAAACCCGTAGGTATAGACGCTTAAATAACACAAGCTCATTAAAGAACAGGCGCGGCGTACTCCAAATAAGAAACTTTTAATTGATAAAGCAATCATATCGATGGTATAAAGTATAAACAATCGTAACTTAGCGAAACTTAACTAGGCTAACAAGGTTTATGTATAAATTGAGGCAATGGCCTCAAGTATTACGGCACTCTTTAATACGAACAAATTTCCGGATCTAGAAACAATTTAAGCATACCCAATAAATATTTTGCAGAGTCATTCTCTAATATAACTATTGGGTACTTAAAATATACAATAGCATTTAAGCAGTTCTATTTCACAATCGCTGTTTTTTCTATGAACATTTTGATTGGAACACTCATAAAATGTATAGGAATGAAATCTTAAACAATGGATAGAAAATCACTATTACACCGATATGTTTTGAATGTAAGTCTTGTTTTGTCCGTTAAGTTATTTGTAAACTAAACTTCGATTAAAACTTCAAAATAATTGCTATTCATGTGTGATTCGTTTAGGATGTAACTATAGTTGTAACATATTCTTCTTTATATCTATACACTTTGCACTAAATGTGTGTTTAACGAAACATTGTAAATAGTAATTTATAAACAATGTATTTTACATTACAGTCTTTCTTTTCATAATGTCTAATGATGGGTTATAAGTCTGCAACTTGGTTCGCCGTATTGCACCGTTAATGACATTATTTTATGTTAATCTTATAAAGTAACTGTGATGTATGTAATATGATAGTACATTAAAGAATTCACTTGGCAGACTTCTACTTTATCAAGCAACGGGATCTTTGTCATTTATAACTCTCAAGACTGGGCCAAAATTGAGTGAGTAATACAGTAAATTGCTACACGTATAACCAAGTTCAGAAATAAAACCAAAGTAAGAAAATAAAATAACAACATCTATTTGTTTCGTTCTAGAAGTACTCTTTCTCCACACCACGTTTTTTCATTGTCTGCTTCTGAATTTAGTAGTATTATTTGATAAATTTGAAATAAGCCTCAAGTCGGGAAATTATTTTTGATTAGTATTCCCTGAGCAAACCCACATTAATTCCATAAGTTAATCCACAAATAAAGCACATAGCGTGAACATGGTCTTTCTACGGGCTTTGTACCCGATAAAGATTTACGTATAGCCTGCAACTTGGAATTAAAAACATCTTGAAACAAAGACATAAACGAAACATGAATCTTAAAACACGAGAAGAGACCAAGGCAGCGGCGAATAATTTCAAATAAGTAAAAGATATTCATGTTTCAATATGTTCTTCAGTTACCTAGTACCCATTGTACAAGCTTTGCTTAATTTCTCAAGATGGAGTTGTTTAAAAATTAGTCGATTAAAAGTTCGATTAGTAGAATTAATATTTCATGTAAAAATGCCCTTAGTCTTTATTGTGGTAAAGAATTTATCAGTTCCTGCTGCAAGTATAGACAAGCGCGTCCGGGTAAATGCCACGGTCTCAGAGAAACGCGATAAGGATACTTTTTGCGTTTGCGTTTACTACTGCGTTTTGTCTTGTGACTAGGATATCAAGGGCCCTCGGTAGTTAGCAAGACACCAGCACCATCTTGGTTGTTGTGAGCATTTCCTTTGCTAATCGCAAACTACCGCTTGGTGATGCTAGTTAAAAACTCTCGGTGTGAACTGAGCCTTGGTCCGAATTAGGAACGGCCCGCCGTAGCCGCTATCCGTCGCAGATGCGGACGATTACGTCAATTTGTGCGAAGCGGAAAGTCGCGCCCGCCGTGGAAACCGGCCGCTGGAATCGCAACAATGGACGGGATTTATTGCATCGCCGTAACGCAGCAACAAAGGGCGGAACAACCCCCTCCGCCGCCGACCCCCCCCCCCCCCCCCCCAGCGCCTAATAGCCGTCAGCGATAACAATAATGAAAGAAATTCGATTTGTCCAAGTTTCCGCCTTCCAAAAGTTCGTTAATTGCTTTTTTTTTTATATCGCAACAATCTGTCATTATCAATTCTGTTGACAATGTTCCTGCGTGTGATGATATATAACTTGACGGGTTTAATTTGGAGGAGGGCCGGTCAGTACTTCGACCGATTCAGAGCGAGTTTCTAATGAAGAAACAGGCGAACAAGGTAGTTTAATATGAACTAACTTACACGAATTGTAATTAATAAGAGTATAAACAGAATACCCCCAACTATATGTTTAAACTAATTTAAACGGGCCGTTGTGTAATCGTGTTGTTAATGCCGAAAACGTTTCGATAGAACTTGCGTGTTAATTGATACAAAGCCATATGCCGAATAAGGGTTGTTACAAACGAGGTCGCTCTAACACGACACGATCTAAATGTGCCCACAATGTATTTAGGCCTCGTCCACACGACCGCAGCGATAATGCCAACGCGGTTGATAGCCACTGACACACTGTCTATTAGGTCTGGATAATAAAAATTAAGAATTGCATGTTAGGAAAGATTTCAATTTTAACTTCGCGGTTTTATGCTTCTCCTTACTATTAGTATTGTATGTTTATTCGTTTTTAAGAATTTAATAAGTTCAAAAAATAAGATCTTGACTTTTAACGTAAATGACAGTTGTCTGTTAATAAATCCTTCAATTCATTAACAACAACAAAAATAAGGTAGAATCCGAGAAAAATCCCAGAAATAGATTTTTAACGATATCATAAAAACAATAAAATTTTACTATTGCAATTGAGAGATTCATTATCGTAAAATTTAATTTAAGTATAAGCCAAAAATATTGCTAGCTGAACATTTGAACCGTATGTCGTGTACGGTAGAGACAAGATTTAAATCAAACTAGGGAACACCGTTATACTTATTAAAAAAAACTATATTCTCGCTTAGGTAAGCTTTAAAATGCGGGCCTTGATTCTTGAGTGAATATTAAACAATGAGATTTCTATTACGTTGATTGTATCAATCTCTCGTGGGAATCTTTTTTAAGCAGCCTACTTTATACATAATACTTATGTTTATCTTAGGTAATTTTTATTAATAAATGGACTACAATATAAATTTGTACACATAAAACGGATATTCACATATTTCCCTCAATAGGAGAGGCACCAAACAGCTTCTGGTGGACGAATGGGCAAATTCGTCTGGTATACCACAATCTCGAATGAGTATCGAAGTTCTTCCACTAATACCTACGTTTGAACTTTAGCTGTTCGTCTGGTTTAATAACCAAGGCCTACTCTTTCACATGTAAAAAGCAGCTGTTTTGAATATTTTCAACGCATCTGCAATTCTACTAGTGTTTAGGGGTCCATGTAGCAGTATTAATCACTGAATTTCGAATGAAGAGCATGCTCGCTTGCTATCTCACATAAAATGTTAGTACCTGGAGGGCCCAGGAGGAGTTAGTAAATCGCGTATTTTGGAAATAACAAAAAAAAAAAATAAAGAAAGCAATGATCTGGTATAGAAAAAAAGTAAAAAAAAAAAGAAATTTACCGTCATATTCGAATGATAGTTTTCATTCCCTGAAAACGGTATACAAGGACATTTTCTAAAAATGAAACCTAGCTCGATCGATTTTTCGCCCCCGAATCTACGCACATACTAAATTTGATGAAAATCGCTGGAGCTTTTATATATATATATATATATATATATATATATATATATATATATATATAAAAGAATTGCACGTTTACAATAATAAAAATACATATAATATTTCTCGTAAACCACACGTTACGTTTGGTACTTGACAAATGCGATGATCTCTAATACACTTAAAATGTAGTATTTCATTAAAACCATTAATAAAATGTTGTACTACTCGTTTGTTCCATATTCAGGTGGCAACCGAAAAGATATGAATAAAATTTGATATGGAAACTGTATAAACAAATAGGATTTACTGTCTTGGATTTTTTCTTATCCTGTGAAAATCAAACAGTTAACTAACTAAAAGTTGAACTATGAAAATTTTAAAATTCTCATCTTTATTCTATTTACGTTAATCGTAATAATACGGTAAGAAACCTGGGAATTTAAAAACCTATTAACATTTATGATTTGTAAGTGCATCGTGCTATTTAACTATAAATGTAGGATGTACGTGTTTTAAATGTATATAAGTAAACACGTCCTTATAATTCAGGCCCCGTCAAATTGGCGATTGTGGAGCTCTAGAGGCAATTTGAAACAATTCGGTTTTACTTAAAGCAACAATAACTTATACAACAACGGCCTTCAAGGTTGCTTTATCAGATCACGTCACTGTTTGCTGCATGTAACTCATATTTTTATGCGCAGTACAACTGCGCAATGTTTTTTTTTATTAGATAACACATAACACTATTAATCTTGCATTGCATTTATTAATATGAACTAAATATATATACACTAAGCAGCGTTGCACACGCGATAAGTGAACATTTAAACATTAAGGACGACCATATACCAATAAAAAATATAAACAAAATTTAATATCTCCTTAGTCTTTTCAGTAGTAGATTATAGTCGTTACATATTTTATTAAATTATCTGTAAAAATATCATGAATGTAAACCCCCCCCCCCCCCTTTCTCTCACTCCCAGCCACTACACCCTATTGCACACAGAAAGAAATCAACAATTATAATATGTAGTTATTTTTTAAGTGTGTTTGGTAAGTGTTAAACGCCACACACAGACACTCGAAAAGCCAGAGGAGTTACAAATGCATTGCCGGCCTTTGAGGAAGGAGTCTCTCTTGAAGGTCCCTAAGTCGTATCGGTCCGGAAATACCGCTGGCAACTACTGATTCCACAACTTGGTTGTGCGTGGCAGAAAGTAGCGCGAAAAACGCAGTGTTGGATTGCCAACCATCGAAGTGGTAGCGGCAGTACGGTGGCAAAATTCAGTTATTACTAGAAGATTTTATTTACAATATGATTTTAAAATAAAATCCATCGCAATCAACAACATAACAAAAAATCAAAACTAAAATATCTTTATTCAACATTACATTCACATATTGATACTCAAAATACTATCATCGGATTAGAAAAGAAAAACTGCTGACCCGAGAAGAACCGGCGAAAGAAACTCATCGGTCCACTTAATATAACTATATGGGTCATTTAATTATTTGTCAAAATGATAAATTAAAACAAGGGCCGATTTTAAAAAGCTACATAACGTATACTTCGGTCTCTTTTATTCCCTTACAATTACTGCGTTTTTTCGAAGTGTACAAATCTTTATTTTACGTTTCACAAAAATTGTTACTTTCAAATAGGTGACTATAATTCTAAAGGTGCGATCGTCTTTTTTTTTTATAACTAATTTATCAATGTAATCAAAATAATAAAGATTAAAGCCTTTTTAAAAATAAAGAGAAAAAAAAAATTATCAATGTCGATATCGTCTCTTCTGGGATCGCTTCTAAGTGCTCTCAGCGGAATCAATCCCCTCTTCAGATCCCAACTGATGAATCAATTCCAATGCTTCACCTACGAGCTTTGAGGACTGGTATTCACTTTTGTAATGCTTGTAGTTTTAATTATGCAAGTGTAGGTCAATGATCTGATAATGTAAGGATATTTTCCAATCGGTCGCATTGTTTTACACCGGTAAATAGTTACGATGTACATATTATTTATTATTAGTATTTCTTATAAACAAACATAAGAGTCCAATTTTTCGAAAAGATTAACTTGTAAACTTTATAAGCAACGATTGGTCGATGAATAATGGTAAGGATACTGCAAAATTAACAACTGTCGTGGTAGAAATTGACAACGATAAATACATTGTTGTATATTTATTACAAATAGTCATCACTTTGCGGATTAATTACATGTTTTGACCTTAAAGTCAATTCAGTCATTATTATTAATAACTTACAACATACAATTAACATTTCGGTAAACTTTTAAATATTTGCTTATCCAATCGGACGGCGTTAGATATGGAATAACTTTTTATTGTTATTATTTCGAAAATATACAGGTTTCTTCTTCACCGCTGAGCACGTGATAAGTCAGCACTTAAAATTAACAATTTCATTTGTGCCGGCACCGGGGATAGAACTCAGGTTGCTCGATTATATTGAATTAAAGGCGAGCGCACTGAACATTGAAGTATCACGGCTCTAGAAAGTCAGTAACGCTACATCTTTTAACTGTAACTTGTAACTGAGCCTTTTTGAATGAATGGAAATTAATTGAACACCCTATTAGGTTTAAGACTTGACAGTTTATTTCTAGAGTGATTTTGTATTAAATTCTGAAAATTGACAATGGTTGTTTACATTTATTGCACATACATACAAGCATTATTGCATAGTCTTTATGTTTATAACGCCGTAAAGGCGTCCATTATTTACCGTATTCCAATATTTAACCTCCCCACGCGAATGTTTACGGATAGCGCAGGAAATTCAATTTGCATTTAATGCATACTGAATCAAGTCGACCCACCCGTGAAACTATCTCCACCCTTTACAATGCAGAGACGACAATAAAGTTTAAATTGTTAAGAAACGTATTAATATTTTATGTTGTTTTACAATAGGTACGTGATCTGAGATCGTAAAGATCGTCGTTTAGAAATCCCAGTGGCGGACGCCATGGATATTCCACATGTTCTAGAACATTGCTGTCCATCAGTCTTGTTCAGTACACTATGACAGGCTTAAAACGTCACGTGTGAACTTTCACCATGAGAGATTTCAAGTTAGCACTTGATATTACCGCCCCGGAATATTTAAAAAAATGGAATAGTTTACTAATCTTCCTTCCTTAATTGTATTAATTCATACCAAACGTTATTAACGGTGGTAGGGGCACGCAACAGTCCTTGCTGTTGCACGAAGGTACCACGACCTCACAGAAGACCGGCGTGAAGTGGACGTGTTATACTTATACTTCTGCGTTTCGTCTGGTGAGTGAAGCCACGCGGGCCCCACTTTATTGTAAGGTGCCAACGCATCTGTAACCCTACGAGCGTTCCAATTGTCACTTACCCTAAGGTGATCCACCCGCTCGCTTGCTACCTTATCGCTTTAAAAAAATCGTGTTAGTTGAACTATTACCAAACTAACAATGTCATACCAGAACAAAGTTCACTTCCTGTTTACTACTTTTAAATTTACTATTATCGTTCGGACGGCACGCGTCCTGACGTTTGAGCTGATACTTATCTCTAGGGTGTTGGTTTATACAGTTTCGTTTGGTCTTTTCTCTTCGTATGATAATTCTAAATTAGATAGAATGCGTACTATATAGTAATGATGTTTATTTTTTTTATGGAGAAAAGGGACAAACTAGCAAAAGGCTCATCGAACACCTGCTACACCCGAGGGCTTACAAATGCGTTGCCGCCATTTTAGGAAAGAGTATGCTGTCTTTTTGAAGTTTCCCAGGTCGTAACGGTTCGGAAAGACCGCCGGCGGCAGCTGGTTCCACAGAGTAGTTGTAGGAGGCAGTAATTTATAAGTAATCTCCATTAAAATCCATCCAGCCGTTGAGACGTGAAGACGGATTCGTTGAATTTTGTTGTCGAATTCCGCAGTAGGAATAAATATGAGTAATAGGTTTCACAGTCATAAAGTCGCGGACACAAATTAAATCAAACTTGAATGTCCCAACATGTGACCCATATAACGGTGTAGATATTTATAAAATTATTATTCTATGTTAATATAAACTTGAGACGCTGCCACTACTGTGTGCCAATGATGACGATGAGGTGACAGTCATCTTGAGCCATCACGAGGGGGATACCTTTGCATTGCACATAGGCTCTAAACCACACTAAAAAGAAATCTAAATAACAGCAAAATGGCAATAATTAAAATTCCACTTATTTTCAGGTTCCTCTACATAATGTACAAATATTATTTATACCAGAATTGTTTGATGTAAAACGATTTTTAACACGTAGCATCTACGTAACAGTCTATCAGCGATTTTTAATTGAAAAATTACTTCCTTACGAAGCGAGAGACAATATTGAAAAGAAAGAATGAGAAGCTCCTCTTGTATAGCATCGCTGAGACAAAAACACTCAATTAATAAGTTTCCGGGCGAGAAATTAAAATTAGTTTCAAATTAATTATGTTAAATACTAGAGTACTCTGGCTTTGCGCTGATGGACTAAGTTACTTTTTAAACATTCCTCTTGCGGAGAATTTTGTAGAATACTTCTTTTGTTTATACCGATGATATAATATATGATGATACAATGAATGATATTTGTTCCCTTTAAGATAATATAGAGAAAATAATAGTCGGACGATCTGAGAAATTGTAGGTAGGAACACAATAAAGCTATTAACTTGGTATAGCCACGCACCAACTTCTGCTGTTGAAATTGCTGGGAACACAGGGCAGACCGATAAAGTGGAAGCATTTGTACTATTTCCTTACGATGATGACTGAGATAAGCGGAGTCTTTCAATTATTGACAACGCAAATACAATCTTTGGGTGTAGTTGATCTTGGCTGGCTGAGACTTAGCTTCACTTTAAAAGTAGCTCTTTACACAAAAAAATACCACACAATCCAATAAATTTAGAGCTTATAGCTTAACTTAACATCTGCAACCTTCGGGTGTAGCAGATGTCCATGGGCGGCGGTATTCACTTAACATCAGGTGAACCGCCTGCTCGCTTGGCAACTTTTCACATTAAAAAAAACCTTCAATAACAACAAGTTCACTAAAAAGACTATGGTATGCTAAATTATTTCGGTGCAATTTTTTTCTAATTCACGGTAACTTTCAGCGTGACCTTATCGAAAATCGGGTAAGTTTGTTCCGGAATGAATTAATAAGTTTGAATGAAAACTTCGGTCATTATGTAAAGTTCGCTTTTTTGCTTTCTAGACTATAAAGTTAAATGAATGAGATAGAAAATATATAAGATCTAATTAAAGTTTAACATCGCGTGCTTTCGCTACTTAACTGATTAAATCTGAACCAGGTTTTGTTAACAAAAACCATCTAATCAAAACACATGTAATTCGTTCGACAATTTTCGTGTAGCATCGACTGTCTGATACGATGTCACTAATTCATTATCGCCGACTGTTAGACTCTCCTGGCTGTCAGATACATAAAATAAACAATCTTGAAGATCGCTCTAACAGCCCCTCCATCTTACACAGCGCCCTTTGAGATCTGTAGGAATATCATTATAACAATAGCTTTATTGTATGACTAGTTAAGCACTTCAACGAAAGTTAAAACTTAAAAAAAAAGTTTAATTTTCTGGTGTAAGAATTATTATGTTAAATCCATCGATGAATTCAATGCTTTTTTCTTACAGGTTTGCTACTAAAAAAAGTTATGTATTATAAATATAGACAATAAGGCTTGCATTATACAATTAATTATACAATATACTAAATGGTGGATACAGAATTTAACATTAGATACAGAATCCTTTAAGGCAGAATCAACTCGGAAACAATGAAATTTCAGGAGTTACAAACTTAAAATTCCTTATAATATAAAATCATCTCTGAAGAGTAACTATCATTACGGATTACGAAACAAATACTTCAAACGGCGCATTATGCAAATGATACGATGGGCAACGCAAAGCTAATCAGAGTATGCACTGCTCATGTGTCTAGTAAACACAGCTTTCCGTGCCCCGGGCGCAGTCCAGAGATCGCTCTCACGTAAATTGCGGGTTACTCTCAAAAGTGGAACCGGTATATCAATGGGAGATTACTGCATACGTGAATACAAGCGGCAACAATGGCGGCCAAGCACGTGCTGGTTGCGCAACGCTGCATGATTCAGAAATACACCTGGCATTGACTGTTCAGTCTTCGCCCGCGGAGACTTGTTTTTAATGAATATGCACCTCGAGCCAACGGTAAGTGATCAACGTCATCCTACACATAGACATTCACCAAAGAAGCTGCTTTATTTGACTATATGGTCAAATAAGTGACTATCTATGGTCAGCTTCGTTCTTTTAGAACAGATCGAGGGCTTGTAATCGCACGAAAAAGTGCAAATGTTCCAACTTCACAGCAATCTTTCTTGACGCGCTAGTACCTTGTCTATTCATGGTCCAAATGTTCCTCGTCTATTTTATTTTCATACGTCTTTCACGGTAAGGGATGCCCAAATCTGTTCATTGTTTTAACCGACGCAGACAGGTCGAAAGTATATCCCAATTCGGTCGTTTATGCTTTTTAATATTTTTTACCTCAATAATCCGCCCAAAATTTACCTACAGAAACAGGTAGGTCATTGTATAGTTACTGACTGTTTTTCCTTTAGCAGTTATGTCTTCAGCGTTTGAAGCCCACTATTTTTTTCTTCCAGTTATCAGATCGATTTATCAACAGATCAACTCTCAGGTGTATTTTCAAATATTAACTCAAATCAACATCCAGTTCTATGAATAATTTTATTGTTTCCGTCCGAAATTTCGAGCCAATCTTTTTAGTTAGGCAATTCGCTGCCCATTTCAATACGTTTTAATCGATTTTCTATTTCTCTTTAAATCGCACTTACATAATAAATATTTTCTCAGTGTTTCCGTCGAGCTGATTGCGAGAAAATCCACTAACCTACATTATATTCAACAAATGTAGGCAACTTGGTCTCCAGTCGCACGGCAGTGTCTCACGGCATGAGGACATACGTTTATCGCTCACGGCTCTTTATATAACCTATCTCAAGATATTTGTCTCATGCACCGCTATTGCTTTGCGTAATGCGATCGAATCAAAATTTAAACGTTCCTTTTTCATTGGTCGCAACGCGTGACTTTCCTTCGGTAACGGAGTTTTGTGTTTGGAAATCGTTACAGATCTTGTTCGTGACGACGCATGTGCACAATTGCATTACTTAGTGAGAAATGAAGGGAAAGACAACGCAAGCATCAAAATATTAGAAAAGACGTTTTCGTTATTAAAGATTCAAGTTTTTTTTGTGACAGCAAATTAGTAGAATCATGATTTTAAATTGCAAATTGAGTGACGACACAACTGGGATATGTGGTTTGCTCTCGAATGAACCAGAAGAGGAATTTACCTTAAAATGGTTACATATTTTAATTTAAATGTGGCGTGCGCCAGTAAATTTACATTATTTTAGAAAGGGTGAGAACGTCACGTTATGAAGTTTCTAAACTTGTAAACCTCTTGTATACTACCGCTACTCAGTACAACATATTTATATGCGTAAAGTACAGAATTGTACAATTGTACATTCGTAAGTACAGAATTGTTTTATGAACAATTTAAACAACCGGTATTGAAACGATACATTGAAAACAACGATATGTTGGAAATAAATCATTGTCAACGTTCGCAAACTTTTTTGTTAATGTTATATCATGTAAAATATTCATTTGACAGGATTATTTTATTGGTAACAATTTTGTCTGCAGAAGACGTAATTGCTGGTCTTGGTTAGAAAACTATTTTTTTTTGTGAACCTCAAATATTGGAAAAGTTAAATTAACTAAGTTTCCATTGTATTTGGGGCGCCGGTCTATAGAACGGTGTTCGACGCGTCCCCTCCATCCCGAGTTTGATTGAGTCTCCGAGCTCCAACCTTCCGGCGACAAAGGGATTAGCATAACTGTCTGCCCGACACATGTATTGAAGCCTACCGATGCAAGCAAAGATGTATAGATGTATGGATGTCGAAGTGTCTAAAGGGAATTCGATGACGTAATTACAGGCAAGGAACTCGATTATCTGAGCCTACCCATCAGAATCGCAAAAAGTAATCTTCTTAGTCTCGTTAGTCTCGCTAAAACTCGAGAACGGCTGGACTGATTTGGCTAATTTTGGTTTTGAAATATTTGTGGCAGTCCAGGGAAGGTTTAAACGCAGAGTAATTATTGAAAAATTTCATTTAAAATCAAAATAGCAACAATCTTATTTTCCCATACAAACTGCAAAGAGAATGTAATCACTACGTTTACAAACTGTTCCTACCTGTCAAACATTTTACGGATGCGTTCCGAAATTTCATTTTTTATGTGTTCAGATTCACAAATTCCCTAGAAATAATTTATATGGCAAAACAATGTTTGCTGGGTCAGCTAGTCGGATATATTTATTTATATAAGCTTCATTGCTTTACCTTAAGCTAAGGGCTACATTGGGCGGACTTAATGCCTAATGGCATTCTCAACCAGTCAACCTTGTCATGGTGAAAAGTAGATGGCAGGTGCTAAATGAAAAAAATGAAAGTTGAGTGAAAAATGAAAGTTAATAAATGTGCTCTAAAATATAACATATATGTAAGTATAAATACACTATAAATATTCCTTCATTACAATTGCCTCGAAGGATCCACAATTTTTATTTCCACCGTGTATTATTTAACGGTATCACATAAATTAATTTCTGCTCGCAAATATCATGTTCGATTTCAATTGGACTTAAATTTCAAGTACGTTTAGGATGTTCACATTCATTGACCGGTTCTGAGTTTATAAAAACTTACGCATCAAGCATCATATACATCTGGGACTGCTATTTGTGCTGCATATTCGCTCGTCAAAGAATCAATTGCTTAAATATAACTTTTAATTGATACTAATGTAGATAGCGAAATCGTCAAATTTCTCGTATCATAACTGTTCTTCAAATATAAGCTGCGGGATGTATTTTACGAGTTAGTTCTTTCAATTTGGATAAGAATTTCTCAAGATATAGTATACTCTAATCATCTATCTATCTAGTGTAAATTATGTATCAACTCTCCTTACAACCAGCAAGTATCCAGTATTCTTAAACCAAGCTAATAATAAAGAGCATAAATTGCAACTGCATCCGCTGTGGCACTCGGAGCAGATCATTACACAAATAACAATGGTCTTAGCATAATGTTTACGACGATCTTCACCTTGCCACAATGCAAATGAGCGGAAGACGTCGCCTCTATTGTGGCGTTCGTGAATCGCTGCGACCTTGTTAATTGCGCGCAAATCATTAGTCGCAACCGCTTATGTAACCATACGAGGAGCTCGGATAATTACTGTTTTATTTGCGGATCCATTGTTTATGTGTATTTTCTGCCAGTCATCTCTTCGCTTTTATTATCTTCATCCTGTTATCGCGGCAGTTTTTAATCTGTGCAAAATTGATGCGAACACGTACGTCACACCGCGAGCGTTTTTTTTTTTATTGAGAGCTGCTTTGTTTCTCATTTGTTTCGTTTCGCCTGCGAACAAAGCTTATTTGAATACGTATATATTTGTGCAAAAAGTACGCGTTAACGCGATAAAATCACTGAAACAATTTTATTTAAAAACTTATTTGAATTTTATAATGACGACCATTCCTCATTAAAATGTTACGACGACCGTCCGACCTTGACATGGATGCTCTTTCTGACAATCGATTTCTCACACGTTAAACTTGTTATTTATTACGTTTTAACGAAAATGATTTATATAGTAATACGTAGAGAATGTTCGGTTGAATAATATTATAATCTCCTGTCATCTTAATACTAAACATCATGTTATACTTATTTTTTTTATTTGAGTGGATCGCAAGCGGTTTACCTGATGTTAAGTGATAACCGCCGCCCGTTGTTGCAGATGAGTTGCTTTCTTTTAATAAAGTCGGCCCCGGTTACCGTACTCACCAGACGAAACGCAGAAGCACTTAATACCACATTATTACTATATTTAACTTTTACACGAGTATTGCGGATAGGTAGAATTAAAACACGAGGCATTTTCTACCAATCACGCCATAATAGGCGTAGTTTTAAAGGCAAATAAAAACACAAAAACTTGTACATACATAAATATAATTAATGAATAAAAATTTATAACACGAGTAACTAATGTCGCGACTGCTCTGCCAACTTACCGGTTTTAGATTAGGTGTTTCCTAACAGTTTATTATGATCCCTGAGAAATGAAGGTTTAAATTTCGTTGTTATAATCGATAGCATATAATCGATTTCCCTTAAAAATTGCTGTTTTACCATAACGCCTCCATGTTTTTAACACGCCCGCAAACTAAAGTGTTTCCAAGAAATTTATTCTGCAATAAAAACTAAATGGTCAGGGCGGGTTTTCCCTAAAAAAAACTCAAGGTAAGAAACGCCTTGGTTATTTGCTGCTCTTTGCCTGTGTTGTTATGCTCGTATATAATTTAATTAATGCGGGTACTTAATTTTTTCACTATACAATTTCAATGAAGATGTCTAATCCCATCAAAATCTTACGGACTCTTCTTAAGACCATTATAATACACATTAAAAATAATGATAGTTCCTTTAGAGTTTGCACATGCACATAATAATGAACATATCAAGTATTATTTTCTAACCACGAGAAGATGATTAAAATTTCGTGTAATCTAGGTTTTTTATGTGAAAAGGAAGTAGCCGATCTGGCGATTAACCTGATGGTAAGTGATAAACGCCGCCCATGGACACCTGCAACACCAGTAGAGATGGAGATGCATTGTCACCTTTTAATAAAGTGGACCTGCACTCACCAGACGAAACGCAGAAGTACAATTCTTCTACTCCATTTGAAAATCAGCGCTGTAGTACAAATAGAACTGCAGCATTTTGCTGAAATGGAGTTCCTATTTGATGTCACAATTTTCTGTTTATGTTTTGAATATGTATTTTTTGTTAAGTGATGTTAAATGAAGAGATTTTCTTTCTTCTTTCTTTCTTAATTCACGCCAGTCAGCTATGAGGTCGTAGCGCATCCCCGGACAGACCTGCGCATTCTTGCGACAGTGAAGACTGTTGCGTGACAAAGACGGGCCTCGTCTTTACATCGTCTCTACATCAGAATTACCAAGGATGTCATCCTATGGTGTTCAAATTAGTCAATTTACTGAAGCCTTTAATTCAATATACTCGAGCAACCTGAGTTCGATCCCCGGTGCCGGCACCAATGAAGTTTTTAACTTTAAGTGCTGACTTATCACGTGCTCCGCGGTGAAGGAAAACATCGTGAGGAAACCTGCATATTTTCGAAATAATAACAAAAAAAAATATATTTCGAAGATATGTGAAGTCCGCCAATCCGCAGTGGGGCCGCGTGGTGGACTATGCCCTGATACCCTCTGTATAGAGGAGGCCTTTGCCCAGCAGTGGGACATGTATAGGCTGTTACTTTACTTTACTTTACTGAAGCATAATTGTTAAAAACAATAATTCGCACTAGTATTTTTTTCAGATATCTTTACTTCCGCGGTATACGGTAACGAACGAGATTACAAAAACTGATTGATATTTATCTACCCGTTATATTTTTTTATCCATAATTCGCATATACACATAAAAACTTATAAGAAGCCACACGCAGATAGACATAATTATTCTGAACTTTGCCTACATGCTTATTATATTATTAGTTTACTGCGTCTATCCATTACAATAATTTAAAAAGATGTATTATTAATATGTGATTATGAATTTGATTGTTTTTAATTAATAATAACCATAAAGTTTTATCAATTATAAATGATACTTATTTTGAATCTTTTGCAAGAAAAGTATAAATTATTATGAGGATAAATGTTCAGTGGGTTTAAGTAAATTTCTTTCTTTGTTGATCTTTTGCATCTCATCCTTTATCAATTTCCTTAAACCATTTTGTACAGAACTATCAATATGAATCGATTATTACACCGATCTCTACTTAATTTACTTGAATGCCTCAACTTACTCTATATAATAAATAAGTTTTATATGAAGTTTAGTTTGTTAATAAAAAGAAATGGTAAACTCTTATGAAACTAAAAAGGCCTTTGGATAACTACATATATTACTTTTTATCACTTAACCTCAAATGTATCGCCATCTCACTTGCAACTTTATCACGTAATCATTAATGCTATGTTAATTTTTCCCGCCACTAAATATATCAAACCTTGCAATAATCTGATATACTCGTGAATTGTAGTACAACATGTCATCATATCGAAATATACAACGTGACGTAAGATGTAAGTTCTGTCATGCCTGTTTCGGCGGTACCAACGGGGAAAGGAGCTGACCATTCGATTTACGTTTGACTGTAACGCAGTCTGATCGGACAACTTTGCAAGTTACCTAACAGAGGTGATTGCGCGACAGTTATGCATGCTCATACCTGTCGCAATGCATGAGCTAGTGGGGACCTAGACCACAGCTCAGACCTGAATGTGCACTACATATTAGTCAGCGTTGTGCATACCAAATCCTTTATTTTTACTGTGGTGTATTATTAAAGATTCCGTTACATCCATACAGGTGAAACTAATAAAAGCGAGTTAAAAAGACTTTAAGGTAAAGAGATATATTTTTTATTGTGTTCTTCAATTCTCCTGTTTTTCCAGTGGAACTTACTAGTTTTTTTGCAAATATGAATACACACACCTAAGAAAGAAAAGTTCCTTGTATGTAATGTATTACATTACATTCATATTAATGAAGTCTAATCTTTCCGTTTTCAAATGAGAATCTTTTAGAATAAATGTAGATTTTTATAAACGTGTTCATTCTCTATTAACGCCGCAGGGACTTGACTTCTTTTCGGGCATTGAGTTTTTACGCTGGAGCTAACTTTTACTATTGTAAAAAATAGATAGTTTCGGAAAAGTAAGTGTACATTAAGGTCGTATATATTGTCATCGTGATCAAGGCGTAGGCGTATATGCATGTCTCGTCACCACCTTCCGGTGGGTGGAACACAGCGGCTTTATAGCCACTTGTCACCCAGACTAACCCACAAGGGATCTTTGTATGCGCCCTGTAAATTTGTGGTGGCAAGTTACTTTGCGATATGCGACAAATCCGCCGGGTCTGACGCGAGCCTTAAGGGTGTCTAGTGGCCCCCACCAAACTGCGGGGGTTGTAACAACCCTCACGCAGTTTCATTTCGTTACGGTCGTCTTGTCGTAAACACCACTTAGGAAATACACGCCTGAGCGCGCGTGCGTCGATGTTATATACCCTCGCCCTATGTTCGATTTTAGACAAGTTTATTGTTATATGATACTGTTCAACTTAAGCAGTGATGGGTAAGTGTTTAGGTCGTCGTGCTAGCGATGTCAAAGTTCGAACCCGGGCTTCCATCGGTGAGTTTCTAGTTATTCCTCTTTTTCTTCGCCTATGCCGTTAAAGTTAACTGTAACTTATAACAGAAAAATGTCGTTGGCGGAATAATTGTATTAAATCTGATGTTGTAGTCATTATTGAAGTAAAAATGAGGTGCATTGATAAAATGTTGAAATAGGATGTTATTAATTGTATATCATTGCTATAAGCCTGTAAACAACCTCTTATTTTACTTTTTTAAATAATTCCCGTACTATAGACAGATATACAGCTTAGCAAGCTAATTATATGAGCTATATTTTAAATTGTGAATTTTTGTAGATAAAAGAACAAGCTTGCGTCTTCTAGTCTCGCTTCCAGCCGCTTTACCAACTAAGCTAAGCGACCGATGACCTCACAGCGCGAAAGATCTGTACATCTTTCTACTACAGTTCTATTACATTATATCAATGCATAGCGCTACCTAGCTTGCATCCTTCACACGCTTGTTGAAACGCCTTACAAGTCCAAATTAGACATGAAATTTCTCCAGATTATAAACAACTAGCTTTTCGCCCGCGGCTTCGCTCGCATTGAAGCCCTTAAATAAATATCTATCCCCTTTAAGAACCCTTTACAACCCTTTTTTATAAAAAATAGCCTACTTCCTTTTTCAGGCTCTAGACTATCTGTGTACCATAAATTGCATTTAAATCGGTCCAGTAGTTTTGGCGTGAAAGCGAGACAGACAGACACAGTTACTTTCGCATTTATGATATTAGTATGGATTGCCCGTCAATCAAACAACTTCATATGCTGTTCGGGAATCTATTGCACGCGGGCAGACTATCGCTAATCAAAACTAGTATTTCTCCATCGCCGTTGCAACTATGTGCTCTTCTAGTACGTTTACTATGGACGAGCACCACAGCCGTAATCGTCCCCTTCCGTGATGCAAACTCGCAGCGAATCAATAATTTGTCATGCACATTGTTAACTGGCCACGTTGATTTACAGAACGTGCTCAAAACGCGCCCGATAATTCTGTTTGGTCGCGTATTAAATTTATAAATGTATAGTGTTAGCTACATTACTACCTACAGAGTAAGTTTTAAACGAAAATCGTGGATGGTCTACGATATACGAAATATATCCAGAAGTGGACATAAGTTGATTAAAAGAAGTCATGATTTTTAAAACAATTAAATACACAACATTGCATTTTTAAGTAACAAAAGTTACATTTTGTGTGTGAAAATCATTTCATACCAAGAATTGTATTAAATCTTAATAAATCAAAGGAAAGATGTACAACGCAAATTAATTCAATAATCTCTTAAGTGGTACATACATTAGCTGCCCATATTGTGCCTCAGACTAGCCCACTACGACAAGCTAAAATATTTAAGCTTTAAAAATTCTCAATGTCATAAAGATTAAACCTCCACATATAAGTCTAATTTATTATCTTCACTTTGTTTGCGCTTTATAGTTCATTATCAGGAATATAAAATGTTGCATCATAATAATATAACAAACATACAACAAAATTTGTAACGTTAATGTCGTTCTTGAAAGTAAGCTATTATTTTATCTTATCCTTTAAACGAGCAATTCTTTTAAAAAATTTATAACATCCTATACAACTACAACTGACTAATTCATACATTCAGAGACTTTTTCATTCGTTGCCACAGCGTCGCATTACAAACCTCTCCTTCGAACAGTATGTTTTGTCTCTTTTAAATTCATTCAACCCATTCATATGCTTTGTGACCTTTACAAATGAACTTTACGTTACAGATTTATACTTAAATTGTTTGTTTTGGAAAATTTAATAACTCGGTTAATATTGATGTTTCAAGAATGTAAATTTTTAATACAATTTTAAAAAGTATATATATATATATATATATATATATATATATATAATCGGAATCTCGGAAATGGCTCCAGCGATTTTCATGAAATTTAGTATGTGCGTAGATTCGGGGGCGAAAAATCGATCTAGTTAGGTTTCATTTTTAGAAAATGTCCTTTTATCCCTGTTTTCAGGGAATGAAAAATATCATTCGAATTATTACATCGGTAAGATCGAAAAATATTATGCATATTTTTCGATCTTATCATTACTCAGTAATTTATATCTAAATGTAATTTCCAAAATACACGATTTACCAAAAAAAAAACAGGTCCTCCAGGTACTCTAAATTAGAACACCCACCCGCTTCATTTTTATTTGGCAAAGTCGATTAACTCCCAGTACAACAACGACAGACGCTTTTGAGCCGAAAACTATCATATGGCTTCTTACATTGTGTAAGTCTAGCAATATGATTGCGGAATTAAATAAATCAAACTAAACTAAATGAACGCTTGTTAATTGGTCGTCGGTCCAAGTTTGGAACTTCTGCGGTCCGGTTGACCTTCATAACCTGCAACTGTGTAAATCGCCGGCCTCTTTGTACTGTATCATAGTACAGCAGTCACTCCAATGTAAGACTTAGCTCACGGCGATACGGTTCAAATATCGGTGCTTTATATTTCTGTGAGTTAGCTAAGTTGGTCTCCACTAGACACTGACGTAGATAAATTAATTTCGGTGTTATTTGATTTGTAAGATTAAGATCGACCTCGGAACGAAGCGTGCTTGGTGCGGGTCCTAACAGTAAATAATTAGATAATTTTTTCTTATTATATTAAGCCATGGAGTATGAGATCACATGTGTTCGTTTTTCAGGCAATTTTGAGGGGGGGATAATTGACTGAGGGGCTTTGATAAGCTCAGAACTGGCAACAGTATTCGCTGAGGTAGGGTTCGGTGGAGGATTTGAGAGTCGGCAAATCCGTCGATCACCAAGAAGTATGAGAACATGCAGGGTGGGAAGAGCCAATATGACTGTGCGAAAGTCTGCGGCTACCAAGCAGTGAATACAGGTGGGACTTAATACAGTTCAAACTCCTACATTGCTTCAGGTGCCTCGAAATGGGCTATATTCGTTTAGGGTGCCAAAAAAATGTTGACCGTAGCATGACAAATACTTTCGCGTTTCGTCTGGTGAGTGAGGTAGCCGGAGCCCAATTTTCAAAAGGTTGTCAACGCATCTGTAACCCTCGAGTGTAGCAGATGTCCATGGGCGGGGCGGTATTCACTTAACATCAGGTGAACCGTCTGCTCGTTTGACAACTTTTCGCATAAAAAAAAAAAAAAAAAAAGCACTCGTTGCTACTTGCTGCGAGACTCATCATTATCCCGTTATCCCCATTATCCCTCAACATTGGGCCCGTTTTAGTCCACTGCTGAACCTTGGTTTTTCACTTTCTACACAGTCACGAACCACTTAACCTAAGTCTCCCTCATAGGCTATCACAAACCACGAACCTGAGCTACCTAAGAAGCTCAGGTTCGTAGTTCGTGATAATAACGTGTTCGTGGAACCGGATAGTTAGTTCGCGGTTCATATGGATCTAGTTCTATTAACTTCCCGCAGGTTATCACTTCATCTATTGAGAGTTTGTTCCTCATCTGTGTAGATGGTGACCATCGTGGGGTTTTAGTCGGTGCGAGCCCGATATAGCCAGGGATTTCCCACACAGGAAGGCCATGATGAAAACGGATTAGTAATTTCTATAGAATTACTTAGACTAACATCACGATACCTACAGATCTTCAATTCTAAATAACAGACAGCTACAGACAGCGTTCATATAAAACTAGCAATTCTTATCAGGACTACAGTAAATTATGTTATTACAATATTATAAGTGGGGGATATTCATTTGTTTTCTCGTCTGGTTGGGTTTATAAATAATAAATAAAAATAAAGATATAGATATATATTGCATATATAAAATAAATATTATGGATAAAAATAAACATATATATATATATATATATATATACATATATAAATAAATATTTTATATAATACATATATAAATAGGACCCAACCAGACGGAAGCCCTCGGCAGGGGAGACCAAACGGCCGAGGGTTAGGGCGAAAGGGAGAGAAACCGGCGGACGATGCGGGCGGTATCGAGGAGCACCGCCTTCTGCATTTGAGCCTGGAGCGATCCGTCCCGGAGTCCCAGTCGCCTCAGATGTTTAGAGAGGCTGACTGGGATCAACCCATTCGCAGACACGACTATCAGGATAATTTCGGTCGGCACACCACCCCACATGTCGGTCACCTCGTGAGCCAGGTCCAGATACTTCGTCTTCTTATCTGTTTCGGCTTTCACGAGGTTCTCGTCATATGGAATGGTAATGTCGACCAAAAATACCCGCGACTGTGCCCGGTCCATCAACACGATATCAGGTTTGTTCGCGACAATTGTCCTGTCTGTGATGATGGACCGGTCCCAATAGAGCCTGGCGCGGTCATTTTCGAGCACGGCCTCCGGAGAGTACTTATAATACGGCAGTTTCCGTTCCACGAGGCCGTATTTCAGAGCGAGCTCCTGGTGTAGGATTCTGGCTACTAGGTTGTGTCTATGCAGATACTCAGAGTTAGAAAGCATGGAACAACCGGAGATAACATGCCGAAGCGACTCCCGGGATGGCGACAAGCTCGACAGATGTCGACGGTGCCATCCTTTAGGATGTATCTCCTATAGTTGTTCGTCTTAATAACCTGATCCTGTATCGCACAGACAAAACCTTCGGTTTCCCCAAAGAGGTCACCGAAACGTAGCCAGTTCAGGGAGGCAACAGTATCTACGAAAGGCTCGTGTAGAGCCTTGTAGAACCTCCCGTGGAGCTCTTTCTCCTTCCATACAGCCTCTCGGTCGGAAACGCTCAGTACTCCCGGGTCCTGCCATTGCTCGTTGGCTAAGGATAGAGGGGTAAGTCCTTTATCACAACTAATGACGTCCGTATAGATTGACTCATCCGATCTCGCCAGAAAGTAGTTACGGAGGCTGCACACCTCGCGATTGTGCATGGTGAGGGCGCTTAAAAAGCCCCTCCCGCCATGCTTCCGCGGAAGGTACAGCCTCATCACTGACGATCTCGGATGATGCATTCTGTGGGACGTCATAGTTGTGCGGACTTTTCGGTCGAGGGCGTTGAGCTCAGTTTGAGTCCACCTGAGTATGCCAAAGGTATACATGAGGACTGGCATGACCCAGCCGTTAAAAGCACGTGCCTTGTTCCCGCCTGACAAATGGCTCTTAAACACCTTTGTCAGGCGTGCAAAAAACACGTCACGAACTGACTGTTTCATGCCAGCCTCATCGATACACATATTTTGTGACATACCCAGGTATCGGTATGTTTCAGCCTCAGAGAGGGTCCTTATGTTAACGGGCATAGATAAGTCTATGCCCGCCGTATTAGTGACCTTACCCCTTTCGACATGAAGGACCGCACACTTATCCGTCCCGAGCTCCATTTTGATAGAATTGCTGAAATCACAAGTGACTTTAAGCAATTCCATCAAATGGGAGCGATTGGAGGCGAATAACTTGAGGTCATCCATGTAGAAAAGGTGGGTCACTTTTGTCCCTCCTCTCCGAAGCTGAAATCCTCCCCCCGAGCCCTCCAGTAATACGCTGAGAGGATTCAGGGCGTTTTTTTAAATTTTAATAATATTATTATTATTAAAATTTCACATAACCGGATAGTCAGTTCGCCGTACAAACTGCGTACTTTCCCATCGAACTTTACACTCCAGTGAAGTCGCGAGTTCATTAGTAGCTGTTTCGAGCTTGGCCCACTTCCAAGTTTTAGATGAAATAAATTACCAACAGTTCCAAGTTTAGTACGGCGCCCAAAGTAACAATAAAGATGTGTTGAAAAGTGTACAAAGTAAAAGTATGTACTGTGCGAAAGCCACGCAGCAGAGTCAGTTGTTCATAAATGGACCGGACCATGTGAGGGAGCACTATGGCCTCACAGAAGACAGTTTTAGCGTAGAGAGAGAAATAAATGAACTTTTGCATTTCGTCTGGTGAGTAGGGTAACCGGTGCCATCCTCAAAAGGTAAGAGAAGGGCAAATTTAGGGGGAAAGTCTTGAAGACCCTGTTCAAAACTGAATATATTTTTTGAAAAGTGTAACTTTTTTCTATCACGAACCGATCTTAAAAAGAAAACAACATAAAGACTATCGTAGCTTCAGCTATCGTAGCATTTTTTATTTTATATGTTATGTGTTTTATTATATTATATACCCTAATAGCATCTTTGACAAAATTCAAATGACCAAACCCCCTCCAAACCTAACATCAAAATCCGGGATCTTGGCTCGCAACTGCCACAATTCTCGAGCTCTCCTAAAAGAATATTTACAGCATCACTGAGTAAGCTGAGGATCAAAATACTATCTAAAATATTTCTTTTTTAATCATTGTTAATAGTTGGATGTTGTGGTTAAACCACATCTGAAAAGATCCTCAAAGAAACGCAGCGGTTTAAACCGGGGAGAATATCACTGGGAACATTCACATCTGAACTTTCCTTCAAATACCATAACGCAACACTAGAGTTGAATTTAAAACTTCTTAATATAATTAAAAACATCTCGATTACATGATTACATTATCTAAGTATACAAAAACGATTTTTTTTCATCCACACATTTTGACAGCTGGTTCTATACAAAAAAGTTATCTTGATCGTGTAAGAACGTGATTTAGAACATTTTTTGTTTTCTTTTCTAAGAAACTAACTTATAAAACCTTCCTAGTCATGTTTTATATCATTTTAATTGCCTACTGTGTCAATCATTTTGTATTGCGTCATAAAAGTTCCACATCACAAGTTCAATAGCCTTTGTCCTTCTTCGACTTGGTAGGTACGACTTTTTAAGTTTCCTTTTAGTAAGTTTCATTGCACCTCCTTAGTAAGTTTCATTTAGTATGACGTATAATGTTACAGAAACATTATTTTCTTTGGTGTAACGTATTTTATTGTTACCTGCACCTACTACTACAGGGCATTGCCCTTAAGTAGAAACCGAGCGGATTTTTTTGCTAGACAACGATCATTTTATGGCCAAGGATTAAAACCATGCACATATTTTCCTTAAACAAAAAGCTTTATACTGAATGACGTTATGCAATAAAATATTTCTAACTAAATAGTAATAACTAATGCCTGCACTTAAGATGAAACATTAAAATTTGTAGAAAAGGACGAAAAGTTTATTGCCACCGCATCTTAGCGCGATTCCTGAAGACGTAATTACTATTCCCGCGGTGGCGAAAAACTTTTCTTTCATTTTTCTACAAATTTTAAAGTCGTTCAAGAATTTACAACTTCACCGAAAATCAAATCCGTATCCAGTCTGGATTTATGAATTTGCATAACAACCTATGTATATGGTTGGATCCAGTATTAAATATACTTCTAACTGGAAACTTCTTGGATGTAATGACATCTGGGAAATTTTACCGCACTCTTCACTATGGTAGGGCTACGCTGAAGCTTCTGCTAATGCACCAATGGCCCCGCTAGAAGAAATGCCTTACTGAAGACCGTAAAAATGAAATTATACAACGTTTTCGTCTGATGCGTGATATACGGGGTAGAACCATATAAAGATTGGCAACCATCAACGACCCCACGTGTGCTGTATATGTCCATGGGTGAAGATAACAACTTAACATCAGGTAAAATTCCTTCTCACATGCTTATAAAAATGATTTTGTATAGAAACTTATCTTATATATTATCTACTTATATTTTTTGTATATTAACTCATCTTGAATAACAACAACAAAGTTTAGTGCTATCACACTATTATATCATTAACTTAGAATTTGTTTCAATAACTCGCGAAAACTTTGCCAAGAGCGTAGAGCACGTGTGGAATATAAAAAGGAGCGAATTGCCAAGTTGCCTGGCTCACGTTCGCTCCTAATGAGAATCCGCTCGAATTGCGACCGAATTTCGTGCGCGGCTAATGGACCCCGCCCCGGGCCCCTAAAATGCTTTGTGCCTTTAATTTCCAACCGTAGCTACCTTCCTTCCCGGTTTAAACTGCGTACACGGTCGAGATTAAGCAAGAATAGAATACCCGTGCTCCCTTTTCTGTGCACGGATTAAAGGGGAACTACCAACGACGTTACGCTCTACGTTTCCGTTATTACACTTTCGTGTTATCGTTTCTTGTAAAGTTTCATCCGTTAGATCTACTACTGATTTTTGCTGGAGCATCCAATTCGTATTTGTCGTTTTCGCGGTTATTGAAAGTTAACTGAACAATTTTAAATTTTCTCGCGCCTGCCGAGTGTATTTCTCCGATCGGAAGGAAAATCACTAAGCGTGTTTTCACTCGATCCACAAGATCTAATGTAATTATACTTAAAGTCCTTTCCCAATGGCTCGCTTCCATGCCATTCAAAGTCAAAGTCAAAATTTCTTTATCCAATATAGGATTATTTTAAGGTCTTATTGAACGTCCGGTTCACTAAAATAGACCTGTCCAGAGAAGTACCGGCAAGAAACTCTGCTATCTTGTTACCTTTTTTTTTTTGGGTTATATAAGTACACAAAATTACTTGAGTATAAAATTAGCAGCAGCCAGGGTACTTACTAGTGCAGAACAAGAGTCAAATTGATTCCATTAAGGCGTTTATCGCGCAGTTTAACTGAATCCCAGATAAAAACTAATGTCGACGTGTATCTTGTCCTAGCGGCGGCCGCCTGTCACGAAGTCGTGCCTCCGCTAACGGCCTTATCGTTTCGATGATACTTCGTTAGTGTAACCGCGAGCTCTCCCGGTTTAAGTCCTTTACTGATTCCCGACCCACGCTACTCGCACGTGTCTTACTCGTCTATTTTCGTTTCACTCTAGCCCCTTATAATCCTAAGAGGTAGAGTGCTGTTAAGTAGGCTGCTGCAAGAAGGTTGTGTCTTTGCAAAAGCGTGGCGGTATACACGTCTTAATGTCAATACGTCTCTCACACTTGACCTGATCAACTGTGATAAAAGATAACAACGTTAGGTAAGTCTTGTCACCATACATCAGTCAAAAATCAGACAGTGAATCAATCAGTGATTGCCAAACGTAATAACTTCGAAATCTGTAAAAAATTGTATGTGTACTGTGTTTCGACCCGCTACCTTAAAATCCCAATCCGACGGCCATGCCACTTGACCATCAGTTCCTCCGAGATTTGTAGCTTATGCTTGACACTTATAACCTGATTTTATACTTTAACTTGTGTGTTAACGTGCTTAACTATTTAGTAGGGAAACTGTAAATGTCTGATCTATTCAACAAACTATTAGTATTATTGTCAAGCACTTAGCCCTTGTTAACTTCCCATTATAGAATCGTGAAGCTCATTAAAGCTTACTAAACGGCTTAGCAAATCTCTTTTACTTACATGCCATCTCGATAGCAACACATAACCTAGTAAATCCAATGCCAGCTTTCAAATTTATTATGCATGCGTCAAAATATTAACTAAGCGACAGAGTTTATTTGTTAGACTGAACGGACCCTTAGTTTTGATTACTCATGACTCATTAATGATCCACTAAATACATCTTATTACAAAGAGGCTTCTATTCTATAACTTATTTCTCACTTAGCTTCGGCGTAGTATTCCAAGTCTTATAGGAATATCTCAGTAATATTAAGATTTTAAGGAAAAAAATCTTCGGCATGTTGAAGATGCTTTAAACTTATGTTTAAAGCCAAGTTTAGTTTAATTTAGTTAAGAATATTTTAAAACCATCATAAAGCCTGAAAAAGCGGCGCGGAGGAAAGCTGGGCTTTAGGGCGGGAAATTGGACTTTCATAACTCTGCTTCGTTACTGGGCTTATTCAAGCGCGACTTTTCTTACCATCAGAGTACCGTAGAATCGTGCTGCTTTTTAGAACCCCGATAATTCTTAATAGTAGAACGTTTTTAAGCTCTCGGAAAAATTTCTTTTTGCAGTGCCACTCTGCGTGCGTCGAGTTGGCTCATTTTTTTTCTTTTGCTTTCTTCGGCAATAAAACATCAAGATCCCGTGTTGTGATCACGAATGCTGCAAAGTGTTGGGAACGTCAGGAATTTTTGATTAAAGCGATAAATATACGTAAAAATGTGTTTAATTATTAATCAATAGATTTTGTTCATTGATTGTGGATCGGTACCTACTAAGTAAAAGAGAGTTCAATAGTGCCGCACCACATCTCCGGTTTTGCACGAATGGGCAGGTCCGTCCGGGAACGTACCACGACACACAGAGGACCAGCTTGAAGTGGAAGTGTCACACTTCTGAGTTTCGTCTGAGTGAGGTAACCGGGGCCCACTTTTTTAAAGGTTTTCAACGCATCAGTAAGACTTTGGGTGTTGCAGATGTTCATGTGCGGCGGATATCACTTAACATCAGCTCGCTTACCACCTTATCACATAAAAAGTTGTTCTGTATATAGTTATTTGGCGAGAACCAACGTTCAAAACGGATTTTAAAATTGTATACTAACCTACAAATACAGCATGCTATCATTACAATTATTATGTAATAAATAAGCCAAGGCATACTGTGTAATTCAACTTCAGTGTTTTGAACTAATAGCTGCGAGCGACAAAGGGACAGACCCGCGTCCAGTGCTTTGTTTTATTATTATTGCCTTATTACCCGTTAATGACCAGCTACATAATTCAGCGGCAAAACAATGTTTTTGTTCTGGAATTCGCTGCCGCCAAAGCAGCCCAACAGAAAACTACACGTCTAGTCTGACTTGCCCCACTTTATTACTGTATAAATTTATATTTATGTTATAATCGATTATATTTTCTTTATAAGATACATAAAATTTCTATTATTGCATCCAATTAGCGAAGACATGAATAGCACGCGTGAAATATTAAATAATACTTTGTTATAAACTGATTCACCGTCTACGTCCGTCGATTAGTCATATTACTATTTTATTTCTATCTCTAGCCTCGAAATGGCTGCCAACAAGCAATAAAATGCTAACGAAAAATATCACCGATTAAAAAAAAAAGATAAATTCTAATAGAATTAAAAAAAATACTCATGCACAAAACGTTTCCAAGCAGCCAGCAAATCCAGTTATCGGCGACGTGAGAAACGAGCGCGCAGCATTAAAACCTACTTACGTGCGGAAAGGTGAAAGTGGTTACGGGCCCGATGATACAACTGGCGTAATAGGTCACCGAGATTGAGCCCTAGATGCCAGATGAGAGCTGGATTTGCCTGGGTACTCATAATCGCGAGTTCGCTTGCGTCATCCATTGTCACAAGCCTCGTAGGTCATGCAATGCAGTCATCCACATTTTAACATTTCTTTGTCTCATGACGTAATTACAACTTTAAGACATTTTCCTTCTTAATCCTATCCTTATCTCATGTAGGTGGGGTCGGCACAACATGTCAATCATTGTTAATGGTATTATATTGTACTGCCAGGTTTTTTACGACCGGCCGTCTACCTGATGCCAAGTATTCTTGGGAATAATCACCCTGATCCGGAACAATTGTCTGTAGATCACACAAATACTTCTCCTGGGAATCGAACCACGACCCTGTCACCGAAGCATACTTATCAACTGCGGCACCATTCATCTTTAAAATCATAAAATTTTTTCATATCTGTCATATGCACAATGTACCTATAAATTTCTTAATTCCAAAAAAAATTAAAGGAACGTTTGTGTGTTAAAGACTAGTGATTATTTAAATGATAACACACTCTGAAAATGAGATGATCGCTCCAGGCTCTTTCAAATGGACTTCAATACATTTTAAATGTAAACATGTTTGTTTTTTTGACAAATAATGGTAAAAAAAAATGCCGCTGAATTCATTATTTCGCCGGTTCTTCTCAGTGGCTTTTCTTTCCCGAACTGGTGGTAGAGCTTCGACAATCAATAAGTAAGTGTAATGATTTCTATATTGAATAAAGATATTTGATATGATGCTTTGATTTGATTAATTATAGTGAAGTAACTGGTAAGGATTCACTACTAATGGTTGTCCACAAAAGAGAGTCTTACTTAAGATTTCACACGTAAAGGAACTATCACAACTTGGATTGATTAAACTGCCACTAATTTCCTAGAATTTCTGGAACATAAATAACTTTAAACCAACGGCGGTATAGAAGGTTAGTATTTTACCTTTCTATATGAATGCTGGGAATAAGTGAAGGTGTGTGCCTAGACGTGCAAATTGGATAACCGTAATCTCATTCGAAGCCCGTTATTACCATCGCCATTATTTTATCAATAACATGTTTCCGCGCTGTCGTACGAGAAAATTAAAGACATTCAACGTTCTGGCCTGTCTGTGAGCAAGGGCTCGGACAGACCTACATCGAGTTAATTATAAACGAAGCCCATCAAACATAAGACCTTAAATATACATTCAAAACAATTCAACTTTAATAGTACACTCTGAATATTGAAAGCACGTAGTCTGAAAATACTTCTATTTTAAAGTTCAACATCTCACGGTGGTGTATTGTATAATATTTTTAAATAGTCGTCACTTTTTTGTTTTTTTTATTAAAAAAGGCACTTCATAAAAACTTAAAAAAGGAGGAACGGTATTGAATATTATAATATTTACTTTTAAATAATCATCGTTGTGTTCTCCTGTCAAAGGAAAGGGGCTTGTATTAGGACGCTAGGCTAGATTTGCACCACAAGTTGTCGAGGACAAACGTGAGGAAAAGTAAGGACAGGCAAGGTGAACGCACTAGGCCAGGACGTATCGTCATACCTCCATCTTAAAGTCGCAAGTTCGAATCCCAGTGCACCGCTAAGTTCTCCGTTTGCAGTTTTCTAGCAAACATGAACTTTGCAGTTTTCATAGGGTTATTAGCAATCGATAAACGCACATTTGTCATATTAACGTTAAACGTCAACACTCATTCCGATGGCGGTTTTTAACGATGAGTGGTTTCATATCGGAGTACAGCAAACCGCAGCGCATTCGAACAAACCAGTTCCAATTAGTGAAACGTATAAATACAAACTGAAATCGAGTTTGTTTAAGTGATACCGAAACCGCAATCGACGATCCAATTCGCGTGCTTTCCTATAACTTCAATGTGACAGAAGTCTCGAATATCTGACGTATCTAAGAAAAGCGCTCCACACTTGCGGTGTCAAATACATAAATCGCGCGCACTGTGAGACCGTATCTCCTTAGATAAGGGCCATATGGTAACGGGGTATTTACATAAGCCATTGTTAACGGTGAAAGTTGAGACTGGCGCTGTAGGGGCACTGTCTTACTCCCTAGTCTTGATATTTAGGATATGGACGTCATTGATTTTCTTTAATGTTATCGTCTTCAGCATTAGGGCTTATAAACCTTCGTCAGGCACAGTTTTGATCGCTTTGGGATCGACTAGAACCGCCCTGGCGTCTGTACCTTGTGCTCGTGCTTTATTTATGGCTACGAAGAACAACACTGTCGTATAGTTATAGTTGCGATTTTATACAATGCAAAGAAACGTCGCTTCAGAAGCCCTTGAGCCGTAAAAGCATCGAATGACATTTTTCATCTCTTTTAATTTCATTCAATCAATTCATATGCTTTGTGACCTTTACAAATGCACTTTACGTTACAGTTTTATACGTAAGGGTGTTCTAAAATTATTTGTTTTGGAAAATTTAATAACTCGGTAAATATTGATGTTTAAAGAAAGTAAATGTTTAATAGAATTTTAAAAAAAATGTGTGTTGATTTATGGTCGCTGTAGTAGCGCCAACTTGTATAAAATGCAATTATGTGTACAGTATATCCATAATATAATATGTTGTACACATATTACAAGGGGTTTTATGTTAGTGATTTGATAGCAGAATAATAACTAAACATAGGGTCACGATTTGAAATCAGAATATTGTAAAATAAAAGAAAATAATGATTTAAAACACTAATAACGGTTCTTTAACGTTCGGCCACCGAATTTCTGTCTCACAGAAACTTCCTTACAATTTCTCCATGGCAACGGTAATTAATTACGCGCTTTGCACCGATAAATTATCGTTAAGCCATAGAGCATTGACAGATAAGACAGTCACCGGATACATTGCCGTGTCAATTCATCACCTCGCATACCGATAGCGTATCTGGGGCGCAGTGTAATGCGCACAAACAATTAATTTGCTAGCGAGGCGCCCATTATAAATATGTAGGGCTGGGTTTCGGTTCCGTAATGTCCACAAGGGGAGAAAGAGACCTTATGAAAATAAATTTAAAAGCGATTTTACCTTATTCGAATCGACTTGTGAGATCAAGCTAATGTTGGTAGGTAGCACCTAATTTTCAATTATTGTTTATAGTTTGCAGTTTTTAAAGAGAAAGAATATAGCCTACTATGCAATAACATTCATCATTAGAATTAAAATAACATTTAATGGAAACAAATTAATATTAGTATTAATTATTTCTCAAAGTTTTTACCACTATCTTAAAATTTTAAGCTTTTATGTCACAAGTTTCTTAGTTTATCGACATTGATGTAAACTATATTTTTTTTATAATATTTACAATTTATCACCCTTATTGTTGTACTTCTTTCATTTCTTAATATGCTAATAGACTTTTAGGAATATTTTATAATGTTTTGTTTATAAGAATTAGAAAATTAAAAAATTATTCGCATGCCGTGTGAATAATACAATTTTAGAGAATTTCAGTTTTGTATACAATCAAGGACTTAGCCAATATCTTGTTTTTATTAATTATATCTTAAGATATATTAAATTCCGTGGATACATTTATTCGCAAAGCATAACGTAATGATAACTAATATATTGATAATAATTAATTAGATTGATAATACAATGTGATATTAAATGATTAATGAAGGCAATAAAAGGTTTCTGGCGGTTAAGATATTGATAGCATTAAACTTTAAAATAATACTGAAAAAGTAAATTAATAAATGATTCATAAACATTTGTCTAATTAAATGTTTTAGGATAGCTGAGTTTTGTTCATGAAATATTTATTATAGGGATACTTTACATTCAACTTCTAAGAAGAATTTTGGTCTTTCGATCACAATTTAACCACAACATCCCATTGGGAGTTTACAAACAAACGCTACAAGCATCGCCTGTACTTCCCTTCTTTGATAAAAAGTTAACAGTTTTTCAGAAACAAATCGTTTCCTCATCAATCGTGAAGTCACATTTTGCATTTATAAACAAACGGAATTTTTTGGACTATAACTATTTCGAAATTAAGCAGGCTTCCTCGCGATACTTTCCTTCACCAATAAGCACATGATAGATCAACACTCATAATTAGAATTGATAGCTTCATTTGTGTCGGCACCAGGATTCGAACTCAGCATTCTCGAGCATATTGATTTAAAATCGAGCGTCCGGTCACTGAGCTATCACGGCTCAATGATGCAATAATACAACATGATTAACGACTTCGCAACACGTGGACTGACAGCAAGAGGTATTGTAAGATCGGCCGTACAAACAGTTGGGTTCGAAATTAAGAAGTTTGTCAGCTATTGTGCAAACGGTGCAAGCTTTCGACCGCCGACTACTTAAGCGGCGCTTCGCGATTATAACATTAAATCACTTTGCAATACGGATTGAATTGCAATGAGAAAGGGCCTTGAGAACGCAATACATTCGCAACTTGCCTATTTAAAAGCATAAAACGCAAGATTTTGTAGCATAATTTACTCACTGCTGCGTCTCAATACATTTATTGTAATATTTTGTATGTTCGCCATAACCTTAATTATTACTGAAAAACGCGAAAATCGAATTAGCGTATCCACTCCTTAAGGACCAAAGGAAGTAAGCACTTACCCAAAAAGACCAGAGCGGGCATACATTTCGCACACCTATATCACGGCGGTAATTCGTCGCGTCCCAAACGGTGTCGCGTAATGGAGCGCCGGGGCCATGAGATCGGATGAGATGGAATGAGATCGCGCGGGGACGATTTCATCGCAGCATCCTTCCGCCGGGACTGCCTGCCGGTACCGGGGCCCATTTGTTACACGAATATTCGTCCACGACCCCGATGAATCCACAATAGAAAGTAACCGCCCTTACGTATATAGAGTTCTGTTTCTAAAAAAAATCATGTTATTGATACACGTGTACACTTTGTGCTGTAAAAGGTATAACGATAGATGCGCCTGCATTGTTTAAAATGCGAAAAAACAATAAAGATAAAATACGGTGAGATTTTCGTCTTAGCCCTTTAGCTTACAGGTTAAGGTGTCTGAGCGCGAATTCAGAAGTCGCGGGTTCGAAACCCGCACCGGCGAGAGACTTTTCATCCAACATTACAAATCTCAGTACACTTGTACTCTTGTTTTAGGCCTTCCGTTTATCTCAATACTAGTACCCCTTAAACGCTGGCCAGTTGGCCGCTGGACGCTGGCTGGCCAGCCTGACAGTTGCCTCCTATTACGCGACTTTATTACTGTAATTTTTAGAAAATATGTGAAGTCCGCCAAACCGCGGTGTGGTCGCGTGAAGCGAAAAGGCCTCCTCGGAAGCTTTTACCCAGTTATAGAACATACATATACAGGCTAATATATATATAAAATAAAATAGGTGACATCCACAAACAATTAAGTATAAACAATTTCGAACATTTTGTAAAAGCTACCTTAATGACAAGGGCCTACTAAAATGTCCAAAAATACATTGACGACAAGGATGTTGGAAATGACTCTTGCTCTGCACTTGCATTACCCCTGGCTGCTGCTGATTTTATACCTAAATAAGTTAGTATAATTGCATCAAAAAAAATAACAAAAAGAACAAGACTGCAGAGTTTTTTGCCGGTTCTTCTCTGTGCAGGTCTAGTTTAGTGAACCGGTGGTAGATTTTTTGTTGACGTTCAATAAGAGCTTAAGTTAAGCCTATATTGAATAAATATACCTTGACTTTGAGGCTGTTATTAAACTTGCTTTTAATTTTTTAATCTTTAAATCATTTCTTTTATTTCGACTATCGGCTTGTTCCTGGACATTAACATTTTTCTCGACAAGAATGATTTATCAAGAGCAAATTAATTTTTGTAAGTAATATCTATAATACAATAATAGTAATCGTGATAAAATTTTATTTCAAATTTTTGTTGCCAATATTACGCATTTCTACTTAAATATTAGAGTTACTATATAGGCCGAACCGCTTAATAATCCCAACACCAGGCCGCTATAATTAATTTTCCGTTTTTAATTTTCGCCTTCCGTCACACACGAGGCACGCGTTCTGTAATTGAGTTAGCGGGAAATCAATTAGCGAAAACCGTTGGAAACGCCAAAGTTAAATAGTGCTGTTCCCAATGGAGTAACTCGGCATGTGGTGTTAAGCCCGAGCGATTCCATAATTCACAAACTCTCCTCGTAAAATTTTCGAATACTTAATAAACATAATATGGTTTATATTTCGAATGCTAAAAAAGTAAAATAACAGCCTATAAATGTCCCACTGCTGGGCAAAGGCCTCCTCTGTACAGGGCGTAGTCCACCACGTGGCCCCACTGTGGATGGCCGACTTCACATGTCTTCAAAATATTTTTTTGTATTATTTCTAAAATATGTAGGTTTCCTTACGATGTTTTCCTCGCTGTTGAGCACGTAGTAAATCAGCACTAAAAATTAACAATTCCATTGGTGCCGGCACCGGGGGACGACCTCAGGTTGCTGACCGAAATCTAAAAATGTCCATTTACAGCCCAATATTTATGAAACATTTCAAAAACAAACTATATGCAAAACTTATCAAATCTCGCGTAACAAAGGTTGCCGACACGTCTATTCCGCAGCGAAAACCAATTACTTTTGAAATGCAACTTTGAGACGAATAAAGATATCACGCGATATTTACTACGCGAAGACTGTAAATACATAAATCTCCGCGTCGACACCTCCATTACCAGGAGGATTATGAAGAAATCAAATTGTATCCGAGTTCGTGGCTCAAACATTATTTATACTGAAGCAACAGTACATATGTAGGCATCTAAAACTGCATTGAACAGCTAGTAACATGTTATATTATTTTCAAAACAAATTTGAATACATAGTATAAAATAAAAATAAAACATCTAACTTTCATCGCAGTATCTTCCGATAGCTTTATACAAATAAAGTTTAAGTTAATTTTTTTTAAGTTTGTTATATTCATAAGAATAACAAACTTAAAAAAACATCAATAAAACAGTTCCAAAAAATTTCACACAAAATATGAAATGTATGTGTACAAGATTGCTGTTTATTTTCCACCCCAACATTTCCAATCAATTACCGTGATACGCTTTCGAGAGGAAAAGAGGAGTTATAGCGTATTATTTTTCATTTTGTATTATATTTTTTTCAGATCAGAAACCTCACATCATTACCTCTAATGATGGAGCTTATATCCTTTTTATATTTTATTACAAATATGCAAACAGATAGGAAACACGTGTATTAAGGCGATAGGGGTCTTATTTTTCAACTGACTGGAAAAGGAGGAGATCCTCAATTCGATTTTTTTTATGTTTATTACCACAAATCCTCGTCATTTGTGAACTGATTTTATATGTGAGAAGATGGCAAGCGGACTGGCGGTTCACCTGATGTTAAGTGATAACCGCTGCGCATGAACATTTTCAACACCTGTACATGCAAATGCGTTGCCACCTCTTATTAAAGTGGATTCCGGTTACCTCACTCACCAGACGAAACGCACGAAATACTTCTGTTTCGCGCTGGTCTTCATTGAGGTCGTAGTACTTCCCCGGATGGACTTGCCCATTCGAGTAACAGCGAAGACTGTTGCGTGGCCCTGCCACAGTTTGATATTAAAAATTCCTTCTGCACTGGGTTCAGTTTAGCTCCCAGGTGGCCGCATATTAATTTCATTGGTATTGATGATGATTGATCTTGGAGTTAAAAGATACATTAGGGAATTTAAAAAGCTGCAAATTTTTGTAGATAAATTAACAAAAACTTTCCGCGCTTCCGGATTCGAACCCGCGTCTTCTGATTTCGGGCCAAGACGCTTTGCCAACTAAGCTAAGCGGTCGATGACCTCGCGGCGCGGAACACTCGACATCTATCTACGTTCGTTCCATTGCATTTTCAGCACTGCGCATCAGGGAATACCGCAAAATCAAAAGTAAATATTCTGTAAGTTTATTTAATGGAGTTATTTTGCATTGTTGGTATTTACACGGTAATCCTTATCATTAGTATCCTTATTATAATTTTATCCTTAATATTATAAAGGCGAAAGTTTGTATGTATGGAAGGATGTTTGTTACTCTTTCACGCAAACATTACTGAATGGATTTTAATGAAACTTTACAATAAAATAGCTTATACATCAGAATAAGACAGGCTATAATTTATATAAGTATTTTATGTATATCTGTCTTTCTGTCTGATTGTTACGCCTTGAGCCTATTTTACGCAGACGTAGTCACGGGCAGCAGCTAGTACTTCAAGTAAAACTTTTATAATTTCTTTTTAATTCTTTTAATTTTTTTTTTAATTTTTTTTCAGCACTCATTCCTATTCTGCAAAACTAAAGTGTTTCTTTTTAATGAGGTTTCGCATCGAAATGCAATGCTAATTTTTCTCTAGTCGCAATCAGCCCATCGAAATGCAGACACAGTTTATTTCCCGCCCGTAACCCTGGTATCGGTAAGAAGCCAATGAAATGGCTTTATTACTTCGGCGAAACAATAACCGCAAAGTATCAAGATTGGCCACTTATTGGACGCCTCGCGAATATTGCTTATTGGGATCGCGTTAATAACTCGCCCCGGACTTTGGCTAGGTGGCAGCCAATGAATAATTCAGCGGGGCTCTTTATGAGTTTATCCTCCGGCTTTATCGGCCGAAAGCCAATAAAGAGCAGACGACTGAAGCTGAGATTTACTTCGACGATGACCATTTGACCTTTATGTAACCGTAAAGAATGAAAGTTACGTCAGTAACAAACGTGAAGTGCACATAACTGACCCCTTTCAATATTTCAATTACTGATTTTAATTGGCATCCATCAGCCAAATCTAAATTATGACAGTATCTCGTTATTCTATCTTAATACTTTATCTCTTTCTTCTTCTTTCTTCTGGCTATCATCCCGGTTTATTTTGGTTCTCTTAATATTTCTGCGCTACGCCTTTTCTTGTGTTGCTCGCTGTCATGCTCGTTTTTAGTGTTCTTGCCAGGTCATTGGTGTCCACGGCATCTTTTTCCATCTTCCATATTCATGGCTCTTTTGTTTATATGGCCATCATTTTGCGTCATTACATGAGGTTTGCCCTAAGCGTTTCGTGTATCTTAGCGAATTTTACTACAATTAGTATATATGAGTATACCTCATACTTTAAATTTAATGAGAACACGCATAAAGCAACAAAAGCACAACGATTACAATCCATTGTCCTTCTTTGTACTCGTATCGCCCATCGTCGGTAATAAAAGCCGATCGCCCCAATAGGACTCGATGAAATAATTGACGTGGTATGACGCTCCGTACATTGGGCAGAATCGCCTGTTCGTAAACTCGTCAGCAGCGTCACCGGGAGATTTCATTCCCGTGCCAATTAAAACTCGTCAAAATTACCTTCGAACTAACTTCACGCAAGTTCATGTAACCTAGCCATGTGTATGTTAGGATCAATTCAAGCGTTATATCATACGTTTCAATACAAATGTAAATCACACACAACAATTCTATTCAGGAATTTTCTATGCTAGTCACGCGAAAGCTTCTGTATAATAAAGCTGGTGTATTAAAAAAAACGTAATACTGACGTTTTCCTGTTCTAAATTTGACCCGTCTTTCTTCTTCGTTCTCCTTCCATTTATTTCTATATATTACTATACAGCAAAGATTTTGCTCGACCAAAGACCAAACGTGAACTTATTTAAACACAACTAGGAAAACTTTAAACTAATAGCATACCCAAGTGACGGGTAATAGATCGCGGAACAAACCGAGACACGCCCCGTTACAAAAGAATGCTGTTAAACGTACTGAAGACCTAAATCTGAGATTAGAATGCACCGAGAGGATCTGGCCAGCGCGATGTTCGGACGATCAAGATTGCAAGTTTATTGGTACGGGCAGCGATATCGTAGTTTACCGGAGTCCTACTTTTTAGTCCTCTGCGGTACCGGCGAGTGTAACAGCTACACACAAATCAAGCTAATCTCCGTACACATCGGAGCCCCTACTGCGCCGGCCCCTTACGAATGCTCCTCGCTTAACATCGAATTGCTGTTAACTATGCTTATCGGACCTTTGCTTTTGCATAGCTTTCTAATAAGTGAACTGTTGGAGTACTCTCTTATCTCGAAACCCTCACCTATGCGCACGGTTTCTGTTTCTTTAGATTACTATCCCAATTACAATCGTGTCAAAAGAAATGCTAAATATATATAAAAGTGTCTAAAGAAGAAAATCCGATGTTTTAATACTAGGGGTAGTCCGCGATTTCGCAACATTAATTTATTTGATGTTATTTGTTTTATGTGGAAATCCAGAATCTTCCCCTGTAGTGAAAAAAATTTTCGAGAGAGATAGAAAAAACACACAAACTTCCAGTTGCATAAATTTTTATATTCTTTTTTCGTTATTATTTTTAAACTTGATATGTTAGCATGTCCAGCATAGAAGTTTTTTTTTACAAACATAAATTTCACCCAGAACCGAAACAATTATTTTATATGTGGGTCACACAAATGTGTGTCCCATGCGGAAATGGAACCTACGACCCCTGAAGTTTCCACCTGTCGAATTCTTATATAGAATTTCCAGTGGTACTAACATGTCCCCCATCATCATACTCCTGATAGATATTGAACGTAAAATCTAGGTCATTTTATAAGCTTCCAACTCACCTTTCGAGTTGTTGTATCGAGTTTCCAGTGGTACTAAGATATCGCCCGGCGCCAAAGACGTCTCGCTTCGATGCGACCGCGCACCTTTCTGCTGTAGCTGCCTAGTTGTCCTTTTTCAGTACCCGCTTCCTTGAGCCGATGTCGGCACGCCTGCACTCTTGTTCCCTTTTAGACAAGTTTCGCTTATTATAGCCATATATTTCTGGCCGCTATGAATGGTATGCAATTGTTTTTCTTTTTCTTTTCACCAAGTTCACTACTGGTTGGAGTAATTCACTTGCGCTGATGTATTTAAGTACTAATCGTTTAAGGAATAGTAGAGAGATCGTTTTTCATTGAGATTATAACCAATTATTTAAGGTGTTTTATTTTCCTGACGTATATTTTATAATAGTCGTACTCAAGCCACTACGAACAATGCCTATAATGCGTATATGACGTTTTTCTGAAGACTAAAATTCTAATAAATAAAAATCCAAAATTGCCTGCTTGTTACGTGTAAAAAAAATATTATTTTAATATTGAATTAGACACTGTTTAAAAGAATAACATAATTTAACGTAGATAAAGAGCAATGTAAATTGAAATACGGAATTATTAACCGGATTTTGTATTAATCCACTGAAATACCCACTACCAATTTACGCATTATCAACATAATACTCGTAAAAAAGTAAAATAATCATATACATATATAAATTAAAATCATCGATAAATCAATCTATGCGCACTATGGTACATATGAATTCAAAATGCTTTAATAAGTCGATTAGTTATCAAGCCGATCTTAGAGTATAGTTCTTAGAGTTATCTGCGTGCCTTACATGGTCTTATAAAGCATCGTTGTGATAAGAGACGATTTGTGATACTGGTTTTGACCATATAAGAGCGTCGTGTCGGGGCTATTCCTGCTTCAAGACACTCCCTGAGTTATCATCTCTTTTTCAGTTAAATTCGTTACATGCACGTCTTACAACATCAAAAGAAACATTCATTTTTAAGATACTAGCGACCCGCCCCGGCTTCGCACGGGTGCAATGCTGAATGTTTCTTTTCGACATGCATTAGAAACCCCTAAAATTATCAGTGTTTCTCTACTATTTAAGCATGATGGTGGTAACTTACCTACGTATTAATTTTTATGTAAAATTTTGACATTTCATAAGAACGCGGAAGCGTCTACGTGAATAAATATATTTTTGATTTTTGATGAATTATACATATATACCTTCCTCTTGAATCACTCTATTAAAGAAAATCGCATAAAAATCCATTGCGTACTTTTAAAGATCTAAGCATATATAGGAGAGACAGACAGATAGCGGGACAACTTTGTTTTATACTATGTAGTGATAAATGTATGTTTTTTTAAGAGAGATAGTGACAGATACCTACCTTTAATCGTTGCAATTATAAAAATATATCTACAAAATATATGAATGCGAAAAAATAATACTCTTTTAGGGCACCGAATGATTGAAACTTCCTTTATAAACATACTTGTTTTCATTGTAACTATTAGAAAACATAAATCGTTGACAATTATTATTCGGGACAAATGAAGTATCAATTAGTGATAACGGGAATGTGTTCGCCGTAGTGTCACAAATGGTCGACGAGGGCCGCTGACAGCCGATATTGTGAGAGGCAAGTGTCACTTTTCATTATCTCTGCCCACCTCCCACGGCTCAATCGGGGTCCGGTTACATCTGCCTATGACGTTTAAGGTCAACCGGACTCGATACGCCGCTGCTAAAAGCTATCTGCTTACTACCCCGCTATAACTTAGGACAGGGGTGGTCAACCTTTTTTATATATAGACCTAATTTTTGACGAAAAAGGTTATCGCGTTTGACTAATGAATACGCCGTAATAGGCGTAGTGAAATAAGTGATGGGAAAGTTTTTAAATAACATGTTTATTTACTAAATAAGTAATATTTCGCTGTCCGGGCGCTCGATTTTAATTCAATTTACTCGTACAACCTGAGTTTATATCCCTGTGCCCAATGACGTTTAATAATATAGATAACCAATGTCCATACTTCATGGTTTTTAAAAATAATTCCGCTTACTTACATTATATGACATACTAGCGGCCCGCCCCGGCTTCGCACGGGTATTTAACAAAAATTTTAAAATTAAAAGTTATCATACACGCAAATAAAATCTTCCGAATATTTCGTCTTTGGTGAATAATTTTATGAATTTCTTCATCTTTTAATGAAATACTCTTTAAATTACCTCATGAATATCGAAAGACCGCTGACCAGATAATAGTTCCGCTTTAATTTAAGGGGCATTCGGGGTTACACGTAAAAGTGACAAATAAGTCTGGTCTCCCATAGCTTCGGATATAAATCATCGTATCTTGGGTTTTTAATAAAGATAACTCGGAGAACCTGCACCACGTTGACCGATATTTGATGGGCCAATGTCTTGATTTAAAGCGTCTCTAAGATGAATGTTTCACCAGCCCTCAGTATCTGGTAATTACGACATAATATGTAATTCAATCTTTCTGATATCATTTTTGCCAACATAAACTAGAATAAAAACCGGCCAAGTGCGAGTCGGACTCGCACACGAAGGGTAGGTACCGTTACCATTCAACTTGGTAGTAATTTCACTCTGGTAGGGTCACGCACTGTTTCACGAATGGGCAGGTCCGTCCGGGTAAGTACCAAGACCTCACAGAAGACCGGCGTAAAGTAGAAGCCGGGCCCAATTTATTTAAAGATGGCAACGCAATTGCAACCCTACAGCTGTTGCAAATGTCCATGGGCGGCGTTTATCACTTAACATCAGGTGAACCGCCAGTTCGTTTGCCTCTTTATCGCATAAAAAAAATCAAATTTAAATATCTTTATTCATTATAGAAGTATTACACTTACTTATTGTCAAAAATCACTACTACTGTCAACATTATCTATAAAAACGGCAAAAAATCATGTCTATTTTATGGGAGCCAAACTATATTTATAATGAATAACTATATTATATTTTTTTGTTTTTTAGTATTTTTTGTTATAACGGCAACAGAAATACATCGTTTCTGAAAATTTCAAGTGTCTATCACCGTTCATGAGATACAGCTTGGTGACATATGGACAGACATACGGACAGAGAGACAGACAAACAGACAGACAGACAAATAGACAGACAGACAGCGGAGTCTTAGTAATAGGATGCCGTTTTACCCTTTGGGTACGGAACCCTAATAAGTCCCTGTAATAATGCAATGGATTAAAACAGGTAGCTCTAACCATCAGCCTTAATGCATAAAATTGCATGCATGTCACAGTTTTGTTACGAACTGTACCTTGCTGAGGAATGGTAAAATAATAACCGTCTCCTCCTATTACGACTATTAAGGGATATTGTAGTGGATCATACAATCTGTGTAACTCAGACACCCTTTTAAGTTCGCCGTGTCTACCGTGGAACACTATATCTCTGTGGCCTTCTTAGGGTTCCGTACCCAAAGGGTAAAACGGGACCCTATTACTAAGACTCTGCTGTCTGTCTGTCCCTCTGTCAACAGGCTGTATCTCATGAACGGTGATAGTTACACAGTTGAAATTTGATCTGAGTGGTAGGCGGCTGGTAGTAAAAATGTAGCCAAAACCGCTTACAACATGATTCATGCTGTGCCGACCCCACCTAGGCGGGATAGGGGCAGGAGGATGATGATGACTTGTATACTTGTGCGTCTATTTTAAAATTTCGCGTCAAACGATGTCATTGGAAAGAGGCTATTGTTCTTTGGAATGGTGGTTAAAAATGTCCAGATGGTGAATGATTATTTGTCAAAAGATTATCATTGGCTATGGCTGCTCCTCAATATTGGGGAGACTAACTTTTCCAGAAGCACAGCACATACCATTTGGTTGATCGACCCATTTTTGGCAGCACTTAGAGCAGGTCTTATTCGTGGCCCCGATTTGGACGGAAGACTATTGAGCATAATGCAAGAAAGCTGATCTGTTACTGTGAGCTAAAACTCGATTACGAACTCTAGTCGTTGACGTTTGTTGTCTTTCTCTCTAATGGTGTAGGCGTTGGGAACCCTCATAGATCGATTCCCTAGTGTGAACTTGTATATTTATATTATTTTGCTCTTCAAGCTGCTGCAAACACTACTTGACTTCTCTCCGACTTGTAAGACGATTTTCAGTTTCCGGTAAAGATTCCTCATTACGACGTATTTTTGATGCCCTCGCCTGGGAACTATTTCTAGAAAGATGAGATCTTGAACTTTTGGGCAATTTAAAATGATAAAATAAATTAAACTGTTGAACAGGAATTAACACTATAAATGTGATTGAAAAATTATAAGAACTACTAAGTCAGTCACTAAGCTGTTTGGATAGTTAAATTACAAAATACTAACAATTTTAAACTTGTGATATCTTTCGTATGGAATATCCGAATTGAATAATTTAAAAAGTTATATAAATATATTGAAACAGTCTTAAATATGAAGTAATTTATTTTTAAAAGGATTAATACCAAGATACATATAAAGAGCCTTTTCTAGCGGCGGCATTTCAATCAAAATTTTAAAATAAAATAACACTTATTGTGGCTTAATTATAATAGTTAGACATATGATGTCGCGACACTTTTTGTAAATAATAATGTGTTCTGCAAAGTCGTACATTATTTTATACTATCATCAATAGTTTTCGCAGCGCACGCGATGTAACGAATATTTTAGGTAATTTTTGTACACTTTGGGTTACATTATTGAAGTTTTAGTAAGGATCCCTAGTTTTTTGAAAATATAATTAATATAGCCTATGTCATACGGAGATAATGTATATTCCCAACAGTGTAAGAATTTTTCAAATCGGTTCAGTAGTTTCGGAGCCTATTCAATACATACAAACAATCAAATCTTTCCTCTTTATATAATTAGTATAGATAGTATAGAAGTATAGATAGTATAGATAATTAGTATAGATATTATAACTGAAAGTGACAGATGATACGGAAGGAGATAGCAGTATAAAACTACACCAATTGGTGTCGCTAGTGTCATATCTATTGTAAAAAATATTGTACCAATGATATTGTAAATTGTAAATTTTAAGTGTCGATCTATTACGTCCTTCGTAAAGAAACCTGCATATTTTTGAAATTATAATAAAAAGGCAAAGATTTGTGAATTATGCCAATGCATAGTAGGGTCTCTGCACTCAAGATGTAACTTTTTATACATAAAATCAAATAATCATGTATATAAACTTCAAATTTGTATTGAAATTTCTACGAAATGAGAAATCAATTACTGTCATGAAATATACCCAGTTATCTGGCTAGATCAGGCCAATGTAATAGCCCGTTTATCGATTACTTCGTATAATTTATTTCAAATGTTCGTACAATTTTTACGTGCAAATAAACTGCAGCTTGTAACCCGAACTGAACGAAAGGGATACAACTTTTCAAGCATTTATTTCTTAATCAAGCCAACATTGTTCGCCGGCTAGCGTAGCACAATGCCGCGGCAATGCACGCCGAGTTTAAATGTGCGAAGTAAACTTTCAGATTCAACGCTCTCTTTGTCTTTCCAGTTTTCGCGCGCAAATTTTTTTCCCTGGCAAAGTTATCCAGTGGCTTACGATTTTCCACGAAAATAATTATGTTGCTGATAGAAAGAATAAGAAGCCCGAGGTAAAAATATTTTATTGATACTGATTAAGTTCACCGAAGATCCACCTTTATAAAAACAGCTGCTGAACATTTCGCTTAAGTTTTAGTCGGGTGCCTAATGTAGCAAGTACTACTCTCTCTTCTACTTAGATAACTGTTCCCTTCAATATAACTAACTTACTGATTTTATTTCTTAACAAACTTAACTTTAATTAAACCCGTATATAAAAGAAGTGTTCACTTTGTATCGGATGGGCTAATTAATATTGCAATAATTAATAAACGTTTGCATGCTCCTCCAATGTTGAACTAGCTTTCAACCACAGCTGAAACTTCTGGTATTGACTTTGACATAATATATTTATCTAATTACGATTTTTACACATATTGTTTCAGCTTATATTCCCTTGTCTTTCTTCTAGCAGAAACATGTATGTGTATCGATCTTGATGCCATCTAGTACGAAAATAATAAAAGCGAAAATATAGTATGATCACTGATAGTTCACAAAACTTCTTGCACTTAACTTTAACTGACAATAAGACTTCATCAAAAAAAAAACGCAAACCCCATAATTGAAAATGAAAAGATAACAGCACTAATAATATTTATTATAGTATTAAAATATCACTCATTAAAATCTGTAGAAAAATGGACGAAAAGTAGTTCCGCGTAGGGAATCGTAAGGCAAAGTATAACGTACGAAATACGTGCGTGTTTACGTAAAAAAGGGGAATGGAACCAGAGAAAGAAAACAGATTACAAACTGAATCCAAGATAAAATAGATCTGAAATGGATCAGCAAATTTTCGCAGCGAACCATTTGTTGCACTGCGTAGTGGTTGGTGCACACTCAAATCACTTCTGATCAGGGTTGGCAAATATAACAAACGTTATACGAGAATACTATTATTAGGTGCCCGTAATTTTTCGTTACTATTGTTCCAAGTGATATACAAACGAAGAGTTGATAACTATTTATTTGCAAATTTATTTATTTGCTTAGAACTTTCTTTAAGCCTTAAATATGTAAAATGTCACGTACAACCATACGGGTTTCTCGGCCTTTATTGTCTATCATATTTACCTCCACTTATCTTATGTCTTAGTCAATATATCCTATAGTCTATTTAGTTAAACACAAGAGCTTCTAGCTCACAAACGTAAACACTTACCACACTTAAGTTGTTAGGTACCGTTGATGATCGATACTATAATAGATACTTTATCACAAACATACCTTCGGCTTCCATTTCGTCTTAATTTCACTTGTGAAGCCTATCCGATACCTTTTATTGCCCTGTTCAAAAAGTTGACACTCGGTTAAAATAAATTTGATAATTTCTAATAAAATGTATTATTACATATACTTACATAATTTATAAAACAATTTAGTAACAAAACTGGTACCAACATCAAATATCTCACTCACTTAACATTTTCTATTTGATTTTGTGGAGTTCGCTGATACATTTCCAGAGTTTGCGCCGTTATATATAATGATAACTTTTAAAATCGGTTCCGAACCGATTTCAAAACGAAGTGCAACGCAATTGCGGCTCAACCGATGTTGCAAGTGTCTATGGGCTGCGGTGATCGCTTATCATCGGGTGATCGCATGCTCGTTTTCCTCCCTTTCCCAAAAAAAAAGTGTGAAAAAGGTTTCAAATCTTTGAGTATTTTTAAAAATAAACTAAAGGTTAATAAATCACGGCGTTCTGAGGTAAAAACATTAAAAAAAATCATATAACTGAATTGAAAACCTCCTTTAATAAGTCGGTCGAAAATATTAGCTGCAAGCTATGCTTACAGTTGTAAAAGTATGCTTTGAATCTAGTGCCGCAGCCGACAGTAGACCGGAATAAATTAGAATTGCTCTAACACTATTGAGTTGTGTCTTGCTTGAAGTGCCTAGCGATGGTGTAACTGGCCATCGGGTGAAGTGCCCCCTCTACTTCCTACACAACAGAAAAATTTCTTGAAATTGGCAACCCTAACCCTTGCACGACATCGGGACGGGCAGACTCCCCGGGGTTTGATTATCGTTTATTACCGAAGCACGGCCGTACATCATGCCAATTACCGGCCCCTGCCAAGCTCCAGCCCCGAGCTAGCCTTTTACCCTTATTATGCATTTTTTACTACGCGAATTCTATCATTCCGAAAATCGTTGCACTGACCGACTTGACGTCACGCGATGCTATTATTTAAGTAATAGCGTATATAGACTCCATTATAAACAAAACTGACAAAAGATGGTCGAATTTATTCCGTACTCTCTATAATCAAGGAATGCATTCAAATCAATAGGCTGTGAAAAAAGTACTTATCGTGTTCACGCCGTTTATATCAGTCAAAGAATGTATGTACTTATCTATGTAGTTAAAACTGTACAACAGCATATTTGACTTTTTTAAAATAAAAATTGATTTCATGAACGTTGAATGCGAACTATAAGGGGAATGAGGTTGTTGCAGCGCATTTCGGCTTTCATTCTATATTGTAACGGGCCCAATTTATGCAGCTTCTTGGAACCCTGACGAATACGGTTATGAAATTGTAATGACGTGATTTCACTTCGCTTTCTAAATAGAGGTCGAGTTGTCACGCTTTTTTTGACACTTTGCAAACGCGCTACGTACGTTTTGTGTTCAAAAACGTGACATTGATCGTCAAGGTTCCACTGTTGGTTTCATAAAATGTTCATTTTAATCGAATTTTAACGCCCAGTTTTTGAAACACTTATCATCGTAGATGTTAACTAATTAGCTGTCAAATGGCTTTTCAAATGTCATTTGAGTTATCAAAAGGATGGTTTAAACTCTTTGAATTGATCATTCACTGTGGTAGGGCCACGCAATGGAGTTTGCTATTGCACGAATGGGCTAGTCCGTCCGGGTAAGTAAGTACCTCGGCCTCACAGAGGACCGGCGTAAAGTGGAAGTGTTACACTTTTGCGTTTCGTCTGGTGAGTGAGGTAGCCGGGGCCCACTTTATTAAGAGGTGGCAACGCATCTGCAACCCGACAGGTGTTGCAAATGTCCACGGGTGGCGACTATCACTTAACATCAGGGGAACCGCCAGCTCGTTTGCCACTTTCTCATATAACATATATTAGACATTTCAATATATTAACTTATCGCAAAATCTGGTATCTATGAACGAGTCTATGAAATCTATCTATGAACAGTCAATTCATTATATGTGGTGATACGTATTGTATTAATTGTTGGTGTTGTATGCGTTGTAAGGTATACATGTCCCACTGTTGGGCCAATATCTACGCACTAGTAGCCTCTGTATAGAGGGTATTAGGACGTAGTCGACCACGGGAACCCACTGCGCATCAGCAGTTTTAGCCGCAGTAGCCTTTTTTATTATTAAGCAGATATGAAGGTTTCGATGCGATGTTTTCCTTCACCGCCCAGCAGCTGATAAGTCGTAGATTTTGCGTTCTTATGATTTTAGAACACTCCTAAAAACTGATTAATGAAGTTTTGACGTTGACAATGCAAAATTCTTTCGCACATGCTTATTTATTACATTCGCTAATCACTCATTCATTCACAAATTGGTCGATTCCTTACTTCCGCTTAACCCCTACTCTTCCAGTCTATGATCAGTCACCGAATCGATAACAAGCCTTTGCACCTGAGTTCCCGCGAATATCTCCAAAGAAGGGAATTTCATCATATTTCTTAATCCCGCATCAATAAACCGCCGCGTTAAAATTATAAAGCATAATATATTTTAAATATTCAAGCAAAGTATTTTCAAAATATTTACTCAATCGTAAACAAGGCCAATTATATTTACAAATCGAGTGTTATACATAGTATATACATAACCTTCGCACACTTGCAGCCCTCTTTGTTGCACTCACGATTGCGCCTGGCAATAGGACCGATGGTCACAGTGAAACATTTTTCCGCTCGGATGCTGCTGTTCGAAGTCGTAAAAAGTTTTCGAAACGAGCCGAGAACTTTTCCCATTGTTGCAACAGCACAGCCCCGGGACGGGATTTGTATGGGAACGTGCCACTAAGCACTCGCTCTTTTAGATTCGGCGCTCCGCACTGAAGCAATTTGTATTCTCTGTGTTTACCGGTTTTTCAAGGCATTAAGAGCGCTATTGAAAATTATTGTTGGCCGAGAAAACTGGCACAGAAGCGACTTTCAAAATATTCGGAAAATATTCCTATGTTAAAACAAACAAATGACAAGATATTGTTACTTTTTACGTGAGAAGGTGGCAAACGAGCTGGCGGTATACCCGATGTAAAGTGATTACCGCCGCCCATTGACATTAGCAACGCCCATAGGGTTGCAAATGCTTTGCCACCTTACAATAAAGTGGGCCCCGACTATCTCATCACGAGCCGAAACCCAAAAGTATAACTCCGGAAGGACCTGCCCAATCTTGCAAAAGATAAGACTGTTGATTTTTCGCAGCATTTAGAGGGCTGAAATGCCCTTTACGGTTGGTTGAGAAAGTTGGTTGGCACAGAAGCAACTTTAAAAAAAATCCGGAAATATTCCTATGTTAAAACAGACAAATGGTAAGAAATATCGTTTATTTTTATGTGAGAGAGTGGCAAGTGAGCTGGCGGTGGCTGGTGGTAAGTGATAACAACCGCCCATGGATACTTTCAACATCCGAAGGGTGGCAGATGCGTTGCATTTTAATAAAGTTTACTACCACACGATTACCTCACTGGCCTATAACACGCTTCTACTTCACACGGGTCTTCTATGAGGTCTTGGTACTTCCCTGAACAATCTGTACCCTGTATTGAGTACTAAAATTAAATAATATGAGTATAAAGCATGTATATAATAGAGTAGAAAAAATATAAAACGAAATGAATCGAAGAGTAAGTGAAGAAAAAGACGTTTTTTCTATTATGTTTTTCTTTTTTTAAATCATTAACATTCACATAATCATCTGTTTTAAAGGCGTTTTGTTTTCGCTAGTAACAAAAAACAATACTAAGCTTACCTTCCGAGACTACACCAGTGCATTAAGTAATCGGCCACCCACGGTAGTTGCTCAACTCTCACAAATCAAAATACAATGTAAAGAGATCTGACAACATGCCCGTACAGAGACTAACATCTACGCATCAATCTCTGAGCGAAATTCCATTTTGTATCGACTAGCTTTTAATCATTCTTGAACACCTTTAGCTTACAGCAAGACTTCTGCACGTACTTGTTGTACTACGTACGTTCAAATAAATATTTACTGATCTGTAAGCATATTCTATGTCTTTTGTAAGATTTAATTTACTGATAATCTATCTTTGGTGTCCACTTCATATTTTTTTTGAATTTCACTTTATAAGTGTGATTAACTCTTTTTAATGTTGTGTATACCTGTAACAGGATTATATATATATATATATATATATAAGAATTGGCCCTATAGCTGAGAACACATAAATTATACTATATTTTGAGCTGTTGGTGTACCTAATAATAAACAAAAAAAAATACTTGTATGGATGAAATGAATTACCTTCAAAAAGATTACTCTTCCCTGAACGGGTGTCGCCGATTTTACAACCACCGATGGTGCTCGACTATCCATGGGTTTCTGCGATTACTTCCTGCTAATTTGCCGCCTATCATGTAAAAACTGTTAAGGCGATTGACGGAGGCACGACTATTTGTCTACATATAGTAAACTATTAGTACTTTATTTACAGATTTCCAAACATTTTTTTCATAGTTACTACTACTTTACTACTTGAACTTTAATTATAACTTATATTACGTAAAAAAATTGTTAATAAATGACTGGTATGATGTCAAACATTTCTAGTTTAAAAGTACCTATATAAATACGTATTATTTTTACCAAATCTTGTTATATACATATAAAATTATAGACTAAACTCATTGAAGAAAGAATATAACTGACGTAATAAATTTATTATTTATTACGTCAGTTATAAATAGCATTCTCGTTCACCAACAATTGACAGTAATGGTTTGATCTTGTGAACATTTAAGGATTAATCAACTTTGACACAATGTAAAGAAGAATACTATGCAATAATCTATCTTCCTTTATCATTTCCATACGATGAAAGAAGTAACATCACAAAAGTATAAAAGGAATCTTTAAAAATATAATAAATACACAAAAAAATAAACTTACAGGATACATATAAACAATATATTAAATTTCTATTACAATTGCTTTAAATGAATATAATAATGAAGAGTATTAACAAGAGATATAAAGTTAATAATAAATAATTAATTGCCGAATAGGTGCGTCTGAAGACATATTTGAAAATGTTATCAAAAAACTAAATAAGGAGATACTAAACGAGGAGTCTAAATAAAATACAAGACTTTCTTTCATAATTAAGGATCGTTTCAATCTCCAAGAAACTTCTAAATTTACTACTGCTTCATTAATTGAAGGCAGTCTAAACTTTAGATTGAAATAATGATGTGTCGTGATGAAATAATGGCACGAAGTTGTCGTGCCATTATTAAATCGAAAACTAATTGGAGTAAGCCACTGAAATTGGATCATCGGGCGTGGATTCTGGTCATTAAGAAGTTCATTCTGATCAATCCAGAGAGTCATCATCCTTTTTCTACATATTTTAATGTTCAATCTTAAGTGCAGAGATTAGCACTATAAAAAACTTTAAATTTCAATCCAGAGAGTTTAACAATCCTTTTGGCAAGTCAAATATCATTTGAAAAGCCATTTTACAGCTGATTAGTTAACTTCTACGATGATCAGTGTTTCAGAAACCGGGCGTTAAACTTCCCCAATTATCATCCACCGATCCAGCATTGGTGTAGTCCGTCTCACTAGCTTTGTCCTTCTCCCGGAAAACAACTACTGTATTATGTAAACGTACAACATAATACATAGCTAGTTAAAAGTTTCCTGTCGCTGCACGCCGGGCGTGCGGGATGCACCAAGTTAATTAGCCAATCCCCGAGGTCGTAGGGGACAGAATATAAGATGCGGACCGCATAGACTGTCCGGACTTACTGAGCAATACTTATAAATCTTGTTTATTTTTTTTTTATTTTGCCAAGCGAGCAGGCGGTTCACCTGATGTTAAGTGAATACCGCCGCCCATGAACATCAGCTGCACCAGAGGATTGCAGATGCGTTGACAACGTTTTAAAAATTGGGCTCCGGCTACCTCACTCGCCAGACGAAACGCGAAAGTATTATACTTCCACTTGACGCCGGTCTGTGAGGTCGTGGTACTTACCCGAACGAGTCTGCATTCGTGCTACAGACGAGGCTGCTGCGTGACCCTACTACATGTCTGTACTACTATACTGAATACATAGAATAAATCAAGAGTAACTTAAAGAATTAGATTATTCAGCGTTACAGAAACAACTATTATCTTCTGATATCATGTCAATTGCAAAATTTTAATTCTAAACAAATAGCATCGCACAAGTGAAACAATTTGCTCCAAAAATTTCTCACATTTTCATTAATAATTTTTAGATATACAGACAATACTATATCTTTCCGTTTTTGAGAAATGGCCTTACCTTAATCTGCTTTTAATAGACAGTATTATAAAGCTAACGTTATGACAAAGCGAGACAGAGTATTGCAACAAATCTCTCATAACTCGAACCGCAGCCGAGAACTCGTACGGCGAATGTCATCTCGCAAATAAGGATGTGCGCGTTACTGTCCATGGCGTAAACACAAACACATTTGTGCGCAGTTTGTCCTGCAAGTTACGTTGAACCTACGATTCGATTGCTAACACTAAATGGACGATCTATATTTGGACTAAAGAGACATATTTTTTTTATGGAAAAAAGGGGCAAAAAGGCAGGAGGCTCACCTGATGGTAAGTGATCACCGCCGCCCATGACCACCTGCAGCGACCTGAGGGCTTACAAATACGCTACCGGCCTTTTAGGAAAAAGCAAGCTCTCTTCTTGGAGGTTCTCACGACGTAACGGTTCGGAAAGACAAAGCAGTCTCGGCTGTTGCACGAATGGGCAGTCTCGTCCGGGTAAGTACCACGACCTCACAGAAGACCGGCGTAAAGTGGAAGTATAATACTTTCGCGTTTCGTCTGGTGAGTGAGGTGGCCGGAGCCCAATTCTCAAAAGGTTATCAACGCATCTGCAACACTCGAGTGTAGCAGATGTCCATGGGCGGCGGTATTCACTTAACATCAGGTGAACGGTCTGCTCGCTTGGCAACTTTTCACATTAAAAAAAAAGTGTAGCTTCTTAATTTCTAAATACATATTGATGGTTTACTTTAAACAGCTTTGTACAATTGAAAATCACTTCTGATTTACTTTCGTGTAGTCACTATTTAAAATTATAATTAAAACAGATACATTATACGTATCTATTTTATGTAGTATATAGATACATCAGATTGTTATGATTTAAAATAGCGTGTTATTAACAACCCAAGTGAAGCAATTCAGCTTCCATTCTAGAAAATTCCTAGTTTCAAGGATGCAAACATGGAGGCGATTTAAATATTCATGAATAGAAACTGGTAATAGTATTAAGCAAACAAATGTTAGCCCGGATTTGAGTTTCGTACCAGAATTGTATTAACGTGGCACATTTTACAATTAATTAATCTATTAGCCGCACACTAAACTTGTTGACAACTAAATATCATAACTTAGATTTCATTACTATTTTAATATTTACACTTACTGAAAAAATGTTTCTTTATTGTTAAATATTTTAATTCAAATATAACCTTCAAAGAAAATATTAATAAAAAATACTCTTATTTTAAACTAATAATATATTTTTGTTTCTATTCATAGTATATTGATTTTACGTCTTTATTTTTATATCTGATGATTTGTATCGTTTTCCTTTTGCATTCATTTTCTCATCATATTACCCATCAATCTACAAACTAGCATAGCCATTTGATATCGAAACGCATAAATGTAAGTCTGAGGCGTTATTATAATTTCACAGACGGTCGGCGCTCTGAACAGTTGAATGCGGTATACTAAATTAACGCGAATATCTAGATCTATTACTCGTTATCTAAATAGTCAAAGAGGCCATAAACGCGTCCGCGTGTTAAATTTATAACGTGTTAATATGATTTCCCGGTTAATATTCCTGGTAATCTAAACAGTCGGATATACCGTTATTATTCGCAACGTGCAAAGTGCGGGACGCATTCCACTCTAGAATGGTATGGTGATTTTCCGATGACTATCTCTTCTTATGCCAGTTCGCAAATCACGGATACTATTCGATATCTCTGTCTGAACCCGAGGAATGTTGCTCAATACACTCGGGCATTGTGGTTTTCTATCCGTTTTTTATTCGCTATCTATTCTGACTTTACTAGAATTCTTTGGCTTAATGCCTTTGTTAGATATTATGTGATCACGACGATAGATCCATGCCAGTAGCAAGTCGGCACTGCAAATGTACGCAGTGGTACTGACATCGCGTGTGATCCGTCTCTATATATTTCTCTAATTAAAAACTACAAACCTTTCGTTAATCCAGAAGGGGTAATATCTCATAACCCTCATCAACCCGCTAATCACTAATTGGAGCTTTCGTTACCATTACTTCGAACTTTCAACACATCAAGATAACTCTTGCCGTAATCGTCTGTGATAGATTTTTGAAAGGTAAGATTGTTTTTATAAGTCTCCATTTGTGATTAATAATTATCAAATCAATCTTTTCCATGTATATCTGCTGGGATTCTAAAATACATAATATCTGCATACAAACTTATGACCACAATTCCTTTATACATACTTGTGACCAGTTCTTGTTAGGTATTATGTGATTATTAATTAAGCTTAAACAGTGAATACAAAGTAGTACGATGAACGAATAAGTAACTTCAGAAGTTCATTAAATTTTTAGGTTTCTTCCCTTTTATTAGCTCTTAACTATAAATAAAAGTAAAATAAAACAGAGAAAGGAATAAAATTAAACTCCGTAATTTGTAAAAGAATCGCTCATTGTGAAGGTAACGGTCAAATTGAATAAAGTCTATTGAGGCGATAGTTCTATCTGACGGACCCGTTTATCAATGTCCGAGCGGATTGTATCTAACATTATTTATTACTCCTTCTGTTAAGAACTTTTGCGTCTGTCCTTCACTTTAACCCACGATCAAGAAAATTTCTATTTTGGTAACCGAAAACCTTCAAAATTGTGTTCGGTCTTATAAATATAGATTATGCGATATTTGACAAACTCAGTTGGAAAAAGAAAGCGATGGTGAATGAAGCGAACGAAACAAACGTCAGGGCATAAAAGCTCTAAGAAGAAGAAACGATCTTATTAACGAAGCTGACATTGTCTGGGAATCCAGTTACTGTTTATTGCTCTGTAAACAAGATTGACTTTACTCATACTTCGAAACTGCGCAGAATCTGTTCGTGGAAATATCCACAATTCTTTATTGCTAATTCCTTCGTCTGCAAGATATGGCTTAAAACAATTGCAAATCATACCAGTCCACCTGACATGCCCTTATACCTATGATTCGGTAGTTAGTGTATAAATATCATATTTTAACCTATCTAAGAACCTATATGACTATGTACAGTGTAAATTTGTAAAGAAACTATAATTATTTTATACAAGATTACCTCATTTGAATACAATTTCTTTCCGACTTTTATTAAACTGTTGACTTGACTTCTATAAAAATATCATCGATACAGTCAACACTACGGTATATATTATCTGATATAACTGATCATGAAATACATGACAAGTACTTAGTTTTGGTAAACTTATTGGAACGAGGCGCACAGCCTCGTGATGCCATGATTTTTAAACATAATAACCATTTACTGGGGGCAAAACACAAGTAATATGAAAATATTAGTATTTTTACAACAAAGACCAGTAATTTGATATAACAACTAATGCCCATCAGAGCTTTTACTAGTCGATATTCATAAGACCGACAATATGAATACAGCTCAGCGACAATCTAGTGTAACATTGCAACTGTAAATTCTAACCACGAAAATAGAACACAAATCTAATCATTTTTAATGATGAGTTTCACTCAATAGTGGGACCCTGTCGCCTAACATTGCACATAGCGTGACAAACGCATTTTTAGATATGAGCCGCGTGGCTTTCTCTTGCATGTAACACCGCCGCTCTGGAATTCGGCTGCTAACGTATCACGGCCCCGTCAACAATGACGAATCGCTTAGATCAAGCGAGAGAAATGTAATGTCTATTTGCACGACGCCTTTTTAAGATCTCTCTAATAAGATTATCTAAAAATCATACATACTCACCTACACGTCTTCAGGAAACTGCGATTGTTCCATGAATACTAAAAGTGTGGAGGCATTAGCATTCTCTTTGGATATGGTTTCGAAGCTGTGATATCTATTCTTGTAATCGTGATTTCGAATCGGTTGACAGTCTTAAATGTTATCACAATATTTAAATAAAGCGGGCATTGATTATTCGCTAATATTTTAATGAGATATAATAAGAGTTGAATGACCGTAACTTTAATGCCCCTTATTTCTATAACAAACAATTCACGCTGTGAACGTTTTATTAAACATAGACCATTTATACGAATGATACAGAAGATTTAAATATGATTTCTTTTTAAATCGCTAAAGAGTTCCAGGAATAGTTATCTGTCTCTTCGTCTGGGGTTGATTAGATAGAGAGCTTGTATTTAATGGGCTTGTATTTAATGTTGGCTTGTATCTAATCATATTCTGATCCAATACAATGACTGCATCATTGCAATGGATAAGAGTTCTTGTTTCTTCTTTTAATCCTATTGAAGTTATCTTACATAACCACATACCACAAAAAACATAGATACACACCTATTCACAGACCTAGCAACGTTCCATTAAACCTTAATAAACAACATGTAGCATACCAGCACGTGAACATGTTCTTACGGAACACGCGAACAGACTCCCACGCATAACAACTCAAAAAATAACAGATAAATGCTGACTCAATGGAAATGACTTACTTCTATTATATCTCAATTACATTATTTTAACATTAGACTTTTATATTCTGAAAATAAATAAAACTAATAATCGGGTAACTACTTAATTTTAATATCTAAGCTAGTATTATATAGTGGAAGTGGTTTTTGGAAGGCTAGTGTTAATGTATTAATGGGTAATCACTTAAAAACTCGCACATTTTTTTACTAATGGCCAAATCATCCCCGAATAAAATAACCTATGTTTTTCATCAATAGAAGGGATTTTTAAGTGTTAAAGCTCACCTAATTGATGGTTGCATTCCAATTGTCAAACAAAACAATTTATAAATTTCAGTGTATTCACTTGTGACACAGAAAAAGCTAAATTCGCGTGCACGTGCGATATGGGGCCAAGATAGAAATCAATATAGTAATAGGAACTGATCAATATAGTGGGTAATAGAAACATAACAGGCGGTCGTAAATTGCGTACGATACTAATTAACATTTAACCGTGTAAAACGCATGTGGGCAGTCCCGTTCTCGGCGGGGCCCGCGTTAGCATACAATGGCCCTGTCGGCTGCTCTGACGCCCGCCCGTATCTACTGGGTCACTGGTTCGATTCGTTCCCATTACAATTAACGTCACGGATTATGTTTCAACGCGACATTTCGAGCGCGACACATCTAGTGCAAATGCGAAGAATGGAAGTACCTATCAGATGAATTTTAACTGTATTAATCAGCATTGAAAGGAGTAAAGCTTTTGAGTACGTTAAGCCGTCGCGACATATAAAGAAATCATTACATTACTAAACGAGTATGTCGCCTACTGTATATATACTCAAACATAGCACTTCTTCATTCTTCTACTCTTATCCTAGACTCGACACCTGGATGAGGTCGGCACATGTGAATTATGTTGGCATTGGCTAGATTTCTTCTAAGGTACCCTTAAAATATATACAAACAGCCGTATTGATAACCACCTCCATTTTGAAGTCGGTTAATTTATAACGAACTCGCAATGCCTCCACGAATACTCATTCGAGTAACAACTGTTGCGTAAACCACAACTAGGCCCAAACAAAGCTCGTAGCACGGGACTCGACGGAGTTTACGCAAAGCACCGCTAAGTTGGACAGGCCCATTCAAGAATGCGGTCGGGCCGAGTTCAGAAAGAAACGAGAGCGTTTGAGTCTGTTGGGAAGCAATCAATTGATGGCGGGCGAGTCGTAATTGATGTACGCTTCGAGAAGAGCCGACGCGATGGCGGTTTTGTGACCCGTTGGCAATGGCAAGTACACTCGCCGGCCGACGTAAATATCGTTGCTCGTGGGTCTGATTCTATTAATGCGGTTTATATCCAAGTCTTACATTAAAGTTTATATCCAATTTGTGGCAACTGCCACGTTTAATTAGAAATATTAGCATATAAGAATAAAATATTAAACGAATCTAAGAGTATTTTTCTTAGTACATCGGTAACTTAACTAAGATCCCTTCACCAATTGATCCACTACTAGAATCATATAAAAAAACATTCTTAATACCTACTGAACAGTATATATTTACTTTAATTATTAAGCTTTACCAAATAAATGGCAACGTATGCCCAGCAATTATTTTAAAAAGCTGTTCAAAAAGTATTTTATTAAAATTAGTAGAAATTATCCGTAATAGTATAAATTATAACTATATAAATTAATACTACTAAATTTGAAAACTTGTAAGAGGCTTCTTAAGTGCTTTAAATCTTTTATCAATGCTAATAGTTGTAAGTTTGTCCAAATAAAATAAAACATTAGTAGACTGTGGCAGTTTAGTACGTTAAACGAGGCACATACCTACCGACCTATACACAATTGATTAATACATTAATAAAATTACTCACGTTCAGTTGCCTTTACGTCTAAACATCATTTGTAACTTATATTAATATTCATGTGTTATACAAATCAAATTAGGTAACGAAAAATTAACGAAAAAATATTTTATTCGACTCTATATTCACCTCGAAGGCTGGAAAAAGTGAAGTAAACTATCAGACTATACAAATCGCACTGTTGGGCAAAGGCCTCATCTGTACATAGGGTATCAGGGCATAGTCCACCACGCGGCCCCACTGCGGATTGGCGGACTTCACATATCTTCGAAATATTTTTTTTATTATTATTTCCAAAATATGCAAATTTCCGTTTTCCTTCACCTCTGAGCACGTAATAATTCAGCAATTGAAATTAACAATTTCATTGGTGCCGGCACCGTGGATCGAACTCAGGTTGCTCGAGTATATTGAATTAAAGGCGAGGGCCTGGTCACTGAGCTATCATGGCTGTTTTACAGATTATATGTCCGTAAGTTATCTTACTATGTTGTCTTTCGCTAAACTTTAAGGAGATATCAACGTCTAGGATTAAACAGTTTTTAACACAATTTTATACATTTAATTGGATAAACATATCGATATTTTATACATGGGTATATGTCCCGATATTGCAGCAGCCACGGGGATTTCGCGAGAAATCCGCCGTTATATCACCGCTGATATAATATTCCCTCGACGCTTTTAATAAAAGATGAAATAGTCGCATAATTTCTATTTCGCTGCAACAATTTTTCTTTTTAGTGTTATCCTCGATAAAAAAAAATCAAATTTCCCCCAAGTAAAATGGATTATGCTTTGACTGTCGTCATACGATGAAATGTTTCACGAACATATTTATGATATTTATTTAATATAGATTTTCTTTAAAGCGATAAGAAAATTTCGCTTTTTAAACTTATTTTTTATATTTTTGTTCGACAAGAAAAGTACAATAGTACGTGGTATATAAATTCGCTTTTATTTCATTAGCATACATAAATTCTCCTTCAATTCTAATTAAACAATTGAAATACACATTAATTTCTTATTTGTAACCGAATTATCAAACAGTTAAAACTTAAAATTGGACTTTAATGTGAATATAAACACGGAAAAAGTATCGAGCAGAATATTTCCATTTGTCAAACGAACTTAAAACTCCTGAAAATTCACGTTGGTCTTCGTCCTAAAGAACCTTAATTAATGCAGTCGTACGTACTTCTTCGAGATCCATTAAAACCTAAAAACAATCAGAGCAAAACGGAAACCGCCCTGATGGAATGCTTCTCGCGCGAGGGTAAATTAAGGAAGTGCAAAAAAGTGTCTCAGACGCGGACGACTCCTTAGTTATTGAAAGCAATTTCCTCGACACGGAGACGATGCTTTCATTCGTCGTAACTAAAAGCAAAAATGTCTACAGTTCACTGAAAACCTTAATTGCGCGTTTGGTTTTCCTTTTCTATGGAACACGATGAATCTGAGATCGCATAGAGTGTTGACGATTGACCATTGACCATTAGCAACCCTTACAATAGTGTAGTACTAAAACTTTCATCATGGTGCGACCTTCGGCGCAAAACACCAGGGGAATTGTCTACCCGCTCTCAACCTTCTCGCATGAAAATACCATAAACAGTACCCACAATCAAAGGGCACGTTGGTTATAAATACGTCAATGCATTCGCTTCATCCCCGCGTCATCCGAGACCTCACTTGAGATGCAGCAACCGCTCCAAATCACCCATATAACAAACCGGCCGTTGTAAATCTGTCCTGAACTCTTCGCTTAACTCTCCGCCGTTTCATATATCTGTCACGAATGAATGCACCTTTATCTTGCTATTTTCGAATTAAAAAAAAAACACCTTATAACTTATTATAATGGCTTACCCATTTAAACAACATTGTTGCACAGCTATAAAAAGATACTGAGTGCAATTCAGCAGGTTTGTATCGGCAACCTTATAGATGGATCATATTATAAAAAATCCTTGAAAATCATTGCACACACACAGCCTTAAATTTCAGGCTTTCTTAAAAAGAAGGTTGAAGAAACTTTTGTTTATTTCGCATTTCATAACAAAGCATTTTCCTATTTTGCATGTTATCTCCACTAGGTTGGTCTTTGTAAGTGAATCCTTCTGCAAAAATCTTTACTTCTGTATTTGTAGTATAAATGTTTACAAAGCTTACTTTCGTATTTTCAGCGATATTTGAATCATGATTCAGTTTTATAATTTCCACTTTTTTAGATCTACAGCATTCTGCATGTAGTTACTAAGTCGCGATAATTGTATTATGTTTGGACGTATTTTATTTCGCTACACCGTTTGCTATGCTATTACCCGGCCAATAGTTGGTACGAGACGGCGAATCTTCACAAGGCACGTAATGATTAAATTGTAATAAGTTGGTGGCACTAATTTCCAACTCTTGGACATCAATTGGACTTACTAAATACTATTTAGCTTATTATGTTTCTCTTAATTTAATTGTGTTTATATTTAGTGCTTTAGATATTGTGTAAATAGATGACGTGGGAATGTCATAACCCGTTTTCTTTCTTAATTTTTTTTCGATCTTATCCTTTTTGTACTACATATTATACGTTGTTTTATTTTGACAGCCTTCGTTAATTTATCGAAACATAGAAATAGATCTACAGTAATTATCTCTGTATCCAGACTCATAACGAACTCTTAGAATGTGGTGTAAGAATAAAAAAAAAATATGAAAAACTTTTAATGATGGTACAACTTTGTTTTCTGGACATTACAGGAGCTAAAGGAGAGCTTCAACTATGGTCTGTTCTGCCCTCCTGTCAACGGCAAGGCCGGCAAGTTTCTCGACGAAGAGCGGCGCCTTGGCGATTATCCCTTCAACGGACCTGTCGGCTATCTTGAGGTATTATATATATTAAATTAGCGTCTAACGAAAATTAAAGGTAGTCTATTTGCTACATTAACAGAATGGAAATTAGAGAATTAACTACATGAGGAAGACGGTGATTTCTGTTTGAGGCTCAACAGAAATTTTTAGTTGATAGTTCAGACAAATATTTTTCTTTTTGAATAGGATGAATTCTTTTATAATCAGGTTTAATTAAACTATCGATTTTTGACGGCGAAATTAAAATGAAAAAAGTACCACATATTTAAGTAGACACAAAAATCAAAATCAATACTACAGTTGAGATTAATCGCTTAGCGATGTATTTTAAAAACAAGTATTACCCCCAACACACTCTAAGAAATAATCCAATTGGGCAATTCTTTTATGTCATCACGTCGCAGCGTTACTTTGTAGCCGGCCGTGTGAAAGGGCCTTTGTTCTCCGGCCTTCTGTGTCCGAGCGGTTGCTCCGTTCTTATCGGTTTCAGTTGAAGTACAAACGGCGCGTGTACAAGATGCTGAAGCTGGACGAGAAGACGATGAAGACGCTGCACTCGCGCGCCAACCTCCGCCGGTTCCTGGAGCACGTGACGCACTCGCAGATAGACAAGATCACGAAGGCCTGCGCCAAGGGGCTCGATCCCAACTTCCACTGTCAAGACACCGGTGGTAAGACCCCAATTTCCTCACTTGGACTGTTTCTGATGCAAGAAGATGGCAAGTTGTCGGTTCATCTGATGTTAAGCGATATCGCCCGTTGACATTTACAACACTACGAGTGTTACTAATGTGTTGCCCACCTTTCAATAAAGTGGGCCCGATATCTCACTCATTAGTCGAAACGCAAGAAGTATAACACAACGTCGGTCTTCTGTGAGGTTGTGATACTTCTCCGAACGGACCCTCTCGTTGGTGACACACCGAAGACTGCTGCGTGGCCCTATCACAATATATGAATATAATATATGATAATATATGACATGGATTTATGATAATAAAACAGGATGCAAACATGTCTATATTTTCTACAGGATGACTCCAGGATTCCCTGCGTCTGCTAGAGGATTCTGATAAAATGCATTACTTAATTGAAGTTTACGCATCAGAGCCATTAGTACAGAGTCCCCATCAGTACTAGGATACATTTCCTGTATCCCGGGAATTGTCACCAACATGATATCACGGACACAAATTACAGCTATACTTCGAACAATTATTTTTGATGATCACACAAGCTTTGGCTTTATATGGTAATTGAAACACTATTTATGACCAGTTAAACTGTTACGCAACCTTCAAGAATCACTTATTAAAAGGTCTTCTGGTTACTTTATAGCAGTACAAAAAAGCAATGACCACTATTCAACATACTTAATAGATTTTAGACCTTGAGTAGTGAATATACTAACTTATGACATCAAAAAATATAAACCTCTTAACTGTTTCCATTATAATAAACAGCTCAAGTCTTACCTCCAGAAACACGTATTTTTATACCTTTATTCGTCTTCGAGTATATTAAGAATTACGGTACAGTAGCCTTACTAATGGCGGTATCAATTATGAATGTACCAATCACTTATCTACCATTGTTCCATGTGTTTTGTTATTACCAACTAGTTACGCATTATTCGTACGAAACATCGTTTCAAATCAATATGATCTTTATTTTGTACACAATGAGTTCATTATTGTGTGAACTTGAAAACCATACTTAATACAAGTCTCGTGCTATATTGCAAGAATACCGTATCGTCGGAGCCGTGGAAAATCCGCCGATAAAAACGCCTCGGACCTTGAAAGGAAGTGGAAACAGTTTACATATTTACCTATTCAGACAATTGAATTTTTTTCTGATATCGTTTACTTTTCCTCGTTGTTCTAAATATAAATGTAATATTTAGAAATATGCTTGTTTACACATTCAGTCACTCTTAAAAATATATTTCTATTCTAAAATATACTTATGATTATAATGTTAGTGATAAAAATTGACAGACTTGAGAAGGATGAAGACACTAAAAATGAGCAAAGTAAATAAAGTACATCATATCATAATGTTATAAATATAACAACTAATTAAATCAATCTAGAAATAACTTAATTGTTAGTACTGCATAATTACTATTGTACTTTATAGGTAGTCCTGGATTAGCAACCTAGGCAACCACTAATGCGCCTTCTGTTATAATTTCTTATGTTAAAAACTCGCTCACAAATTACATATTAAAGTAGTTCTACTAAATAAAAGTGTTTTTAAAATTTTACAAGCTAAATTATCACTTGCCGCGGGTAAAGAAAAACGTCATGGGGATATCTAAAAAATAAAAAGAAATTTATCAAATATAAGTGAATTTTTCCTTTAACCAAGTGGGTGTCACACACTTTATACAAAGCAGGCCTTTGCCCAGCTGAAGATAATATACAATGTTATATGTGTATTGTGATTTCAAAGTCGATTGATATCGATAACGCTAATTATATATACCTATACAATAATGAGCAAGGATCCAAGGAAGAGATTGTTAAGAATTCATCCCTGAGGGGTTAAAAATTAAGCACTTGCCGTAACAGTAAAGTAACAGTACTCATACAGAATAAATCGCGAAAGCCCTTCTCTGTGTAGAGGCTTAGTCAACCATGCGACTCTACTTGGATTGGCAGACTAGACATATCTTCCAAATATTTTCTATTAGAAAATTTCACCACTGAGCACATAATAAGTTAGGACTTAAAATTGCAATCAACAATTTATCGGTATTACGGCCAATATTGCTCGAGTCTTAAAAAGTGAATGCCTTACTAATTTTAGACTGTTTGTCTTCATTCCAGAAACGCCTCTAACTGTGGCGGCTGGTCTGAAGTCACCCAGCAAAGTCCTAATAGCGCTCGTCAACGGCGGCGCTCTCATCGACTACCGGACGAAAGATGGCAGCACTGCCCTCCATCGCGCTGTTGAGAAGAATTCTCTGGAAGCCGTCAAAACGCTCCTAGAGCTCGGAGCGTCGCCCAATTACAAGGACAGCAAGGGATTAACGCCCTTATACCTGTCCGTTACGAACAAAACGGACCCGTTATTGTGTGAGACCTTATTGCACGATCACGCGACGATCGGTGCCACGGATTTGCAAGGATGGCAGGAAGTGCATCAGGTATGTCTTTAAAATTATACCACTGACATGTACACGAATTACTTTATGATATTACGACGTTATTAGTTAATTCAAGTTATTATGATCAATTGTTGACACTTTAAGATGACTCCTACCATTCACATCAAAATAAAAGCGTACGCAATAAACCAATCCTCGAAATAACCTCCGCCCATGGGCATCGACAACACTTGAAGGTTTGCAGTTGCGGTTCTTTAAAAAAGTCCCGGTTACCTCACTGACCAGACGAAATGCGAAAGTATAATACCAACGCTTCATGCCGATCATGAGGCCGTAGTACCTCCCCTTAGCCTGTCCAATCTTGCAACAGCGCACCGCGTGGCCCTATGGCATTCGAAACGCGAACTTGTACCCCGTCACACTTAACTCGAACTTGTACCCCGTAACACTTACAACGTGTTAATCGGCAGGCGTGCCGCAACGGGCTGGTGCAACACCTCGACCACCTGCTGTTCTACGGGGCTGATATGAACGGGAGGAACGCTTCTGGGAACACGCCGCTTCACGTGTGCGCAGTAAACGCCCAAGACTCGTGCGCCAGGCAGCTGCTCTTCCGCGGCTGCGACAAGGAATCCCTCAACTTCGCCAACCAGACCCCGTACCAGGTAAATAGCGGCTTCATAGGGCGCTAGTCACGGATGGAGCGACGACCTGTGCAAATGTGCTGGAATGGTAGATGCAGGTGGCTCAGGATCGTTAATCGTGGCAGTCTGTGGGGGAGGCCTATGTTCTGCAGTGGACTCAAACTAGCTAAAATAGTATATCTACTAAAAGTCTTCAATTAACCCGTTGCACAAGGCTTTTGAGTAGATCTACACTTTACATTTTCTCAATTCAAGAGAATGTCAAACAAGGAGGCTGAACTGATAATATGGGATCTCCACTTATGCGTTGCTGGCCTTTAAAAGCTTTCTGCTTTTCTAATATTAATTATATAAAACACGACACGCTCAAAGGGGAAAACCACGCACTCTTCTATAGGTGGCGCTACATTCAACGAATCACTGTGCAATCGTTTACATAATATTAAGACAAAAGTGCATTTTTGTTAACATAAAACAAAATGAACTTCAAATAATTCATTCATACATTTTCTATTTGATCTTGAGGAGTTCCCTGGTGTATCTGCGGAGTCCGATGTCCAGTGCAACTGAAATGTAAATGGGAGTAATTCAATCCAAAAACTATTTTTGATCTTAGGTAGCAAACATGAAAAATGCAATCGAATGAAAAAAAATGCAATCGATCTGAGCCACCTCTTTTTTTGAAGTCGGTAAAAATCTTTTCGTACACTTCATGTATTAATTGAAGGTACATGGTCACTCATATATTATTAGATATTTACTTTATTATGCATTTCATGTACTGACTAATTTTTTCAACTTTCAGGCAATTTGAAACTATTCTCATGAATTTTAATCAAATAACTTATTCTCTCGTATTGTTTTTTGTCTTAAATGTTATTTAAAGGTATTCATGTGTTGATTAATCCTTGAATCAGGTTGCAGTTATAGCTGGAAACTTAGAGTTGGCCGAAGTGATAAAGAATTACAAAGCAGAGGAAGTTGGTGAGTTTGGATCTAAATAAAGTGCATGACTGCTTTGGCCGCTGCTTAATAAAATTTTATATTAATGTATTCTAATATTCGGGTTTTTCATTAGGCCAAATTTGAACAAATCTTATTTTCTCTCGACAATCCTTTTAAATATCCTATTCCATCCGTTTTCTCTATATTTTCTCCTGTTTTGTTTGTTTTAATTTACTCGGCATTCCTCGTGATATTTTTAAAATCTGTATTGGTATATGCAGTCGCTTTGCAATTCTGTCCGTTGTCATCTAACTTTTACGTGTACTATGTTGTCATTAGTCTTACAAATATGATTCAAATGCTTTATCTCATAACATACATTGCATGTCTTCACATTATATATCTTTTTATATCTTAGCTGATTCTATATTCCATTGCTTTTTATAATGGTGATGGTTGTATATTACGTATCCACAGGTATATTAACGATATAATATTATATAAAAGCATATCCCAACAGTTTTTTCGTAATTCACGCGTAAAACAATATTATATATAACAAATTAGTATATTAATTTGTATGCTTATGTTATTTATTTATTTTGTGCGAATATTATTTATGTATATATTTTATATTTATTTTGAATCAGCGTATTTATGATTTGGTTAATTTCATGTCGTGAAGTTATAAGTTATGGTTTGTCGATTAGTTCACAGGGTTTCTTTGATTTAACCAATTATTTATCATATTTCGTATTTACTCGTATTATGTTCAGTATTTTTAAATATCACCGGGCATACCTTCGGAGTTGTAATACTGAGTTTGGGTGTGACTCAAACAAGATTCAAAATCAAAAAATGTTTAAAGACGCGCGTGTTTTATACACAAAATTCTTTCGCAAGTCCTTTAACCTAAAAATTGGACACCACAAAACCATTCAATTTCAAATATTTTAAATCTAGGGTCCAGCCTGGACTAGATAAATACGTTCCCCTCTAGCGATGGTACAGCCGTAAAACTATAGCGAAACAGAGTTTTGAGATATGTCCAAAAGTGAAATCAAGATCACATATGACTATGAAGATGATATGATCGATCAATGTTAAGTGCATCACCTACACCGTTCATTCGATTGCGACGAGTTCTTTGCCGCGCAAGGGTTCACGGCGAACAGCGACACCCGTTGGGGTGGTCACGCGGTTTGCGTCAGTTGGGGGCGGTTGGTGGGGAATTTGCAGTGCCGTTCCGTGGGCCGCCACGCTACAACCCGCGGCGGCGGTCGGCGACGTGGGGGGGCGCTTGGTGGAGGCCAGGGGACAGGACCTCGCTGGCCTCCTCCACCAGGATCCCCGAAGAGCTGGACGCGTTGCTCCGCCGGCCGCAGACGACCGGCTCGCCGTGCTGCCTCGACGGGCCGTTCTCCTCCGCGTCGTCGAGCGTCAGCGACGCCAGCCACCGCAGCCACGAAGACGACGCGAGCATCATCACAGGTGACCTTCGGACAACCATCACCATCCGTGCACCAGCCTCGCCGGCGAACGAACTGCATGCTCTGTGTCACTCTCGTTTAGATGTTCTCACCGTTCTCACGCTTCACCGCTTCCCACCTCGGACGTTACCACTGTTTGTTTAGTCCCCGATGTGTTCTTACACCAGCAAACTCCCCACACTCTGGTCGTCTGACGAAATACTGCCAAGTAAGTTGTCGAGATCGCTACGCCAAGTGAGCTGATGGCGGTTACGGACGTACCTGTCTTTGTGACGTGAACACCGTTCGAATTCCCCCCATTGGTCGTACACTTTACCCGTAACACCAAAATTACCTGTTACATCAATGATCATTAATCAAAACAGTTAGCGCAATCGAAACATTATTAACACCGTATTACATAAAATAGTGACTTCGCCGGGGTAGTGATCAAAGGTGACGTTAGGTCCAATGATGGGCTTAAATTCGAACTGAGGAACTGGGTTAAAACACACTAAACATATCACGCCTAATCACACATACACACACGCACTGACACACACACACACGCGCGTGCACGGACACACAGACACACACACAGACACACAGGCGCGCGCGTGTTTGCCCAAAATACAGTTTTATAAAAGTTCGGGTGCGTGATGATTCAAATCCAAAACCGAGGCAGGAGTTCTAAAACGCACGTAAAACCAAACATTGAACCACGGGAAGGGGACACGTACACAAAACTTCAGATCGAGGGAGGTCAAATAGCCACAGATAAAAAACTCAAATCGCCAGGCCGCATAGGATTGAAGCCACGCGCAAACAATCTTAAATATTCAGACGGGATAGGGGCAACAATTGAAAGGGTCGGAGACGTAAGAGTGGGACCACACCACGTGGGGAATCCGGACTGGGGTGAGCTCGCGCGTGTCGGCAGATAAGAGCGCGGGCGAAGCGAGCGACGTGGTGTCGGAGTCCAGCGGAGTGGGTACCAGCGCGTCGGACACTGGCAGCGCGCCGCCCCCGGGGGCGACCGTCGTCTGCCTGAGGGCGCACGACTCCGCCGGCCCCGGACACCTGCGCCTCGCCCAGGGTGACATCCTCGAAGGTAACGCCCACGCCCACACACTTGCCCAAGCCCACGCCCACACACTTTGCCCACGCCCACGCTGCCAACTTCCACATGGGCGAGGAGACATCAGGCGGCAGTTTATTATGGTTCTTAAACTAGCTTATAACTAAACATATATATTAGCGTTATAGGGTAACACGTATAGCAGACTATCGCTACGGTGGAATGAGTAAACTCGCATTAATGTTCGAGGCGTTGTATTTCCTCTGAATATTCTTCAAAAATAATAGCACCGGAAGCCGGTGTTAACTTTGGCAGGCTGGCTCTACCAGGGTAGTATCTTAGCTCCAAGAAGTTTCCCCTTCATTAAGATCTCTAGTCAAATATTTATACTTTGTGTTTAATGTGTGTTTAATCCAGTGCAAGTAACATATCCAAACCTCCGTCAATTGTCTGTCCTTGAATCACTCGACCGAGGACGTACCACAGCCTTTTAGAAGACCAGATTAACCAATCGAACTTCCATCCGTTGAAAAACTTTGTTTAAGACAATGCAAGGTACATCAGACATGAAAATATCATAGATCTATAAACAGCTTCTGTTAAATAACGTTATAGGCAAATTCACAGCATATTTCTTAACAATCACTATTAACTACAATTTAACAATTTGTCAAAGTCCTCATTGAAGTACATTAAACGAATCAAAGCTTCCCCATTCGTGATAATAAATCCTGCATAAATGAAACAATAACAAAAATGTCACGACGAAATCATATCAAATTACTAACAGCTTTCGACCATGGTAGAGGAAATACAGCTTTCATATGATCACCTGGAGCACTAACAGGTGCTCTACGGAGAAAAATCACGCTCTCGCAGAAGTGTGGTATGAAATAAAAGTGTATATACTTTTGCGTTCCGTCCGGTGAGTTGATCAACACGCCTGTGATATACTGTGATCGTATCTTTGTGACGGTCCAACTCTCCAACAACAACAACATCAACTCAACAACAACAGATGCGGTGCAGTCTAATAAAGTTGGCCCCGGCTCCCTCACTCACAAGACGGAACGCAGAAATATAACGCTTCCACTTCACGGCGGTCTTCTGTGAGGTCGTGGTGCTTAACCGACCGAACCTGCCCATTCGTGCAACAGCGACGTTGCGTGGCCTTACCACGTATGAGTTTGCAGATGTTTAACAATTTCCTTAATATTTAGTGCTATAATAAATTATTTCAGTAACGGGCTCAACGGAGGACGGATTGCTAGAAGGGACAGTGCGAGGTTCTGGCGCGTCTGGGCTTTTTCCCGCTCATTGCGTCCAGGAGGTGCGGCTGAGGCAGAACACAGCGCACTTGCACCAAGTAAGCAAGGAATAATTTCACCCCACATCGCTCTTTTTATTAACGGCTGTTGAATGTTATGTGTATTCATAGTTAGTGGGTTTTGGAACAATTTAGAAACAAACAACAAACAAATAAGAAAATATGAAATTTGAAAATGTAAATTTTCTCCTGAATACACCGGAAACCGTCACACACCGGAAACCACTGTGCAAGCCACCGAGCAATCCCGGAAACCACTGTGGTTTCCGGTGTTGCACGATGCGCAGACCCGTCCTGGATAGTACCATTAGCTCAAAGAGGACGAGCCTAAAGTAGAAGTCTCTATCACTTTCGTCTTGACCTGATCCAGGGGTCAAAACTTTAAAAATTCACAATGTAACGGATTTGTGTAGCCAGAGTGTTATTGCAACCAACATGTGAACCGCCTGTTTGGTTTATATTTGCACTTTTAAACATATCTTTTCTTTCTTTATTCGTTTTTTAGGATAACATTATCATGTGTTGTAAAGACGTTTCACAAAGCATAATTTCACGTGGACAAACACCCAGATGCGAAACAATTATCGGTGGGCCACACAAATGGTTGTCCCTTGTGGGAATTGAGCCCACGATCCACGGCACCGAAGCCAATACCTTGACAACTGCGCCATAGAGTCTAAAGTATACAGCGTGTCGTTACCATCGTGACAATAAATGAACGCTACTTGCCAATAATCATAAAAAAATATTAACGTTAAACCAAATCCATAATTAAAAAAAATATTTTTCAAACAAACTAATTAAGTAAAAAAGAAACAAAATTTGTAACATCCTATACAACTCGCGCCACTGCGTCGCATTAAAAGCCTCTCCTTCTAACAGTATGTTTCGTCTCTTTTAAATTCATTCAACCCATTCATATGCTTTGTGACCTTTACAAATGAATTTTACGTTACAGATTTATACTTAAATTGTTTGTTTTGGAAAATTTAATAACTCGGTTAATATTGATGTTTAAAGAATTTAAATGTTTAATACAACTTTAAAAAGTTATCCCCTATATGTGTGTTCATTTATTGTCGCGATGGTAAGGACACGCTGTATATGTAGTTGTAGCTGTGTCCGTGTTTGTTCACGGAAGCGTTTGAATGTGCAGGTGCTGTCAGGAGGCACAATGCATCACTCTCGTGTCACCGGCCGCCGTGAGATGGCGCTCAGCAAGACCTACAGTGCCACCGCGCCCCGAATAAAGAAAAGGTAATTTTTATAAGAACTTAGTAGCGGACCCGACTAACACAAACACAATATCTATTAACACAAAATGTTATTAAATATTTATCGAATAATTAACAGGCAAAAAACAAACAATTTGTGAACTCACTGTTCATGGCATGGCATAAAATCTAAGACAATTGCTCGAAGTGAGACAGGAGTGACGCTTTCCGCGATGCTTCGTAGCATTGAGTTAGCAAATCTCGTGAGAGTGTAATGTAGAGTAGAGTGTATGGTTGCAGCGTAGCCGATTGAGGTTTTGTACCAAGTATGTACTACGGATACAGGTGGCTCAGGATCGTACTTCGTGGCAGTCTATGGGGGAGGCCTATGTTCAGCAGTGGACTCAAATAGGCTGAAATGATGATGATTATGATGATTGTCCTCAACGCTCAGAACACTTCCACCAGGCATTGATGATGATAGCCCTCGGGTGTTGCAGGTGTTCACGGGCGGCGGTAATCACTTACCATCAGGTGAGCCTCCTGCTCGTTTGCCCCTTTCCTTCATAAAAAAAAATACTAAACTTCCAGCTACGGCAACATGGAGACGCGCACCGTGGTGCTGCACCGGGCGCGGCGCGGCTTCGGCTTCGTGCTGCGCGGGGCCAAGGCGTCCTCGCCGCTGATGGAGCTGAGGCCCTCCTCGCGCTGCCCCGCGCTCCAGTACCTGGACGACGTGGACGCGGGCGGCGTCGCGGACCGCGCCGGCCTGAGGAAGGGCGACTTCTTGGTTGCGGTGAGGCTATGCGCTCCTGGTACTTTAAAATCGCTCTCGTGAGACTACAGGTGGGCGACTTCTTGGTCGCGGTTAGGCTATGCGCTCCTGGTACTTTAGAATCGCTCACTCGAGACTATACGTGGTAACTGCTTGGTCGCGGTGAGGCTATACGCTCCTGGTACTTTTGAATCGCTCACGCGAGACTATAGGGGGGGGGGGGGGGGGGATTTCTTGGTCGCGGTGACCCTATGCGCTCCGGGTTCTTTTGAATCGCTCACGCGAAACTCTATAGGTGGGCGACTTCTTGGTCGCGGTGAGGCTATGCGCTCCTGGTACTTTGGAATCGCTCACGTGATACTTTATAGGGATATTTGACGTGCCCTTTGCAGTTTATTAACAAGTTAATAATACTTTTTTCCCCTGATCTAGACTATCTGATTAATGTAAAATGTTGAATAACTGTTACTCTATGCGCCCCTGGTACTTTAATGTAGGCAAGACTTAAGAAAATGACCAATTCCATAGAGTATAGAAGAAAGTCTAGTTTCTACCTATCATCCCACTTTATAAATATCTCATTGTAGGTGTTAGCATTAGCAGAAGGCTAAAGCACACTGTGCCTTATGTTCTTCTGGTACCTACATTTACTAGTTTTTATGGGAATGATCTGACGAGCCAGACCGCCTTGCTACTGTACTTTCAAAGCGTGTTGTAAATTGATTTTCTTACTGGTACTTTCACATTGCCTAGACCTGATATCTAATAATCGACCAGTTAGACTGCAAGCATCGCTATCAAAATAGTGCGTTTTTACTCTCCCGTCACTGCTTTAATATTGCTAAAAAAACGTTTTAAAAAAAAAAGTGGTGATATTTTCATATTGTCTACGTTCCACTGTAACTATTAATTCGAGAAAGTCTTGACTTCAACTTCGTTGTAATTTGCCCAAAATATAACATAGTGACTCTATGTTGTCCCGGTACATACGACGCTCAGATTATTCATGACTTAGCCTCCTTCACTTTTACATTTCAGTTTCTTATCGTCTATATAAACAAAGTGATTCCTTAAAGCGTCGCACAGATTATTTAAGACTGAATTCCTTCACTTTAACATTTCAGAATTTTTTTTTCTTTATTTTATTATAGAAACTATATTATGTATATGTTACAACTGTCATAGAGAAACTAATTATGTTGCAGTTTTGAAGTTGTTTAAAAAAAGTCGCACAAATCACATAAATCACTCGCATACTTCTCAGAGAATATGATTTAATGATTGCATATTGTGATTTGATGACAGATCAACGGCGAGGACGTTTCGGCGGCCTCACACGAACACGTGGTGGAGCTGATCAGGAGTTCGGGCGCTCTGGTCTCGATGACTGTCGTCTCCTTGAGCAGTAATGGTGAGTGCTAACATCAGTCTCATGACCACTAATGATCATTGAATCGACGCAGGTCGAGTTTCGTATGTTCATAATGTTCGCGAGTTTCGTATGTTCATAATGTTCGCGAATATTAATTGTTAACTGTGTTACCTACTATTTCGATTATGCGTAAAATACTTTTCTTATTATTTTATTGCTATTGAATACTGTATTTATGTAAACGGAAAATAAATTATGTTAGGTAAAACGTTCGGTGAAGTTAAACATTAGACGTTGTTTTAAAATATTCATTAAAATTAACATATTCGAAGAGAAACAGTTAAATAAAATCGTATTTGTAATTTTCCAATTTGTAACGCCTTTCATCGTGTTAAATGGAAAATCGTTTAATAATCATTTCATGAAAAAATGTAAATGTAACACACACTCATATAATAGTTTCATTTCTATTCATCATTGACTCTAAATATAATAATCAAAATGCTAAATATTATAAACAAACTGTTGGCAGCACTGTGGGCTTTGATGAGAGTGAAAGAGACATATGTACAGATGGTGGGGTGGGTGGGAGCGAGAGCGGCGCTTGCACCGTTCCCTCCAGCAAATCACAGACGCAACTCTCGAGCTCGGGCAGGCCGTACGCCGCAACGCTTCCAAGGAAGGCGGCCGGCGGTGCGTAGAATTGTTTCGATATATATTAACATGTAATGTAAAAGTAAAGTAAATTAACAGCGTGTACAGGTCCCACTGCTGGGCAAAGGCCTCCTCTGTACATAGGGTACCCCACTGCGGATTGACAGACTTCACATATCTTTTCTTTTTCACACTTTTGGCGCGATTGAAATAAAGTATGAGAGTAAAATATTTACGATGTGCGCGCACACCGAACCCCCAAAAGCGTCATCATGAAGTTATTTGCAAAATAAACAACTTCCATGTATTACCATGGCAACCAATAACAACAACTTATAACAACGACATATTTACGTTTAATTCCGGCTTCGCGGCCAGACGCTTTGCCAACTAAGCTAAGCGCTCACGGCGCGAAAATCTTGGCATTTATCTAACTTCATCCTATAGCGTATTTAGCAATGCTTGGCGTCCATTCAGCATACAAAAATCCACAATTTAGAGTTACACCTTGAGTGCAGATACTAGCACTAGAAGTATTTTCTAATTTAAATACTGCCTCCCATAGACATCTGCTAAACCCGAGGGTTGCAGATGCGTTGACAACCTTTTGAAAATTGGGCCCCGGCCACCTCACTCACCAGGCGAAACGCGAAAGTATTATACTTCCACTTTACGCCGGTCTTCTGTGAGGTCGTGGTACTTACCCGGACGGGCTGCCCATTCGTGCAACGGCCGAGGCTGCTGCCCTACCACCGTAAAAAATTAATCTTCAAAAGATCCGCACCGATTTCCGCAGGCCGCAGCCCCGCCCCCGCCCCCCCGCGCCGCGACCCGCGCACCACCCTCAGCGTGGGCCGCGCCCGCGCCAAATCCATGGTGGCCGGCCTAGGTAAAGGACGTGTTCCTGATCTTTTATATATTGTTTATTATAAGAGTTCCACAAGTTAATTGCTTATAGAAAGTGAAAGAGTTTTTTTTGTAGTGAAACTTCTAATGCAACTTCCAAGAAGGTTGCGTTGAACGTTTAACGCTCCTGGGGAGGGGGAATAGAAAGAGACAGAGCGAGAGTGAATGCGTGTCTCTCGAAGTTTCACTTCACGCACTATTTTTTATTTATCATAATACTAGTATTTAATAATTCTAAGTCCCATTCATTATCTACTTGAGACATTTTTTTCCTTTCGAAAAAGAAAATTGATTAAATTTATTTGACCTGGTCACTATTATCAGACCCGTCGTGTGATTTGAAACAAAGCTTTGATCAAAATAATTGATTTTAGACTCTTTAGATTATTTCGGCTCTGATGCTCACTTACATTGCTTAATTAAAGATAACCTTGACAATAAGAATTGTTCAATAGAACGAAATATCTCCTATTGTCCTTGCAGAAAACGGTGGAGAGAAGGAGGAAACATGTGAACCCTCTCAGCGCCACCGGCAAGTCCTCGTCGGCGGAGTCGGTTCAGCATCAGACCAGCCACAGTGAGTACAGTTAGGGGATTTTCATAGTTAGGAACAGATTACTGGTTAATTTGAGGGTCGACAAGGGGCAAGCTCTGTAAAAGAATATTATTATGTAATCCTCCAATATTATTGGAATCTGGTGTATTTTCTTTTTTGAGGCACCAATCGAGAATGTTGGGTAGGTCATATTCCGCAACAACATTATTAGAACTTGGTGGATATGGAATTAGTATTAATTTACTAGCTGGTGCCCGCGACTTCGTCTGCGCAGGATTAATACTTCCAGTAGATTATTTTCTTTTCCAAGGTCCTATCTATCTTTACACCGAAACCCATCAAAATTGGTTCTGCAGTTTAGTCCTCAAGGCGTAACAGACAGACAGAAGTATTTTAGCTATTTCATAAATTATGTGTTATTCTGATGTATTAGCTATATATTATTGAAAAATCCTTAAAATCAATTCAGTAGTTTTTACGTAAAAGAGTAACAAACATCCATACATACAAATTTTCGCGTTTATAATATCAGTAAGGAGTAAGGATTTGTAAGGATATTACAATAACCCTTTTAACACATTTTATACACAGTAGGGATATTATAATAACACGGATAACTTTTTACACACAGACGGCACTCCGGTGCTGGGGGTGGGTGTGGGGGTGGGTGTGGCAGGGGTGGGGGGAGCGGGGGCGGGTGCGCAGGGGGGCGGGGGCCCGCGCACGGCCTCGATCCGCGCCCGCCCCGCCTCGGGCCGCATCACCGCCGCCGAGCTGGAAGAGCTGTTCCAGAGGCAGGCGGACGCCGATGCGGACGCCGACACCAAGTAATCATTATAATAAATATTGAGGACGCATTTTTACACGACGTTCTCTAGTCCCAAACAAAGTAACGCTTGTACTACGGGTACTAGACAACGGATAAACATACTTTTCTTTTGTATGTAAATACATATTATACATACATAAACGCCCAGATACCAGTTCATCACACAATATTTTTCCAGTAGTCGGGATCGAACCCACACCCTCTGGCGCAGGAGCCAGGTGCACTACCCACTACGCCATTCGGGTCGTCAAGTACGCACGCGCACATCTCTATTTAAGTCTGTCTTGTACGAGCATTTCGTGCGTTCGAAAATCATGATTTCGCCATAATGCCAATAATATATAGTTTGTGATTAGATAATCAAATCCGTGTACATTAAACCTGTTGAAGGATAGCATCAATCTGTAAATTATTCTCACTCATGTCTCGTTATTTCAACATATACCTCACAAACATACTCATCCATGCTCTGATAGGCTGAAATAGTAACTATCCGGGGGCAAGTAGTTCTTTATATAGCACCTGAAGACATTTGCAAAACACGTTATGAGTTGCCATCGCGTATTAATGAAGTAGACGAAGCGCAGAAGCGTAACACTTCCACGCCACAACTGTCCTCTGTCAGATCGTACTTCACCGAACGGACTTGTCCAAGATTGCGACTCTTTAATAAAGTGGGCTCCGTTTACCTAACTCACTACTCACTAGATGAAAAGCAGAAGTATAACTCTACTTCACACCGTTCTTTGTGAAGTCGTACTTCCCCGGACGGACCTGCCCATTTGTAAAACAGATGAAGATTGGTGCGCGGCTCTACCACAGTTGATAGACATGCCCCGCACTAAATCACACACTACCACCTAAACGAGCGCCCCACCACAGTTGAAAAACATGCTCCGCACTAACCTACCCACAAGCACAACCTAAACGAGCGCCTTACTACAGTTGATATACATGCCCCACACTAAACTACCCACTGCCACGACCTAAACGAGTATCCCACCACAGTTAATAGACATGCCCCGCACTAAAGTACCCACTAGGACAACATAAACAATCGGCCCTATCAAAGTTGATAGACATGCCCCGCTTTAAATCACACACTACCTCCTAAACGAGCGCCCCACCACAGTTGATAGACATGCCCCGCACTAAAGTACCCACTAGGACAACTTAAACAATCGGCCCTATCACAGTTGATAGACATGCCCCGCTTTAAATCACACACTACCACCTAAACGAGCACCCCACCACAGTTGATAGACATGCCCCGCACTAAAGTACCCACTAGGACAACTTAAACAATCGGCCCTATCACAGTTGATAGACATGCCCCGCTTTAAATCACACACTACCACCTAAACGAGCACCCCACCACAGTTGATAGACATGCCCAGCATTAAATCACCCACTACCTCGACCTGAACGAGCGTCCCACCACAGTTCATAGACATGCCCCGCTTTAAATCAAACACTACCACTTAAACGAGCGCCCCACCACAGTTGATAGACATGCCCCGCACTAAACTACCCACTGCCGCGACCTAAACGAGCCCGAACGTTCCAGTGGCGTGGGCTGCGCGATGATGACGCGCTCCGCCTTCCAAAGCGGCTCCACTTCGCCCCCGTGCTCGCCCTACTCGCCGGCGAGGCCCACGCGCGTCTACGCCTCCGTGGCGGAGATGAAGCGCAGCCGCACCAAGGTATAGTTATGTCATCACTTTATTCCTTGACTAGCAACCCGCCCCGGCTCCGCACGGGTGCAATGTGTTGTACATTTAAACGGTCCTCTTGAATCACTCTATCTAGTAAAAAAAACGCATCAAGATCCGTTGCGTAGTTTTAAAGATCTAATTATATATATGGACAGACAGACAGCGGGACGACTTTGTTTTATACTATGTAGTGATGTGACAAACCTTTTAGGCGTGTTTTTTGCAAAAGAGTGGGGAGAGTGAACCCTCGCTAGAGCCACCGTCGCTGAATCAGGTAAAACAGTTGTACAAAGACATTTTCTCTGAGGAGTGGTTGAAAAATCATCACGAGTCGATGACACTGAACCAGGTAACCACTTGCACAATCGACAAACGTCGCATACTTTTAGGAACTTGCCCTCACTCTAGGATACAGCACTATCCTGTGTTGTTTGTCGTTTCACAAACATTAATTTCACGTGGACAAATACCCAGATCCGAAAAAATTCTCTGGGGGTAACACAATGGAAATTGAACCCACGATCGCCGAAGACAATACCTTCGCAACTACGCCACGATGTCATCTATAACTAGTGTGTGACATAAATAACGAATTTGGCTGAATGTCTCGTACCAATATATGTCTCTTGTAATAGATTAATAGCATTCATCTCTCGTAACACTACAGAATTTAAGTCCATACCAGCTTTAAAGGCCCTCTATTTCGCGTTGATCTGTAGCAATATTGACTACTGTTCCTTTGCTGGTATCCTAGTTATCAAAACAATATACAACGTGTAGAAAAGGTACAAAAAAGAATGTTAGCTAGACTCATTTACATCGAAGGGACTTTTAATAGCTATAAGAAAAGACTCGAGCATTACCATATGATACCTTTAGAAAGGCGTAAGGATGTATTAAGTATAACTTTATTGCACAAGCTCTTAAGTTTTAAAATTGACTGTCGGTCTCTCTTACTTGATATCGATATCACTGTTCCAAGAATTAGTGCACGTCTACATAACTACAAACCGTTTCATATTAAAAAGAGCCGTAATGAATATGGCAGAAACAAAACACACCTTTATCATCTTTGTTGAATGCATTCAATTCAACATTTCAAAACTGTGATGTGGATATCCATTTTGATAGCTTAAATATTTTAAAGAGGAAGGTGCTAACACATTACACAGCCCAATATTTTTTTCATTTTAAAAGTTTTTTTTTCCTTCCTCTCTTTTTTATATTTATACATTATATAAGTTAGGTTTTTTTGTTTGTTCTAATTTTATTCTAGTGATAGTTTTATAGGTTACTGTTCTCCTTAAAGGAAGTCTTTTATTATATGTTGTGTTTACCTTTAATTTAAATGCATATATACAATGTTTAAGTGCACCTCATAATAATTGTTTCTATATGTATTTAGTTGGTAAGCCTTGTTAAATAAATAAATAAATATTCAATATTTATCGCTCACTCTCCAGCCGTGGGCTTAAGCTAAGACACTACACAGATATTAAAGCTTCACACACCCATGTTGTAATCGGACGGATAGACACCTTGATAGTCGAGTTTATTCAGCAGCAATGGTAAAATAAGTAAAAATAGAACTAAATGAATTTCTTGGCCGGTATACAAAAAGGCTCCGTTTAACGGTAAGCAAGGTTATATAACCGGATAGCTCTCGTTCTACAGTTGTGGAGCAAGACCGGCTCCCTGCGCCGCGATTTCCACTCTACGCCCGACCTGGCGGCGGAGCTGGCGACTCGGCCCACCCGCACCCGCTCCAGCGACGACGTCCACGGTAACAAACAGCAATAGAACAGAACAGAGGGAGGGAGAATAGGAGCTCTCAAGTCCTGTGTCACTTAATGCCTACCCTATTCGGGGGATAGATGACGCTGAGGTGCACGTTTCCGTATGTCGTTTTTCGTGTGCGGGAAATATTAAGACCAAATAATGTAATTATTTCTCTCTGTTCAGCGTTTTGCGCTGACTTAATTCGGCAGCGTTATATCATCTTAACTATTTTATATTAATAACGTTCCCATAATTATTTGAATTAGAATATATCTTGATTGGTATCACTTCTTTCGCGTTTTTCTTTATGTGTTGTCAAGAGAACAGGCGACATTTGCAACATCCGCGGCGTTGCAGATACATCGCCATATTATAATAAAGTGGGTCCCGACTACCTCTATCGCCGAAACGCTGAAGTATATACACTTCCCTCCGAACGAGCCTGCCCATTCGTGCAACAGCAAAGACTGCCGCTTGGAGCACATACGAGTACCCGGCTATGGAAGTCTATTGTACTTGCTACGGACCTTACATCTAAGAGTAGTGTGGAGATACGTAACACTATACGGTCCGCGTCACAGCCAAAGTCACGCTTTGGATGGCCACAGTATATTATGTTCCGAGTCTCTAAGAGGAGTGTGGGGCATTGCACGGTTCGCGTCACGGCTGTAAGCCGGCTTTGCAAATTACAGTATTTTTTGCAAGCAAGCCTTCGTACAACGGGAGTGTGGGGATACGTGGCACTATACGGTTCGCGTCACAACCGCCGGCAGACTTTGAACTTCCACTGTCTCCGGAGCCTTGTAGAGGAGTGTGGGGAAACGGGGTACAATACAGTTCGCTCCACAGCCGCCGGCAGAGCGCCGCCGCCGGCCGAGGCACCTCCGCCTCCCCCCGGCGCGCCCGCCTCCTCCTTCCGGCCGAGCGCGGCCGCCAAGCTGTACGCCTCGCCGCAGGAGCTCGCGCGCGTCGCTTACCGCCCGGCGAACACCGACGCCCAGGTACCCACGCACACAAGTGCACAGGTGCCCACGCGCCGGCACGCAGAGCACACACACACAAGCGCACAGGTGCACGCGCTCGTATACGTGCACCGGCACAGAGACCACACGCACACAAGCACACAGCTGCACACGCTCGCACGCGTGCATGTACGCACGCTCATGCTACACTCATTCAATAACATCTGCAAGTGTGTGCAGTATGAGCGTGCGTGCACTTAGAACGCAAAGACGCCATGTTTATGTGCATAAACCTACGCAGCGAAGTACACTCATATTGGCACTGACCCACTACTTTGTTGTATTGATTTAAATCTCAAGAGAATCATTGAGGTCACATTCCCATCACCATCGCGCATCCGCAGGCGCGTGGCGTAGCGGGCCCACGCGCGTGGGCGGGCAGCGCCCCACCGGTGGGACGCGCCCTGTCCGCCGACGACGCCGGCCACCAGTACGCGCAGCCCTTCAACCCGCACAAGCCCTTCGTGCGCCAGGTTCGGTCCCTTAGATGATATTTCAGGAAACAGTTTTACATAATTTTTAGTTTTTTTTTTTGTTTCTTTATTTTATTCTGATGTGCAATTACGAATATTCTATCATTCATTAATTCTTCGTTCATTCATTCACGTTCTCTAGTCCCAAACTAAGCAAAGCTTGTACCATAGGTACAAGGTAACTGGTAAACATAATTAAACATCTAGACACAGGAAAAACACTTTGTTCATACTACACTATTTTCCAGTAGTGGGGATCGAACCTACGCCCTTTGGCGCAAAAAGCAGGTTCACTACCCAATAGGCAATCGGGTCGTCAATACTTAAAATAAATTATCTTCTATTGATTGTTTCATTTGACGAAAACTTAAACTTCCATTAAATTAGTTCGACCTTGACTTCGTAATTAAGAAAAAAGAAATGAAAGGAGATTAAGATTTAATAAATAATAATAATAATAATAAAGTTTATTTCCTTTTAGTTACACAATTTTAGCTTTGTGCTAATACATAATAAATAATTATTTATGAGTATATACATGTAACTCTAACCTTAAAATTTCTTTGGGAAAAATTTTATCTGGGTGTGACGTATACCATTGTTATGATGCTAGTAAATGGTAAACGAATATAGACATTACTTTATTATTATATATATATAGAATATATATAGACATTACTCAGAAATATATATATATATATAGAATATAGACATTACTCAGAAATTACTTTACATTAATTTTCGAAACCACACACATTGCAAGTACGCACAGCCGCATGCATACAAAACCTAGACCAGTTCAAGACCTCAACTTCAATACAGTAAACATTAGCTTAGCGTAAACTACCATTCCAGAGTTCTACACCTGCACCGCCAATCCCAGAACCAGACTACAGCATGTCGGAGTCGGACGACGAGCCCGACAAGCCGGCAGAGCCTGTCGCCGAAACCAGTGCCAACAGTAACGCCAGGTGAGGCAGAAGTCGTCAACTGCCGCCCCCCCCCCCCCCCGCCCCCCTCCCACCTATCTCATACACACACTCACACAACCAGCAGCACATCAAAAACTCTCCCGGACGGCACTCCCCGCTCTCTCAAAATCATAAAACCAACAGCCCCATCTAAATTACAACACGAAACAACGTCGACACGTCACAGTGGCTCTACTCATTTTTATAGACACATGTCTATAAAAATGTCTATAGCCACTAAGAAATCCCCTCCAACATAGGTTCTTTAAAGTTTTCATCATCTGATAATATTTTTTAAATTATTTTTATAGTTTAACGGCTTGGGATTTTTATATACAGCCTTCTTTTTTTTTTCAATCATTTTGACATTTTTTTAATCATTTAAGTAAATAGATGCGGTATGATTTGATCTTGGCAAAATATAAAAATAAAATCATGGAAAGTACACTATATCACTAAAGACATACAAAAAATTTTATCGATTAACTAACAGAAAATTAACTTACGTACTGCATGCCGCCCTCCACAGATTATATCATGTATTTGTATAAACATATTTTAACGACATTTAACATATAAAATAGATGTCGCGCTAAATTCTAAAACAGCAGACAACAAACGCGTGACATGAACATACTTTTTAGACCACAGATCCGCAAACTACAGTAATGTTTCTTTGTAAACTTCAATTTCAGACCGGCAATATGCGTGACTATCTATGAAACTGAAGGGGAGATGTACTGTTAATAGTTGGCTGTATATTAGAACCTCCTGGAAGGTACAGTCCGCAGCGCTTTGAGGTCCTTGCGTGTGGGAATCGCTTCGGGAGTGTGTTCACGTATCGCTAATACTTGTTTCACTAATGTGGCGTTGATTTGTCGTTAATTCTAATACGGAGTATCATTCCATCGTACTTTTCCGTTTATTGTCCGTGTGCAGCTATCTCGTGTTTGTTAATAAGACGCTTAACTGTTACTGTTATAACTGTTTTATAAACTTATTTTTAATGCTGTCAACATTCAATATTAAGAGCATTTTAGTTCGGCACTACTGACCCAGACTCGTAATTTAGAGTATTAACTAAATTGTACCAGCGATTTTTCAGTATAGTGTATGTTAAAAAAGAAAACAACTACGTAAATCTGAAATACGAAATAAATATTCGATTTAACCTAATTGTGGTTAATTTTCGAATATTATAATAACTTTCATAATATCGAATTAATCTCTATGTTCAAAAATTAATATAATTAAAATAACTTTCATTCATAACATTGTAAGATTGTTCTATTCAAAAAATGTCTGTCTTACAAATCATGGTATGTTAACTATATCCCGATCAAAAAACAAGTCCAAATAGTATGAAACCGTTTCCAACCATAATAATCCTAAATAACAATCAAAAAATTCTTTTTCGCTATATTTTTTTTTATTTTAAACTTACGGACCTCAATATTTACCGTCCGCCTCCGCTATATTCGAATCCAACGTCAGCGTACAATCGCCGACGAGCTTGTCACGCACCGGCGCGCGACCGGACCTACGTCCGGTTTCTAAAACATCGATCATCGTAGAAATTAACTAATCAGCTGTTATATGTCATTCGAGTTGCCGAAAGGATGGTGAAACCCTTTGAATCGATCAGTGCGCTCGCCTCACCGTCTCGCGCTCCCCGCAGCGGCAGCAGCTCGGGCTCCGGCTCGATGCAGCACTCGTTCTCCGTGGACGAGATCCAGAAGATCCGCACGCGGCTCAAGTCGTCCAAGTCGTGCGGCGACGAGCTGGCCGGCGAGCGCGACGACGGCGACAACTCGTCGTCGGGCGTCTCCTCCGACCAGGAGGCGCAGGCGAGGCCGCGCCGCGACAAGGTCTCCTTCTGCGCGTCCGTCACCGTCAAGTCGTCCAACGACGTCATCAGCACCGAGCCGGTGCACAGCTCGAGCGAGAGCCTCGCGCCGATGCAGCGCCACAACTCGCTCACGCGGAAGCGCGCCGCGGCGCTGCTGCGCGGCGGCGTGGGCGTGGGCGCGGGCGGCGGGCGTGGGCGCTCCGCCGCCGAGCGGCTGGGCGTGGACGTGGGCAAGGCGCCGGGGCGGCGGGCGCGCGCGGCCGTCTCTCTGGCCGAACTGCCGCCGCCGCCCGAGGAGCCGGCCGGCGCCGCAGACGCCGCGCCTTTGATCGCGCCGCCGCCCCAGTTCAGCGACCGCGTGCGCGTCGTTGCCGCTCTTCCCAAGCTCACCCACCACTAGCCGCCCCCCTCCCCACCTTCCCACCTCCTCGCCCTCAGCGATATAGCTCACGCGCGTTTCTACCGTTCCTCCCTGTATATATTCGCAAGCGACGGATCGCTTGCACATTGCTCTTTCTCCACCCGTCTTATGAATCCGTGCAGTGTACATATTATACAGTTGCGTCGGACCCGCTCGTCCCTCTCCGCGGATCGAAGTGGAGTTCTCCAAATCTGCTTTGAACGGCTGTTGTGGAGCTGAATGAAGTGAAGACGCAACTAACAACATTTTTACACCGCCTCCTAAAAATGTTGTACGCCGTGTCTTCACGGCGAAGCGGATTCTACGTACTTTCTCTCTGACTCACTCTTGAGAACTTTCGGGAAACTTCGAAGTCCGACAATTTAAAATTTGCTTATCACCTTAAAGGTTTTATAAGGCACCCCCATGTCCGTAGTGCCCTCCCAGCATTTCCACAGCATCCCTGATACAGACACAACAGTTATCGCACTCGCGAACTGCACATTTGCAGTACTCCAAGAGTTTCTCACAATCCATAGAAGGCACTCACGCAAAATGGAGTGATCGCAATCAAACGACTAAATGAAACCAAAGATTTATAGTATTTATTGTTGAGGATTTAACATTTTGATATAGTTGAAACTAATTTTTATACATTCCCTTACTAACTAGTAACGATTGTTCGTCACATTCCCCTCGTGCATCCATTCTCCGATGTGTCAAAGCGTAGAACTTTCTAGAGACCCTGTGTCGATTTCATTCTAAAATGTATCATGAATCAACGTTTTCTATCCTTTTTTACAAAGCAACCAAGTGCCATCGTCATGTTTGTATGATTTTAAAATATTTATACTAACGTAATATATATTTATAATATCTGTAAATACTTATAGCGAGAGTTTTAAAAGAGTGGGCCACGGGCATCTGAACTACAATACGTCCGGCCAACACAAATCGATATAGTGAAAATTATAACAATATTTATCAGATATATAAAACATTATTTATCAAAGATATCTTCAGATGCTTTGAAATTAAACGAGCTATTGTTGTATTAGTTTATTTTATTTAATTCGTCCAATGACATACTTCGTGTGGTCCACTCTTTTGGTTCGCGGAATTAGAAGTAACCTTCTGAAGGCCGGGAGTCGCTTGAAAAGTTAAATTTTCTCATGAAATTGAAACATTTTTAAATGAAATATAATTACAAAATTCGCTTATTTATAGAGTCGTGATGCTTTAGTGTATCATCCATTACATTACGGCGTATAGAAATCGAAGTATATTCGTTGTTGTGTGCTCTTCAAGACTGATTGAAGGATTTGTTAAGACAACACGACACCGATTTATTTAAAGATTTCGTATTATTATATATTTATATAAAGATTCATAAAATACATAATATAACCCAAATTATTAATTTATATAAATTATAATACCATTATTGAAACGATGAATAGGTTTCAAAAAACACCAGTTTTGTACGTTATCGCCAATAATCATGTTTTGTTTTGTTACAAATGATTTACGCAATAAGAAGTTTGTTAATATATCGTTACATAGGAAAGTTTTTCTATTCCAACCGAAAAACTGAGTTTTCTTATACATTCTAAATATCAACTAACAATAAATCTTTACAGCTTTTCACTAGAAAAAGCTAACAGATTTTTTCCCATCGACAAAGCTTTCATCAAGTTTAGCCCTTTTGAAAGCGTAATGCATGATCGCAATGCCTTCATTAAAGCTAAATTTGGTGTTAAGCGGTTCACGTAACGCTAACTTCGTTGATAATAGAAAAACTTTTCGTACGTCCATGTAAATGCACTTACCAATGTGAACTGCATACAAAATGGGAATAAAGCAATTAAATTAAGTTAGATTAACTGAGTTATTGAGTTTACTTTCGAAGTGTCACAAAACCATATAATTTTTTTATAATGTTGGACTTGAAAAAGTTGCCTTTACCTTCCCCGTCGACTCTGTAGCAGTAGACTACAAACTTAACGTCGTGTAACGTCATGTTAAGAAAGATATGCACTGGAACAAGATTGAAAAGAATCATTAATGATTTTCATCGATTCATCAAATCAATATATTTAAAAAAAAAATACATTCCTAGTCTTCCGAAAAAGACATAGATCCATTCTTGTATAGCCAAGATTCCAGATTAATAATTTAGTGATAAAACTCTGTTAAGTAAAAAAATGTGGGTCTTTTCCATCTCGTTGCATTGTTGAAAAAAAAATCGGATAAATAGAATCTAAAAACGCGGGAGCGATGCAGTGCATATCGAAATGTAGCGCTTGTTATAGCAAACAACTAAGTAATAACTTGAATGAGTCGCGTTCAACGTTTTATTAGCGGATTGGTTTACCCTCACTAATATTATTAGCAGAATCTGTTATTTTTATTATGGACGGTTGATGTATTATTATTATGTTTATAATCCTCTTGTCATTAATTTAAGTTGTATAAATGTATTGTCTAATTAAGCCATAGATAGGTAGTGGTAAATATATTAGCGCAATATTCGATGACTTAAATAAATCGCGGAACCTATGCAGCCAAACGACTGCCCCCGATTGATTGCTAAATGTTCACAATTGTTTTGTGAAACCGCCAATTTATTGTCCATATTATTTAAACCATTAACTGCGACAATTTCACTTTTATTGGTGTCGATAATTTGTGGCGAAAAATAACATCCGAAAAAAGGTAGTCTAACGATTGCTTGGTTTTAACAATAAAATTAAAAATGGTTGACACTACTTCGTGGCTGCCGTTTTATTTTACGTTTTAAATATTCATATAGTACAGAAAAACGGTATGCATGTAAATTTATATGGGAATTTATCTCGCATTGATGGACGGTGTGAATTTTAGCAATCAAGTGGCACGCTACTTCGCTGCTATTTTGTATAATACCAACAATTGTTTTACATTTCATTTGAATCTCAGTATCTGACGTGTAACTACAACTTGGTATACTTTCAAATGAAAAAAACAAATAAATGTTTCATCACTATGCTCTGCGTTTTATTCAGGCTCCGTCTGTTTCTTTTTAGTACTATCCTCATTCCTTATCCATTAAACTGAATGACAAACATGTCTTCCAAACATCATGTCATTTGTTTTCAACCAACTCCAACAAAAAGAGGAATCGTACAACGGTTTTGTTTATTCTTTTAAGCTCCCTTATGGTCATATATAAGTTTATTTGTATTCTCAAAATCAAACATAAAATGTACAGTGAGTGAGGTTTATTTGAAGTCGGCTTTAATTTTTGTAAATAAAAATGTTTTACTTGTATGTAAAAAGATGACAGAGTATTTTATCTTTTTTTTTTAATACAAAACTGGCCAGTACTTAACTGCCATCCCACCTGATACTTAAGTGTTTCCCTTTTCACCTCACAGAACATTAATTCAGTAATATGGTCTAAGGCCGTGCTACTCCCCCAGACGAGCTTTTAATGTTACCCATTCGAGAAACAGTAGAAGTTGCTGTGTGGCTCTACCATATTTTTTATCACTTAAAATATTTACAGAAATACTCTATACATATAAAAAAATCAAGCATTATACTTATAATTACAATTATATTATTGTAACCGGTATTGTAATTTTTTCATTAATTCCAAACGCGACAAATCTTTAAAAAAACCGGCTAACTGCGAGTCGGACGCTTGCACGAAGAAAACAGCAAAAAATATCATGTCTGTTGTATGGGAGCCACACTTAAATATTTATTATTCTGTTTTTTAGTCTTTGTTGTTATACCGGCAACAGAAATACATCATCTATGACAACAACTGTTTAACTATCACGGTTCATGAGATACAGCCTTGTGACGGAGAGACAGACAGACAACGGAGTCTTAGTAATAGGGTCCCATTTTACCCCTTGGGTACGGAAACCAAAAACCCAGATCCCGATTGCAGCGCCAACTACCGTGTTCAATTATATTTTAAAACTGTCCAAAGACCCACTCAAACCCAAGAACATATGAGTAAAAATAACCTAGAACCTGATTACAGTGACCCTTAGGAAAGACCTACCGGATCCACTCGCTTGGACTCTTAACATAGCGCCGTCTATTGCGTACTTACTCAATCTTGCCGATAAATTTACCTTGCACCGCCATCTGTTAGAATCTTATAGAAATCACAGATAATTATAACTCGTTTATCGTATAATAAACAAATAATTTGTAATATAAAATATTGCGTCTATAAATTGAGATATAAACTATCCTATCTCTCAAGTTGAATCAAACTGCAAACAGTGTGCAAATTTTGAATAAAATCGGCTCAGTAGTTTAGGAGTTCATGGCGGACAAACAACGTGATACGAAATTTTCATATATATAAATACGTAACAATAAGATACCTTACAAAATGGTTCTGGAAGGTAAATGTCATTTTATCCATATCTTACTACTTCAATTAGTAATAATTTCACTTTTTGACAAAGCGAGTAAAAACTGTACTGTCTCTATTCTTAAGTCTGTACTGAGCGCGAGTGCATCTTGTGTGCAAACTTTTCAAAGAATTTTTCGCTGTAAGAGAAGTGTAAGAGACTTAGCTCATTGGAAGGGGTACATGTGATTATACGATTCGTGGTGACCGTCTTCTCAGCTCCTGTAAGCCTGTAACGTAGACCAATCAAAGTACTAGAAAACACAACTACTAGACACGCGATCACTTTGTTTCTTTTACGCTTAACCGCCCGTATTTATCTATCATAGATAATGTCTATGGTCTACATGAGGTTGTATCATAATCGGAAACAGAATAAAAATAGAAATTCAAAATAAATGATACAGACTAAAGTAAATATTATACAGGGTTACTTGTTATCTTGGCGAAAAATATCTGTCAAATATACCTACTATAACCAATGCTAACAGAGCCGAATTTAGAGGAGGGCTACAGCCCCGGGGCCTCCACAAAAGAGGATACGACACAAATACCCACAATAGACTTCGGAAAATGAAATTTCTAATTCAGACTAGTAAACACTAGTACACAACTTTTTCTTTCTTCTTCTTCTAACTTTCGCGTTTTACCTTTACCTACAGTACTTTGTACAAACATGACAACATTAAATATTAAGAGATATCATCGATCTATATTCGTTAATTGCAATTATTTATTCGAAAACTCGACTGAAAAAAATGTTCATTTTATTGGGAAATAATATGGGTCCAAGGGGCCTCCACTCCATTATTACCCCGAGGTCTCCATACCTCTAAATTCGGCCCAGATTGCCAATGTATTTTAATGCAACCTATTAAATTCTAGTCTCTATAAAATAACTATTTTGAGGTAAACACCCAGTCGTAATTACAAAATTATTATAGAGTGTGGAAATCCAAAATCAATCAAATGACATGAAAATTAAGATTCATGAAGAATGTTGCGTGGCCCTACCATAGACCAGTGGGCAAACTGGCGTGAATTGGAAGTATTATACCGTCAGCCTTTCGTCTGTGAGGGAGGTAAATGGGGTACACTTTATTAAAAGGTTTCAACGAATCTACAACCCTACGGGTGTTGCAAATGTCCATAGGCCGCTGTTTTCACTTAACTTCAGGGAACCACCAGCTCGCTTACTCCATTAAAAAACCCGCACCTGCCTTTTATGGCTATTTAAAGGTAAAGAAATTAAAATCACGTTAAAAATGTTTTTGTGTTAACCAACGACTCCTTCTTTATTAATATAATTGAACATGCAATTGTTAAAACTTTTATTTTTTAAAACTGTTAAAATATTTTACAGATTTTACTCCAGTTTCTAAGAAATATCACCATTAATACAAATTTCTCTACTACTACTCTACTCGTACAATATTATCGATTAAATTCTATCGATATTTTAAGCAGTTTAAAGTTTTATCGATATTTGTCAATCATAGAACACGTGAGGCACTAAAAATCAATAAATTGGCCAATAATTTTAATTGCGCGCGTGACGAGGAGGTAACAATCTGAATCACTGCACTTGTTTCTAAGTATGAGTTATACATTTAGTTTCATAATCAAATAGAACTATAATAGAAAAAAGCAAAGATATCTTCTATGAGTAACGTTTGTAACGCATATTGGCAAAACATGTCAGTTAGAATAATTTAACGTTTAAGAAAAAGTCGAAAGTCGAAATCGAATTATTAAATACTCCTCTCGTAAGGATTATGTAATCATTTATAAAGTTTCTGAAATCGCCAGTACAATATGAGTCTTAAGTGAGGTGTACGAGGTACACAGATATACTAATTTATTTCTTGGCGACTTCTCGCAGGGTTCACTACCTGGTGTTAGTCCTTTATCTGAATTTCAACTTTATTAATATAGAGGACACCGACGATAGATGTAATAAAATAATCACTTAATTAAATGGGGAAGAAACGAAAACTAGTTTTCTGTTATATTTACGCACCAAATTCGATACACCTAACGCCTAAAGTGATCCTGGAGAACAAATTTAATTTGATTTCATTGTTAAAGATGGAGACCATTCTCGGGAAGGTTGGTGAAGCGTCAAATGAAGGGGACCAGTTGCCTGACTCATCGGGTTTTCCGCAGTCTTCGGTCACCCAAAACGGCGAAGAGTCGCAGCTGGAGACCGCTGAGGTAACTCCACAGTACAAAATTATTTGATTGGTCACGAATAACACCCAAGTACTGAGCTGGGCGCAAAAATCTAAAACGTTTGTCAAAGGCGATTAGTAAACGTACTGCGAAGGTACCTACGTACAATTTTTTGAAGTGAACCTTCTTATTGGATGAGAATTTGGAACGAAATTTTAACAACGCGTCGCGTTTAGGTACATATTGTTACGTCAGCGAGAAGAAAGATACAACGTAGAAAGGAGATAGTAGAAAACAGAACAGACCAGAAAGATAGTTTAGGCTATCCGCATTTCGCTTGTGTGCGGAGAACCTGAGAAAAGAGAGTGATAGTAGTGAAACTTCTTAAATAAAGACGAAGAATCCTCTTTAATTAAGAAGTTTCACTTCTATCACGTGTACAGTGCTGCACACGCAATTTTTTTATACTTTGTTTAGTTGTTTGTATAATATTTACTCTCAAACTTACAGAACTGCTTATTGTATTTAATATTCTTTGTTACGGATACGGACCGTCTGCGTTGGGACCATATGAAAATATGAAACAGTTGAATACTAAATGAATACGATGAAGTATTCAAAACATTGGCAATTTAAGAATAAATAATTGCGTTAAAATCGTCGAATTTTTTTATGAATTATTCTTTAAATTGTATTGTGTACTCACATTGAGTCATAGTAATGTTTATTGTTGATAAATCCCAGCCTCATTTTGGTTTCATATACTTTCATGATGGTTTCACTGATTAGGCAAAAAAAACTAACTTAATTAAGCAGCTTAGTTATAAATATCTAATAAATAAATTTTAGATATTCATACCTAAGATAAAGATGCGAAATTCTACTTTCACATGCGCAAACTGAATAAATGCAAAAATTCCTGTGTACCCACAATTTTACACATCTATAAGCCAAAGCATACAGTAACAAGCAATTTGCGAATCACTTGGTCAATTCCTTGAAACGTATACATTCATGATTTATCAATTTTTATATTCATTAAATAAAAATGATGAAGAACTTACAGGTCGCCAATATATTTTACGAAAGAGCGTGTAACTAAACCAGTAAGTTGGTTATTATTAAAGAAAGAAGAAGAAATCGGGTCTGATGTTTTTATTTAAGGCTCTCAAGAAAAGTCATGCAAAAAAAAATTGGAGGAGCAGATCCAAAAGGTCTGGTATTTTACTTTTCATAATATAGATTACAAAATGGTACCGGGAGTTTGAAGTGGTTTACTCTACCAATATACTTGTATAGACTTGCGGTGTTGACCGTCCAGTTAAATCATCCGAATCAGTTTCACCGGAGGTAGCCTCAAGTGGGGCTATGCCACCTCAATGAGGGCGCTCAAAGCGTTGAGGCCGTAGAGGGCGCAGACGCCACTACGACTCCAGAGTTTGACCCCACCGTGAACGTCAAAGTCACTGCTACGGTATTTAATAAGAAGACATTTGAACATAAATTGGCCTACCACGGCCTTGTACACGTCGACAAATCTGTGTGCTGGTCTGGCCGGCAAAACGAGTGATATGAGTACCTTGAGTAGACCCTTAGAGTGCGTTCCCTCGTAACTACTAAACGAAACGATAATACCAAAGATAAATTTTTTAGATTCTTCTGTATTGCGCTAGTGTTGCTAAGTACATTAAAATTATATTAAAACAAAAAGAGAAAATTCGTACCACACTCGTCTTTTTTTTTTCTTTTTCTAATTATTTCGTGCAGTCTACGATGGACCTCTAATAGCTCCATCATTTTATTAATAGACTGCTTATTTTATTAAAATCGTCCATCGTTTCAGCAGAATTTCGCGGTCAACGGTCCGGACAAAGCTAACGAAACGACCGGCTCCGACGATACAGTCTCAACGGTGGTGATCTGCAGTAGTGGCGCACATCTGCCACCGACTTGCTCTCGTTGTATAAGGCTAATGTTCTACTCTAAGGATGCAGAGGAAAACGGGACCCCCTTCTTGGAATCCGTCGCCGACATCGACAAAGTTCCTGTATCGGTAGCTAAGTCAAAAAAACATTTTTTTTTTATCTGATATTATATCTGCCAACCCGCCACGGCCTCGGACAAATCGCCTATTTCGCCAAACCGCCAATTTTATCGCCTTGTTTTTTTTAAGACATTGCCCTTCTTTTAGGATAACATTATCCTGTGATGTAAGGACGTTTTACAACATAAATTTCACGCGGACAAACACCCAGATGCAAAACAATCTGTAGGTCACACAAATAGTTGTCCCATGCGGAGATCGAATCCACGACCGCCGACACCGAAGCCAATACAGCGTTTAAACATTGTTCCGCTTTACGTTATATGACATGTGAATGTGACAGATGATATAAAACGTATGCTACGGAAAGAGATAGCAGTATATAGAATTGCAATATAATTACATCAATAGGCGTTATTTGAGTGCCTCAGGTGCCTTTTGGTGCGTTAGTGTCATATCTACCTCATATTTGTATATAATATTCTAGACCACTATGCTCATCAAAATAAATTACTTTCGCCCGATTTCTGAAACACTGATCATCGTAGAAAGTAAATAATCAGCTGTCAAATGGCTTTTCAAATGTTATTTGATTTGCCAAAAGGTTTAACCATAAACTAAATTGATCAGAATAATCTTCTTACGGCCGGTTTCAAAATTCTATCTACAGAACATACACTATTTGATTCTTCCTAATTTTATTTTAGAAATAACTTTAAGGTTGATCTCAATGTGCTAATTTTTGACCTGATCTATACACACTAGAAGTCGGACGCCGAGATACTGCTAAACAATCAACCAAGCGTACGCCTTGCTCAGAAATATTTGTTGATATTGCTTCATGCGCACGCCTGTCGCCACATGGAGTCCACGCCACACGGCAAACGGTACAGGAATTGCAAAGTACCCTACTGCAAAGCCACAAAGAGCGTCGTCGACCACATGATGGACTGTAAGGTTAGTAAACTAACTGCGTACACAACTGGTTGATGCTAAGAGCCAGAGTTCAAGTGAAAGAAAAAATTTTCTTATTAATAAAAAAACGTGCCAAACTGATACTACTTACCTTGATACTGATACCAGCCCAAAGTACCGTGAGAAAAATTCTGCAGTCGTATTTGACAAACGATGGTGATCCAGAGTTTCAGAGTTCTCTTCTAAAATGTACACACCAGACATTCCGGTTCCTAAAAGTGCACCTGTTGTTTGACCATCGTTTAAATGACTCAATTGCGTGCTATGAGCAATACTACTAAGCAAATGAAAGAGAAGATCGATGCGTACAATGCCGCTGCACCATCGTCTGCCGCCGTTAAACTGCGCGCTGTTTTTCATTTACCATGTTAGGTGAATAAACGGTTTGTGACTTCCAATACCGCAACGGGATAGTTGAAAGGTTCGGTGCTCACCGATCAGCTAAGGATGTGGTACAGATCTTGTATTCATCGGTGAAACGTTGGCACTTCTCCGAAATGAGCCAAGCCAGTCATGCAACAGCAAAAGCCGCTGTGAAGGTCTACAGTAAAAATAACTACAAATCAGCACGCTCATCGCCAAGGTTGCCTATTCGATTACTTTAAGAAGTAATAAGAAGTATTACTTCGAGATATATATGTATATATAATCCTTATTACTTCGATAAAAAGAGGTACTGATAACAGTATTGATTCTTTTAGGCCTCGGTGACCTGCAACTTTCCACGGTGTTTTATATCGTGGCAAATTATACGTCACTATAACTGGTGCCGGACGGACACTTGCCAAATTTGCAGGCCGTTTGGAAAAAAACCTAAAACGTGTAGCGCCAGTAAGTGGCTTTTCACTGTCATTACTCCTTGTTACAATCTCATTACTGTCCAAAAAGCATCTTGTTCCGCAATGTTTTGTGTATCAGTACCAATTTTTTTTGTTTATTTATACTTTTTTCTCTTCATAAAAATATCATGTTCTTTATAGTCCTAATCTCTGCACTTAAGATTTTTTCAGCAAATATTAACTATACAACTTTTTGTTCAACTAAATACTACACAGTCATGGTTAAATAAAATTGTGTTTATTGCATTTTATTGTGTTTTATTAATTATGCAAATTCTTGACTATAAAGGGGAGGAAATCCATAATATAGTTCCTACAAGTCTTACTAAAATCTTCTTTATTTCCACAGAACACAAAAAATAAATCGCCTTCTACGATTACTGCCGCCACATATTTGAGACTCCTTCGGTGCTGCCAGTAACTATCTATTGTTATAAAAAAAATTATATGACCATTTACGATAAACATCTTGAATTTAGTATATATTAGCTATTACTAATATTATTCACCTCTCTTCTGAGGGAATATTACTTGAACTATAACTAAATATACGCGTAATACATGTAATGCAATTTTAAAAATAAATCATAATAAAAATAGTGTGAAAAATAATTTGTTTTATTTTCCTTTATGTAAATTTACCTGTAAGTCTTCATGTTTTTTAACCATTTTTTTAGACAAAAAATTGGATCAGTTCGCAATCGCCTTCTTTTATTTTTTTTTTGTTCGCCTACGTCATAGCGTAAGGCTAAAGGTTTTTACCATTCACGATTACCAATAACTCTGTTAAATTTTTAGATATCCAACCAAATTGTGTAAGTAGTCACATTAATAATATAAAAGTAGAACATTTTTCGTACCTGCGTTTGTAATAAAACTACGGGTAAGTTCCGTCACTTAAACAGTGAAAATAGAAAATAGTCATTCAAGTTCATTGACTTTCCTATAAATAATAGAAATATACTAATAAATGGAAGACATATTGCATTATGTACATGATATAAAAAGTTAGAGAAATTCAATTCAAACATTGATATTTTATACTACAGATATGTTGTTAATGCACCCAAAGTGAATCCAGAAAAACGTCCCTATTGCCTTCGAAAAATATAGCGTGATTAAAATAGCAGTTATCAACAAAAGTAACGACATCACCAAGTTATCTGTAAAACGACCAAAAGCTTAAAGCGGAACTACTGACGCTATTTTGACAACGTAATTTTGCTGCTGTCAATCTTCTACAGATGTAGGTGACACTCGTAGATAGTGAAAAATACTTGTTTTCTCCGACTACGCACTGTACGGGTGACAGCTGTCATTTAAATCACGCCTATCAAGTTCCTTAATTTTATTTCTTTATTATTTCCTTTCAATACACGAATGGGAATGTTTACTTTATTGCTAGGAGTGCACGGATAGTGACGTTCCTTGGGTCGTCTTACCACAGGCGATAAATAAAATAAATTGAGTAAATTTTTGATACCACTACTATAGTATGTAATTATAAACATACATATGCACGGACTATAGTCTATAAATATAAAAAGTTTGACTTCCGTATCTTTGTGTCCACAAAACTTATGGATTGCTCATTGCCTATAGATTCCCTTGACATTTGTTCACAACATAGCTATTGAATAGAAGTGTTTTATATACTTTTTATTCCGAAGTTCCAACTGAAATGAAAAAAAAAATACCAAATCTAAGCGTTACCGGGTCCATCCAATTCGTATAAAATAAAAAAAGTTAGACTCGAATGAAAAAGAATTAGAAAACGTTGTACAGCGTGTTGCTCTAGTCACACTGTTCCCCGGATTCTTGACACATATCAATTGTATAGTAAACCCTACATTTTATTTATTTTCTAAATAGAAAAAAATCACCCAAAAAATCATATTAAAGTTATTGTATTGCTTTATGCAGTCGAGTTTTATCGTACTTTATTACAAATCGATCAAAATAATTTGTGACATTTACCTAACGAAAATTTTTACAACAAAATTAGCTTCGAAATAAACATCGATAAAATCTAGTATAATATCTTCACTACAGACTTCACTCTGACGTGGAACTGACCCGTCTCTAAAAATCAATAAACTTGCCAAGGCTGTTTTGAGGAGGATTGTTAATTTTTATTCCATAGTGAAGTTTATCAATTTGCAGACAATCGGTTTGTATCTTGTGTTTTTGAGGTAAATATTCCGAACAGTACGTCTCGTTTTTCAAGCTAGAAAAAAATTTTAATCGATAGAGAAATGTTAATAATTAAATATTACATACGTGAAAACCAAGGCAAACACTTACTTTTAATAAAAAAAAATATTTAAAACTTGTTATTTTCACTAAATCCGCCATTTTGTGTTTGACAACATGTATAAATTTAAGAATTCACTCACTTTTCCAAATTATAACCTTCGCATTATTAAAAAAAGAGTCTTTAAAAATACTAAAAGTACTGTAACACTAAAGTTTTCTGGGTGGTCATAAAAAAAAACCTAACGTCGAAGGCTAAGGCGGGAGCAAAGCTCCCACCTTAACCTTCTAACCTAACCTATCCGAGTCGGATCGCTCTGTGTCGGATCTGTGACTCATTTTGAACCTAATATTCGAGACATTAAGTGTACCCCAAGTCACAAATTTTAAATATTAGAAATTGTTAATAATACATGTTCATGAAGTAGAAACTTGTGTTTTTGTGATATATCCGTGTATTTTTGTCTTCTTATAACGTAAAAAGTGAGAACGTAAGTTTTTAACTTAAAATAATAGTCTATAATGAATAATGGACGCACAGTAATGACGGATTTCAGTTGTATGAAATTTAAAAACTTTGTTAATTTTTTCCTCATAATCTAGTGGTTTTCATTGATTATAACTTATATAATATTTAATTATTAACATTTCTCTATCGATTAAAATTTTTTTCTAGCTTGAAAAACGAGACGTACTATTCGGAATATTAGCCGTTTTTGATATTAATCATAATATTTTACTCATCTACTGTTTCGCAGAAGATTAATAGGAAGTTAGCCGTAGTATTTGCATTTCAAAACGATTTTTGGTATCATTTCTAGATACTTAAAAGAAAATGAAGGTATTCACCTACTGTAGGGCCACGCTGCTATGGTAGGGCCTCGCAACAGTGTTCACTATTGCACGAATGGGCAGTTCCGTCCGGGTAAGTACCAGGATCTCACTGAAGACCGGCGTAAATAGAAGTGTTACACTTCTGCGTTTCGTCTGGTGAGTGAGGTAACCGGGGCCCACTTGTTTAAAGGTGGCAACGCATTTGCAATCCTAGGGGTGTTACAAATGTCCATGGGCGGTGGTTATCACTTAACGTCAGGTGAACCGCCAGCTCGTTTGCCACTTACTCACATAAAAAAAACTTTCAAATCAGTTTCGTTTAATTTCAAAATGTTTATTGAACGCGCGCAATTTCGCTTGGCTTAAGCTGACATAATGTAATAATTTAGCAAAAGCATTTGGTGGAACCGACTCTTTTATCCGCCATAGAAGTCGTGCTGGTTTTTCAGATTATGGGGAACGCTTGGAACAACAATCACCCGCCACCGGACGAAGACGCTCCGCATGACGGAAATGACGCCGAGGGCAATGGAGATCCCCTACAAGCGGGGGCTATCCCCGAGGCCAACGGAGAAGGCTTCCAACCTGGAGAGGTAGTCTACATTGACCGGTCCGATGTACCAGGCATCGATCTGAATGTTAGTGTAGTGTTGTACTCGTAGGCAGTTTCCTGTCCGTAAGTAGAATTCTACACACATTTCTCGCCTCAGAGGCGGCATTGCCTATTTTTTAACTGTGTGCTTTGCTTGTTGCATTAGGCGACGGCTAGGTACTCACCCAAGCGCACCTAAAGCGCAGGTGAATTTATTGTTATTTTTTATGCACACTCCTCCTTGCCGCAAGGTGGGGAGGCTTATTAAGCTTACACACGCCGGCGTGTTCGTTGTTGGCATCAAATTTGTGTGTGGTTCGAACGCAACAATATTCGTCAGCCCCGGTCGAAAAACACCCATCAAGGTATTCGTGTATACCTTATTTCTTCCATAGCACCGATGACTTCCGCCGCGTTACTAAATATTTACGCGAAAACAAAGTAGGTTTCCATACCTACTCGCTGCCTGAAGAACGCAAACTTCGGGCAGTCATAAAGGGCATCCCAAAAGAGTCGGATGTCGACAATGTAAAAATCGACAAGAATACCCGATACACGCCGTTCGCCGCCTACGTCACACCAAAACCCGTGTCCCGATGGACATTGTAATGGTGGAGTTAGACCCTACCCCGGAAGGTAAGGAATTTTTTAATTTGATGAGGCTCTGTAGGCTTAGCGAACTCGTCGTTGAGCCTCCACGGAAGTCAGCCGTTGTTGCGCAGTGTCATAAGTGCCAACACGGCCCGCAACTGTTTTGCTCACCCTAGATGCGTCAAATGACGGCACGACAGATTGCACGCGTCCAATACTTCGGGGATGGTCATTCAGTCATTGTTTGTTTGAAAGTATTCATGTCTTATATCACCTACTGTTTCCACTAAAGAAAATAAACCGAACTATAATTAAAAGGAAGTTAGCCGAAATAAAAATTGTTCAGCAGCTTACGCAATCGATATTTTTATACACTGTTTTTTTTTTCTATTTTTACTGTATTTTTAGATAAATGTTTATATTATTATAAAGTTCGTATTTCACGTTTAGTTTTGTAACAATTTTTGGTTGTCTCTACTGTCTGTTAATAAGTAGTTTTTACCTATAATAAGGTAACGTAGAATAGTAAGGTATAGATTAGTTATTCTGTTACGGTGTTGTTGTTGTTGGTGATAAATAAATAAATAAATATTGCAGTTAAAAATATTTAAAATAAATAATAAGCATAATTCGACGCTTCTCCTACAGACTTCGATTTTATTGTTCGCAGCTTATGCAGATCGCAGTTATCACACTTAGCGAAAGAACTGATGCGTAATTACTTTCTATTACGTAGCTTCAGTGGAGTCCCCATCTATCATGTAGGCTAAGCTCCGCTGTTTTTGCTATTAGGAAGGTTAGACAGCTAACAGACATCGACACTGCCAGACTTGTTTACTTTAGTTATGTTCATAGCATCTTATCGTACGGTATTTTGTTGTGGGGTAGTGCATCTGATATAAATTCTATATTTATTCTTCAAATAGAGCTGTCCGAGCAATCTATAACATCGGAGCCCGGGATACACTCAGATATTTTTAAAGAGATTAATATACTCACTGTTGCGTCCCAATACATTTATTGTAAATTCTTGTACGTTAGACATAATCTTAATTGTTATCTAAAGAATAGTGGCAGACATAAATTAAATACTAAAAATAAGGACAAATTAATTACACCATTGTTTCGTCTAAAAAAAGTAAATAGATCGTTCATGGGGCAAAGTGTATAATATTTATAATAAAATCCCACAATCGGTATTAAGTCTGCCACTAGATGAATTTAAACGCAAAATTAAAAGCGAACTTATGGCTAAGGCACATTAAACCATTGCAGAATATCTTGACGACGCCAATGTGTGGGGTTAATGCTGTTGATACTCACGTAGGCTAAAATTACATACTTTTTTTATTATATTGTAAACTAATCGTTTTAAAAAGAGCAACTGTTGAGTTTCTTGCCGGTTTCTTCTCAACAGAAACTGCTTTCCGAACCGGTGGTAACTTACAAACGTATTAATTTTTATGTAAAATTTTTGTATTTCATAAGAACGCAAGCGTCTATGTGAATAAATATATTTTTGATTTTGATTTTGATTTTGATTTTTTAGCCATTAGTCACTAACCAGCAGCCTTCCCCAGCTTAAGCTTACCCAATATATTAGTTTTGCAAAAGCACTTGATGAAACCGACTGTTTTATCCGACATAGAAGTCGTGCTGGTTTTGCAGTTTATGGAGAACAGTTTGAACGAAAGAATCGCGCCACCGGATGATCTTATGAACCCATCATCGAACGGAGACGCTCCGCAAGACAGAAATGACGCCGAGGGAAATGAAGATCCTGCACACGCGGGGGCTATTCCTGAGGCCAACGGAGAAGAAAGGGTAGTCTACATTTACTGGCCCGATATGTTGGACACCGGCGATTATTTCTATGTAGAGCAACCGCCCGGAACTACAAGATCCAGCCCAGTTACAATACCCCCTCCTAAGAACATTCCACTGGCAGTGAACAATCCGCAAGTGAGTATTTTTACTATAATAATAAGATTTTTTTAAATCACGCTTTTCAGATATTTTCGTATTTCAAGAGATGGAAATTCGCAAGAAACGTGTGAATGTGTGCTATCACTCGGTTTGGAAATAGGAACACTTTCAAACGGTGAGCTTTTAATGATATGAATCTATAGTGTAAAATATCATTGGTTACAAATGAGTCAAAGGCGCTTTATTTAGGTCTTTATGAAACCTATGAAATTGCCGTTTTGTATGAAATAAGTTAAGGTATTTTTTTTTATCCAAAGTAATCAACCATGCAAGCGATGCGTCTTTGCCAATATAGAGGTAGTTTATTGATGTACTTGAAAAAATCAGCTGGACGGGAGGCAACAAACTCTTCAAAGGCATTTTGTACTGCCTCTCGGGAATTGTTCGGCTAAAAAATTGTCCAAATTTTGGAAAAAGTAATAGTCGGTAGGAGCAAGGTCCAATGAGTATGGCGAATGAGGGAGAGCTTCTAACCCCAACTCTTGCAGCTTGGAGACTGTCTGTTGTGCAGTATGGGATCGCGCGTTGTCGTGAAAGAGTAGCGGGGATGACCGATTGACCAAAGCTGGTTACGGATGAGCAAGCTTTTCCATCATTGTCTTTAGTTCTTCACAGTATATATCTGCAGTAATGCTCATGCCCTTTTCTAAAAATCTGTGATGAATCACACCAGCACTAGACCATCAAGCAGTGACCATCACATTTCCAGCCATCATTTTTCGTTTAGGGCATTACTTTAGTGCTAACCCAGGCTCTAACTAACTTGCTAAGCGCTTTCGATTGATAACTCCGAGACGCAGATGCCAAGGTATTAGCTTCGGCGTCTGGTGCCGAGGAGACGGCCCAACACGCACTGGAGGAGTGCTCAGCCTGGACGGAGCAGCGCCAAGAGCTATGCGCTATCGTGGGGCACGACCTTTCGCTGCCAGCCGTGGTTCGCGCTATAGTTAACAGCGAGAGAGCGTGGGGTGCTGTCCTCGCATATTGCGAGGACATTATCACCCGGAAGGAGGCCGCGGAGAGAGAAAGGGAGGCAACTGCCACCCTGGAAATCCGCCGCCGGAGACCAGGGCGCAGGAGGCTGGCCTACGCTTGCAACCTTCCCCCCTGATAGCGAGACCCTGAGCGGCAGACATGGGGGTGTCTGTCGCTCAATATGGGGCTCGAGACGTGTGCTGTGCCAATTGCACCGGCACAGCACGATGCAGTAGAGGAGGCCTAAACAGGGCTATAGTCGCGCCGGGGTCGCGGAAGATTGCGTCCACGTGTTCCCGTGTCCCCGGCCGATGCGATAGAGACAGGTGCAACGTGGGTTTTTCAGTGGGTACCCGTTTCTCACCGGGACTCCCACATACCCCTGCCACTCCCCCGATTCAGTGGTAGGGGATCCATAAAGGATTTTTCCCACGAAAAAAAAAAAAAAAAAAGCTTCGGCGTCTGGGGTCGTGGGTTCGATTCTCACACGGGACAACTATTTGTGTGACCCATAGATAGTTGTTTTGCATCTGGGTGTTTGTCCACGTGAAATTTATGTTTGTAAATCGTCCTTACAACACAGGATAATGTTATCCTAAAGTAAAGGCAACTTTAAAAAAAAAAAAAAATTTAAAAAAATTGTCAAACAGTATCCATTTTTCATCGCACGTAAGAATTCGGTTCCAAATGTCTCATCCTTCTCTTTGATTCTTCTGTTGAGCAGCGCGAGGCAGGTCTCGACATTCTCGACGCGTACATTGGCGCTGACGATTGTAAAGTTGCTGGAACCGGGAAAACCAATAACGGGTAGTGCGTTCGTTTGTATAGTTCTCTCCGTAAATATTGTTGATGTTATGTGCCGTTTGTGCCGAGTTGGTGCCACGACGAAACTCGTAATTCATAATAACACGATTTTTTAAAGTAACCATTTTGACGAAACATTTTCATATGTAATAAAAATACAAAGCTAAACAAAAGACCGACTTTCATGTTTTTAAAACAAAATTAATTTGAATTTAGAATTTACAAAATTTTTTTTTGTTTCTAAATGGCCAGTACTGAAGAACCTATTATTTTGACAAAACTATTAAAAAAACTTTTTTCTAGTACATTTTGTCAAACTCTTTCAAACGGTGATTATGTAAACCTATATATTATATATCTAATATGTAAAATATCATTGTTGTCGAATGAGTCAAAGGCGATTTATACTTAAATAAAAATTGTAAAAAAAACTTTTCTCTATTGCATTCTGTATATAGGCAACTGCCCAGTTTTTACTAAGACAATACAATAAGCAATACAAGCCGTTTCTTCCTGCAGCTTTTACTGTTGAACAAATCCTTAGAAGACCTTGCGGTAACAAAGGAGATGTTGCATCTACTTTCGCTGATGCTGCACTCAAGGCTATGCCTCAGCCGTCAGTGGGGGCCCGTGCCGGAAGAATGCCCTCTGTCTAACTGCGAATACATGCGGTCGATCTTGACACATTTAGAAAATTGTGATGTGAGTTTTTGATGCTTAATTTATATAATTGATTATTTTTATTTTGATACCGCTACCAAAAATAAGCCCAAATAACCCGAAAATCCTATCCGGCTCAAAGGACCATAAAAGGGGTGTTGGGGGTGACCTCCGATAGACAGCGGAGCTGGTCTGGATTTTCGTCTGGGTCTCGGAATAGTCTAGTGGAACACTCACCTAAAACCGTCGTTGACGAGTCGCCTTCGATCCTTGCGCAGCTGGCCGGATCTGCACTGCTTTTTACTGAGACCACAATTAACTTTCAAGCACAAGGAACTAATAATTAGTAATATCGAAACTAGTTTCAAGAGATGTTGCTCCGCCGCCGTTCAACCGACGAATAGGCGAATGACGTGTAGCGACTAGCGAATGTTCGTTCGCTCAATTCGAGTCTCCCAATGAGGCCTTTGTCCACAAAACCAGAAAACCAGCCGAAACACCCATAGAATCAAGTTTGAAACGGAACAAAAAAACCTTTTTTTTATTACCAATTTTATGTCAGCGAGGTTACGGGCCACTGACTGTTTTTCTGCTTCTAGGATTGGAGTTGTAGGACACCGGACTGCAAGTACACTTATGTGATCTTGGACCATTGGGACAATTGCCCAACCAAAGCGGAATGCGCGCTATGCGGTACATATATCCGAGGCATTACGCCAAACTATTTGTAAAGTAAGTCAAAATTCGTTCTTACTCTTATTAGAGCACGTTAAACAAACTGAAAATCATTACCGCATATACGGGTGTAAATCCAAAATAAAAAGTGTATCGCACGACATATTTTCCACGATACGACGATATATTTTTAAAGTATATCAAGGTAATTAGAGAATTAGCAGCATAATATAAAATTATACTAGTAGATATTTTTTTATGTGAAAAGTTGCCAAGGCATGTGGTTCACCTGATGTAAAGTGAATACCGCCGCCAATGGACATCTGCTACACCCGAGAGTTGGAGATGCGGTGACAACCTTTTGAAAATTGGGCTCAAAAAAGATACGTGGGGCGTACTAAAAGTTTCCGGAATAAATAAGAAACAATACTAATAGGTCACATGCCTGTGTGATTCGATACGGCGCACAGCATCGATGTTTTCGTTGTTCACAATGGTGGACGGGCGACCATCTCGAGATTCGTCACTGAGATTGACATTACCGCGCTTTAATTCCGCAAACCAGCTATAAATAGTCGTCTGGCATAGTGCTTCAACGCCAAAAGCAGATTGAAACCGAGCGAGGCTCTGCTAAACTGACAAATTACACTGAAAATCTTAGAAAATCATACTACGAAAATTTTACCGAGTTAAATCCATGTTAATGTAGACACGCAATTTTTAAAATGGCGCCACAGTGTAAAAACAATTGACAGTCAGATGAAAAAAACTGCATTCTATAGGCAAAAAGGTCCATTTTTAAATGTTGTAATTACTTTTTAAATATTGTTTTTGTAAGTGGCAAATTCCCGGAAACTTTTAGTGTGACCTATGTAGTAGTGCTCTGCATAAGTCTGGAATACAAATATTCATTAACATGGAGTACAAATATTCATTAACATTCCAGCTCTAGTTATTTTGTTCGTCGCATTAGCTTAAGACCAGTGCAATCTGTGCGTTGTTCGTAATGGATTTATAACCAGCAATAGCCACTCAGCGTACAGATAGAAAGAAAAAGAAAGCAATATAATATAGTCACGCTTTACCCCTAAATGATTTAAGGGGAGATAGAAACGTTGCTAAATCACTTATAAGCGTTCCTAAATACCTTATACTTACCTTATTATAAGGTCACTATAAAGTTTTTATTTTTCATGGCTCCTAAATGCAAGTTTACTCCGCAGACGTGTTGAAGATCCTTGAAAAGTTGCTAACGGCCGCCAAAATTCACACGGTAATGCTTGTTTATAGCTCCTAAGAAAAAATGGTAAAGGTATTAGTTTAATTTCAATATTTCCTAGATCCAAGATCTTCATAGTTTCCTAAATCTATTTATAATTATTGTATTAGAAAGTTCCTTTTTTGTAAAGTGAAAACTGTAAATATTGTTTTTTGTTAAAAAAATATTTTATTGAAAATAATATATAATATTAATAAGATAGAAATACCGGAAAAGTAATACTAAAAAATTCTTTACATATTTCTATGTGTATATAAATATTTCGGAAACAATAAAACGCAGAAATTCAATATACATTTTTTATTCTTATGAATATAACCCGAACGAACTGTATGTACCTAGACTATTATCGTAATGGCGGATCGTAGTTACCATTATAAGAAATAGTCTACACATGTATTAAATCTTTAGGCTAATGTTGTTGTAAATTGTCACAGATTAGGTATAAGATCTATTGCCTATATGTTTTAATTTTTAAATCTTAATAATATCGTTCGGACCAATGTGGCAAAACTTAAAATCTAGAACAGAAATATTAACATTGGTACATAACCAGATATATTGCTGCCTCTCTGTGGGACAGTGTTGCAAATGTCTAGTAGTTTTAAAAGTTATATTTGTGAAGACAGTTAGAAAGTTATTTGCCGCTTTGTTTTTTTTTTTTTTTTTGTTTTATAACGTAAGTTATTAGCAATAAACCAATGTTCTATTTCTGAAGTAGTATTATTTACTCGTCAAGTGTAGCAAGCTGTCGCTCGATGTTAAAAAATATATTAGAATAAACACTATATAATGTTCTTTCACTAGTAAGTAAGGTAAATCATTAAAGTAAATGAGCCGAGAATCGCACCCTGGGGAACGCCCATTGATACCATCGACCCAGAAGAAATTGTGACATTAATCACAACTCTTTGCATCGATGACATAAATATGAGTTAACGAGCAGTGAACTCAAATAAAATATCGTTAACCGACTTAAAAAAAAATTAATAATTTTTTATTAATAAATCTACTCGTATAAAAATCTAAATGTAATATAATTAAATCTTGAAAATCTATCAATTTAAAATGACGGTGAGAAATCCATTTTGCTACAAATTTTAATAAAACGAAAGTCCCCTGAAAGAAAATTCTTTTTAACTCTATTCATTACAGGGATGATTTATTTGTTACCATTCCTTAGGAATTTTTATTTTCTTTGAAGGCCTAACACGATACGTAAACGAACAGTAACATTTTTACTAGCTAAGATAAAAAGAAAAAAAAAATAATATTAATTTGTTGTTTTCACCCGAAATCTCTTTACATCTATATTTTGGGTATATTATAAGAGTTCAAATCAAACATTATAACTTTGATTCTAATATTTTAACTATTTCTGAACTTGAATATTAACACCTATTATAACGACAAGCAGCACTAGTGATTATATCACCGACCGGGGGGAAGGCAGCCGAAAAGCAAGTGACCAAAGAGAATGTAATCACTACGTTTAAGAGACGGGACTTCCATAAAATATCACTTTACGCGGCCAAAGACCTTACACTTAGTCACTTACTAACTAACTTACTAACTTTGTTAGTGTAAGATCTTTGTACGCGGCACTCCAATACCAACCATACCACAAAAATACCACACAGATGTCAAAGAACATGAGTACCAACGTAACGAGTCAAATAGTGCTTAACCAAGCTAGCTTAGCTTCTTATCGATATCAATAAAAGATGCTAGGTAGAAACCGAGGTTTCCACTTAATATTTTTTTATTAGTTTTAGTAGGTAAGAATCGAGTCCGTATTTATGTCCAATGTTGATGAGGGGATAATGATATTTGGTAGAAGATTGGACTTGAATACGGACCCGAAATAAGATAAAAAACGGTTTCTGTTAATTAAAATAAAATTTTATTTTTACTGAAATGAAATTTGTTTCTTGATTCTTCAGCCAACAGCTGTTGTCCCGCTGTACACGAGTCTGGAAATAATTGAAACATAAAAATAGAATGAAAATCCAAAAATTATTTTAGTTTTCTTCCATACTCAGCGCAAGAAATTAATTATATGACGTATCAATATTACAGAGATTATGTTTCAAAATCCTGCTAAATTCACCTATTCCGATCCTTGCTCATTTATGTAGGCACACCATTCAAATATGTAAAACTTTGTGCCCCTACTCTTTCACACAACATTTTATTTCTTATTTTTTTTAATGATAAACATTAACGATAAACATAACGTAATCGATATGTGGATATTACAGTTGCAGTACATCACTAGCACACAATTTAAATGAGATAAATTTGTTAATGTTATTTGTTCTTAGCCTGCTCTACTTACATATGGCTGCAAAGTATCATATTTAAGTGCTTACATTGGCTTCATCTAAGAGAAATCTCGCCATAAACATCCTTTTTTCATGATTCGAATGTCCGTCCTTCCGTCTTTTTAGGCATTTTGAATTAAAGGTACAACTCTGATCACCTGTCACTAGTTTTCGTGAGAAATTTTACTCTAAACAATTTAAATTTACAATGCAATAAGCATTTACATTCAAAATATGCGGTGCAAATTTAATTTTTGACAAACAACATGGCACTTCTTGTATTGCAAGAAAGAGAAACCGCATTGAGGGAGAGTGCTAGCAATGTCCGCCATTAATTGCCGCGTACAGTCCATAGAAAAAAATTTTGTTCCTAGTTTCGCCAGACTGCAAGTGACGGCTGCTCCATGCGACCATGTATCCCTTCGCTCTATTAGTTTACGTCATATCCGTTATACAGTGCTGCCAGTCACAACATTCAGCCGTTCTGCATCACGCCTTCGTCCTCGAATGGCGTTGTAGTCTGGTGGTGGCATATAATTTGTGACATTTAAAAAAATTGTAAACAAAATGAACATCGATAAAAATGAAGTAATATCGATACTTTACTTTGACGTGTAACTGACCCGTCACTAAAAATCAATAAATTTGCCAAGGCTCTTTTATGGTGGATTGTTAATTATTATTCCATAGTGAAGTTTATCAATTGGCAGACAATCGGTTTGTATCTTGTGTGTTTTTGATATTTATGAAAATATTTGGCTAATATTCCGAATAGTACGTCTCGTTTTTCAAGCTAGAAAAAAATTTTAATCTATAGAGAAATGTTAATAACTAAATATTATATAAGTTATACTCAATGGGTAAAAATTCCGAACAGTACGTCTCGCTTTTCAAGCTAGAAAAAATTTTTATTTGATAGAGAAATGTTAATAATTAAATATTACATACGTGAAAACCAAGGCAAACACTTACTTTTATTAAAAACAAATATTCAAAACTTGTTATTTTCACTAAATAAATCCGCCATTTTGTGTTTGACAACATGTATAAGTTTAAGAATTCACACACTTTTCCAAATTATAACCTTCGCATTATTAAAAAAGAGTCTTTAAAAATACTAAAAGTACTGTTACACTAAAGTTTTCTGGGTGGTCATAAAAAAAGAACCTAACAACGAAGGCTAAGGCTAAGTTTTTAAATTTCATACAACTGAAATCCGTCATTACTGTGCGTCCATTATTCATTATAGACTATTATTTTAAGTTAAAAACTTACGTTTTCACTTTTTACGTTGTAAGAAGACACAAATACACAGATATATCACAAAAACACAAGTTTCTACTTCGTGAACATGTATTATTAACAATTTCTAAAATTTAAAATTTGTGACTTAGTGTACACTTAATGTCTCGAATATTAGGTTCAAAATGAGTCACAGATCCGACACAGAGCGATCCGACTCGGATAGGTTAGGTTAGAAGGTTAAGGTAAGGTTAACCTTCGTTAGGTTCTTTTTTTATGACCACCCAGAAAACTTTAGTGTAACAGTACTTTTAGTATTTTTAAAAACTCTTTTTTAATAATGCGAAGGTTATAATTTAGAAAAGTGTGTGAATTCGTAAATTTATACATGTTGTCAAACACACAATGGCGGATTTATTTAGTGAAAATAACAAGTTTTAAATATTTTTTTTATTAAAAGTAAGTGTTTGCCTTGGTTTTCATGTATGTAATATTTAATTATTAACATTTCTCTATCGATTAAAATTTTTTTCTAGCTTGAAAAACGAGACGTACTGTTCGGAATTTTTACCCTTCTCTTAGGTGCGCAAGTTATTTCGCTAAGTATAATTGATGCGTAATAACATTCTATTACGTAGCCATTACTAACCAGCAGCCTCCCCAGCTTAAGCTTATTTAATGTTATAAATTTGGCAAAACCGACTGTTTTTATCCGCCATATAAGGCGTGCTGCGTTTGCAGATTATGGATTACGATTCGGACGAAAGTGACGCGACGTCCTACTTTCGGGAATCTCGTCTCCGTTGGGCGAGTGTGGGAGACAATGGGGATGCCCCACAAGTAGGGGATCCCCCACAAGTAGAGGATGGCCTCGAGGCCCTCGGCGCAGACATCCAACCGCCAAGGGTGGTCTACATTTTATGGCCCGGTATAGCAGACGGCGACGATTATTTCCTTGTAGAGCATCCGCCCGGACTTACAAAATCCTTCCGAGTCAAAATACCCCCTCCTAAGAATATTCCGCTGGCAGTGAACAATCCGCGAGTGAGTACCTACATTTACTCTTATAATCTTTTTTTTATTCATGTATTTCAGATATTTTTTGTGTAATTGTTTCTTATTTGTATTTCAAAGAGATTCAACTGATCCGGTGGTTCATACGAGTATGATGGTAAGTGGAGATTGCTACTCATGAATATTCACAACATCAGTCATGTTGCTGTGTCACAGTAAACAGTCACAGTATAATGTTGTACTCAAATTTAACTGTGATAGTGCCACGCAACAGCTTCGGCTGTTCTACCAATGGACAGGTCCGGCCGGGTAAGTACCACGACATGATAAAAGACCGGCGTGAAGTGGAAGTGTTATACTTCTGCGTTTCGTCTGGTGAGTGAGGTAGCCGGGGCCCACTTTAATAAAAGGGGGCAATGCATCTGCAAGCACGCCTGCTGCAAATGTCCATGAGTGGCGGTTATTACTTAACGTCAGGAGAACGGCCAGCTCGTTTGCCACCTTCTCACATAAAAAAAAATCACATGCAGTGAATGACGATGGAGAACTTAGAAAACTTTTTAGGTAGTGTGTAAGATATAGTATGTAATGTATGTAAATACAACGTGTCGTTACAACCGCGACAATAAATGAACACACATATAGAGGATAACTTTTTTAAATTGTATTAAACATTTACATTCTTTCAACATCAATATTTACCGAGTTATTAAATTTTCCAAAACTATCGTTTTTAGAACACCCTTACGTATAAAACGGTAACGTAAAGTTCATTTGTAAAATGAACACAAAGCATATGATTAAGTTGAATGAATTTGACAGAGATAAAACATACTGTTAGAAGGAGAGATTTGTAGTGCGACGCTGCGGCAACGAATGAAAAAGTGTATGAATCAGTCAGTTGTAGTTGTATAGGTGTTACAAATTTTGTTTCTTTTTTATTTAATTAGTTTGTTTGAAAAATATTTTTTTAATTATGGATTTTTTAACGTTTTACATTTTTTAAGATTATTGGCAAGTAGCGTTAGACATGTGTTAATTTATTGTCGCGGTGGTAAAGACACGCTGTATAAAGATAATGTAGTCAAAGGCGCTTTATATTTAGATAAAAACTGTAAAAAAAAATTTCTCTATTACATCCTGTATATAGCCCAGACAATTTATTAAGACATAAAATCCGTTACTTTCTGCAGCTTTTGCTGTTCAACAAATCCTTAGAAGACCTGGCGGTAACAAAGGATATGTTGCATCTACTTTCGCTGATGCTGCACGCAAGGATATGCCTCAACCGTCAGTGGGTGCCCGTGCGGGATGATTGCCCTCTGCCTAACTGCGAACACATGCGGTCAATCTTGACACATATTGAGAATTGTAACGTGAGTTTTTGATGCTTATTTTGGTGCTTACGTATTAACGCCACCGCAGTAGAATTGAGTCACAGAACCGACACAGAGCGAATCCGACTCGGATAGATTAGGTTAGAAGGTTAAGGCGGGAGCTCCGCTCGTGCGCTGAGCTTCGTGGTTAGGTTATTTTTTTTATGACCACCAAGAAATACGGGCAGAATTGACATATTGACAACAAAAAAATAGCGGATTTCTATAGTAAATTTTTTTTCGAAAACTATAAGCGACCGCCGAATTCTGCTTGTTGATAAATTCATTAGTGATTTTTCTCTATCGTTTAAAAATTATTTTAATTGAATTACGCCAAAGTTAAATTTATTTACATTTGCCCTAACCTAAACCGCCAAATCTGTAGCTGCGGGGGCGATAATACGGAAGTACCCTTATATTTTATATACATATTTGATTGTTTTTCTTTTGGTACCACCTTTTATTTACCATTTATTAAAAGTTCGTCTATGCTGTGATTCAGTTAATTGAATGCCTGAATTATAATGATATTTTAAGTATTGAAACTGCCATATCCGAACGCGAGGCGCCGTGGCTCTGCGAAATCTAAAACTACGTCGTCTTAATATACGTCTGAATTAAAATTTTGAGTTAATAATGTTTCACTCATTACATGGGTCCCAAAATAAGCCGCACTGGTAAATGTCGCTTAAACAGATATTAATTTCTCTTTATCTGTCAAGGGTCAAGACTGACTTTCATTAAATGAATAAATCTAGTAAAACTAATTGAGGTCTCTGACATTCAACGGTTTTCAATCATTATAAATTAAGAATAAGTAGTGTGATTAACAAGAAATCTTGGGGTGCTTTATAAGATAAATCCCTATTGACTCTAATTTTACCAATATCTCTCATTAAAATATTATTTTATATCGTCCTTAAAAGGTACCTTTATTTTCTAATTTTTTGTTCGGTTTTCTACGAAAGCGTTTTTTTATTTTTTTTTTTTGCACTTGTTGAAAATATTCTTGCATTGCCACGGATTTTAAAATTATGAACTGCAGACTTTAAAAATTGTGAATTGAACGGCGCTCGAGGAGCCTTAAGAAACAAGAAGGAAAATTTACTGTCTTTAGAAAACAAGTGCATTTATTAATTCCTACAAGCTCTCATAAAATCAAGTTTGAAACGGAACTAAAAAATTTATTTATTGTGAATTTTATTTGTTTTTGTTTCCATCTAGAATTGGAGTTGTAGGGAACCAGATTGCAAGTACACTTTCGTGATCTTGAATCATTGGGACCATTGCCCAAGGAAAGTGGAATGCCCGCTATGCGGTACATTTATCCGAGGCGTTGCGCCAGAATTACTGTAAAGTAAGTCAAAGTTCGTTCTTACTCTTATTAGAAAACGTAAAACAAATTGAAAATCATACCCACATATACGGGTGTGGGTCCAGAATCAAAGACGTATCGCCAATAAAAGTAAAGTAACAGCCTATACATGTCCCACTGCTGGGAAAAGGTCTCCTCTATACAGAGGGTATCAGGGCTTAGTCCACCACGCGGCCCCACTGCGGATTGGCGGACTTGACATATTTTCGAAATATATATTTTTTGTTATTATTTCGAAAATATGCAGGTTTCCTCACGATGTTTTCCTTCACCGCGGAGCACGTGATAAGACAGCACTTAAAGTTAAAAACTTCATTGGTGCCGTCACCGGGGATCGAACTCAGGTTGCTCGAGTATATTGAACTAAAGGCGAGCGCCCGGACACTGAGCTATCACAGCTTTGTATCGCCAATAATCGTCAAAAATATATCACGGTAAAAGAGCAGCATAATATAGAATTATACTAAGTAGATAGTAGTGCTCTTCATAAATCTGGTCAAGACCAAAAGATGTTAAACACGTGTCCAGTTATGCTATTTCGAGTTAAATAACTAGAAATAGCATAAACAAAATTTATTGACGCATTAGCTTAAGATCAGTGTATTTTGTGCTTTGTTCTTAATAATTTATAGCCAGAAATAGCCACTCAACGTTCAGAAATTTCTTGTGCAGCTTCAGCTTTGTGCAGATGTACCGCTCAAAATGTAGAACCCTTAATTTTTGCACCTTTGTAATTTTAATAGGTTGTAAAATTGCAGTCGGGCGAAGTTGCTAAGATATTAAAATCGGCGGGTGGTCGTGGGTTCGATACCCACACGGAACAAGTATTTAAATAGCAGATAATTGTTCTGGAATTTTGGTGTCTATTCTCATAGAAGTTTGACGCCAGGCATTTGCGCCCATATTAGGCGGAAAGTAACGAAGCTACATCACTTATAAGCGTTTCTAAATAACATATATTATGCAAGTGCCCTATTATAAGTTCATTATAACGTTTTTCTTTTTCATGACTCCTCAAAGCAAGTTCACTCCGCAGACGTCTTGAAGATCCTTGGCATGGTACAGACGGCAGACGAAAATCTTTTTTTTTTTATTTTTAGTTCCTAAGAAAAAATGGTTCAGTATGTTAGTTTTTCTCCTTTAAAAAATATTTTTTTATAAAAAAAATACTGCAAAAGTAATATTAAAAAACTCCTTTACACATTTCTAACTTTTATAAAAAAAATGCCGCATGCATAGGAGTGTATATCATGTAGACATTAAAAAACCATTATAAGATTGTATACTAAGGTATTGTATTGAAAAGTATATGCAACTACCTTCTCTTTTATACTAATGTAATGTAAAGGTCTTTGCTCAATACCAAGATCGGTATAATTTCTAATATTTATATGTTATTAATGGCAACTACTGTAAATATTCTACACAACCAATTTAAAAAATTACGTATCTTTGATAAGTGCTCTTCAAAAGCATACCACACATTACAATCATTATCTGTGATTTGTGAGTATTTCAACTTGAAATGAAATCAATAAATTAGTTTCATTTAAAGATATGTTTTATTTGCTGATATGGATACTGTGGTATGTGTTGATAAATGTTTCGGAAACAATAAAACGCAGATATTCATTATTAATTTTTTATTCTTATGAATACATCCCGAACGAACTGTATGCATCTAGGACGTATTATCGCTTGTAAATCTATGGACGGTTGGGGACGGATCGTTGAAATTTGAACATTATTCCTTGGCGTTAGGGTAGAGGTATACGTTAGCGTCGTCGATTCGCACGAGCCGCCTGTGGTCGACGCTTTCGCCGCACATCGGACACTTGCCCTCGTCGCGGAGTATTCTAGAAACGTAAAGCAATATCGAAACGATTGCATCTATTTTGGAGCAATTTCCGCATTAGTGTCTAGCCATAACGACGTCTGGACGGACAGTCGACCGAACCGTTTGCTATGTTAAAAAAGCGCCTTCTATTTTCTGGTGGAAGAAAATGAAGCTCGAAATATAAGATATAGTTCGCAATTGCAATAATATTTAAAATCAAAGGCTGATTCCTCTGTGATTTTGCGAAAATTTTCGCCCATTTTTTCCACAAATGAACGCAAATCTAATGTACATATTTTAATTTGAATACATCTTAAACTTAGCCTATGAGATGATAATGGTACATTTTTGGGTGTGATATTATTTTAAGAAACTATATTTATCTTTTTCGTCTTTCTCCATGTAAAAACTACCGAGGATACATGACCAGCGGCAATTTTACTAATTAAATAATTACACCATTCCATTATGAGATAACCATTTTAGCGTTTTTCTTTTAAACTGCAAAGGAAGAACTCATAGGATCACTGACATGGGTATAACGCAATTTTATCCTACCAATTGAGTTAAAATTACCAAAAACCAAAATTCTACCAACTACGCGACGATACTCACTCGACGAACTCCGAATGTATGGCGGGGAAGTCGCACTCTGGACAAGCGGTGAGATCTCCTTTCACGATGTGCATGCCCTAAGATTAATGTAAATATTTTTTTTTCAGGACACCCTTTTACACAACGTTCTCTAGTCCCAAGCTAAGCAACGCTTGTACTAAGGGTACGAGATAACTGTAAAATATAGTTAAACTTGGTTTATTTTCTAAGCTAAGAAGCTAGGGCATGTGCCATTGAAAATGGGCGCGGTTTTCGCCTTTTTAATGGGCGAACACCGTGGCGAGACGGAAAGAAAGATATGTTTAAAAAGTGCATCTCAAAGAAGTGTACACCAAAAGCGCAGGTTTTCTATGCGAAATGTTGGCAAGCACATAAAAGGGACCCGTTAATGTGTTGAACTCTCAAGGGTAGATGCCAGCTAACAGTCAACAACTCGCGACGGGGCGAATACCGTTGCAAGTCAGAAGAACAATTGTACATAAAAGTGCCCGTTAAAGATTTGAAATCTTAAGGACAAGTGCCAGTTAACAGTTGCCCCTCAGCGGGGTGAATACCGTGGCGAGGCAAAAGAACAATTGTACATAAAAAGCTCCTGCAAAGAGTAGAACACTTAAGGGCGGGTGCCAGTTAACAGTCGGCCCCAGGGGGGGCGAATACCGTGGCGAGGCAAGAGAGCAAACATAAAAAGCTCCTGCAAAGCGTAAAACACTTTAGGGCGGGTGCCAGTTAACAGTCGGCCCCAGGGGGGGCGAATACCGTGGCGAGGCAAGAGAACAAACATAAAAAGCTCCTGTAAAGAGTAGAACACTTTAGGGCGGGTGCTAGTTAACAGTCGGCCCCCGGGGGGCGAATACTGTGGCGAGGTAGAAGAACAAACATAAAAAGCTCTTGCAAAGAGTAGAACACTTTAGGGCGGGTGCCAGGTAACAGTCAGGCCCCCGGGGGGCGAATACCGTGGCGAGGCAGAAGGGCAGGTCGGCCTCGCAGCGCGTGCAGCGCAGCTCGGCCCGAGGCAGCGGCGCGTCGCAGCGGGGGCACGGTGCGGCCAAGTCGGGGGGCGGCGCCTCGCGGGGCGCGTGCCTCACCGCCGACTCGATCTTCTTTGCGTACTTCGGATCTATCTGGACGCACGATCGTGTACCCTTTTTCTTTTTTTTTTTCAACACATTTTCCTTACTTTAGGATAACATTATCCTGTGTTGTACGGACGTTTTACAAACATAAATCACACGTGGACAAACATCCAGATGCGAAACAACTATCTGTGGGTCACACAAATAGTTGCCCCGTGTGAAGATCGAATCCACGACCCCCGACGCCGAAGCCAATAAATTGGCAACTGCGCCACGGAGTCATCTATTTTCATTTGAGGTAGCGGCAAGCGAGCTGGCGGTTCACTTGATGCTGAGTGATAAGCGCGTCGTATACTTTTAAAACGACCTTGTGTGCGTGTAAGTTATGAATGATCGCGCGTAAAATAAATGAGTAGCCCATATATCACGCACTTTTTGAGATTAGTTCAAATGAATTTATTTAAATATTTATCGTTTTTTTTTATAATATTATTTATGTCTAGAATTTAATAAAAAAATGGATACACTTCAAAAAGCCTCCCTGTATAAAGAGGCCTTTGAAAAGGCGTAGTTAACAGATGTTAAGTATATTTTCTTTAACCTTAACTTTACTGTACGTCGTGTCTCAGTGTTTTGGGTCATATACGGGAGGACAGGGCATACAAAGCTTTCTTGCATGTATGGAGTGCACGCGCATATATAATGCTATACATCTAAAACTTTACATTTGTATAGATCCTCTATAATAATCTTAGTAAACCATGAAAAGGCTGTCACGATATCTCTGGACCACAATCTTGCCAACGGCCAATCCCCTGTCTTCGAACCTTCAAATGGCGAGTTATACAAATGGGATAATATCACCGCGCATAGTAAATGTAAATGTGGCACGGTATTAATTACGCAAAGCTTATGAGAAATAATAGCAGACTAAAATCAATTGGAAATTATTATTGAACTCGAATTCTGAAATTACAAAATGCGTAAATATTTATTTTTATATTATACAATTCAATGATCGCAGTTAGCAAATAATCATCGGACATAGTAAACTAGTCCGTAGTCATCTATATTCAAAACTTTACTGTTGCCAAAGAAATTGTATCATACAATACAATCAAATTAAATCAGCAAAGCAGCCAGAAGAAGCATACACTGAAGCGGAAACCAGATTAAGTTCGTTCATATAACATTAACTAGCATTTAACCGCGGCCTCGCCCGGAATAAAGAATAAATTTTTATCATAGACCAGAATAGCTCGCAGATGGCAGAATTTTTTCCTATTTACTTGACGCTTATCGTTATATTATGGACAATTTTAACAATATCTTTATAACCTATAACCTATGTGTTATTCTGATGTATATTATTATTGTAAAGTTTCATTAAAATCCATGCAATAATTTGTGCGTGAAAGAGTAACAAGCATCCATACATCCATACGTACAAACTTTCGTATTTATACTATTAGTAAGGATAAGGATAGTAGGTATATGGATAGTAAGGATATGGATAGTGAGGATAAGGATAGTAAGGATAAAGATAGTGAGGATAAGGATAGTGAGGCTAAGGATAGTAAAGATAAGGATAGTAAGGGTAAAAAGTAGGGATTTTGGTCGAGAGTGCCGACGTACCTGCGAGCGATATTCGGGCTGCATGAGCACCTTAGCCCAGTGGTGGGCCTGGTGCTTCAAGCCCGCCCTCCCGCACTCGATCACAGTGGACGTTAGTATCGACACTTGATCTGTCCGCACCAATGAGGAACAGATCAAAATCTCCCGTCGAAGGTAATTCTCTTAAGCTAAGTCTAAGGTAAGTCTAAGGTAAGTCTATTTAACGGTAAGAGTATACCGCCCGCGTGGGTTACATGTGCCCGACTTTAAAGGGTTTGATGTTTTCTCGGGGAAAAAAATTATATAAGTCTGGTATGGACAGCGTTCTGCGTGTTTTACATACAGGAACCGAGCGGCCGGACCGGATCTATAGTTTGTACGTTGCATCTAGAAATATAGATACTATTCCCGGGTGAGGAGAAGGAGAAAGTACTCTTCCTGAGAGAGGAGAGGGAGAGACTACTCCTCCTGGGAGAGGAGAGGGAGAGGATACTCACGTTGGTGCGTCGGAAAGAAGGAGATTTCGGCGGCTGCCCGCAAAAGCAATCTGGCAGCGAGCTCGTGACGTCCGCGCTTCACATGCGTCCGCACCTGATCGCAATTTGCACATTAAACAAGAATGAAACTAGATACAGATATTTAGGTTCGGGACACATAAAACCTAGATATGTCTACCTCGAAATAAGTATACTTCGGGATAGACATGTCTACGTTGAGTTTAATTATCTATATCATTTAAACAACAGAAAATATTATAAAAATCTTTAAGCAGTTATTGTAATATTGTATCATAATGTGACAGCTGTAAGCGTAAAACAAAAGGCAGAACAGATAACTTATCTATAGATATCTTTACAGTTTTATTTGTTATGATACGATCTTGTGTCCAAAATTTAGTTTTTTAATAAAAGGTAAACAATAATAAAACTATATAAGTGAAAAGTTACACAATAAGCTGCAGAGATTTCCCCTATCATCAAAATAAAATACAAAGTACTAACTTTAAACGAATCCTTTATTACTGGTCAAATGTGTAATAACAACAACTCTTTAGAACGTATGAAAGTATGCGAATGGGTGAGCTTGCGAATATATGAGTAATTGAGCAGATGAATGAATTGAATGTGAGTAGATGAGCGTATGAGTGTGTGAGCAGATGAATGAATTGAATGTGAGTAGATGAGCGGTGAGCGGCTGCACTGACGAGTATGTAGGAGTGGAGGAGGGCGGCGGCGCGGCGCAGGTCGCGGGGCACCGGCGCCCCCCGCGCCCTCAGCGCCCCGCACACGCCCCGCGTGACGTCACGCGCCTCGCGGTACCGCCCCGCGCGGCACTCCGCGCCCGCTATTATCACCTGCGCCCGGGGAGGTGAGTTCTTTTTTTAAAAATGCGCGTTCCTTACTGAGCAATATTTTGAATTTTCTTCTCATAGAGTGACAGTCGCTTGTAGTTGGTGTTGAATGCAGTTTTAACGTCTCTTTTCTAAGCTTTTCTATACAAGAGTATAATATGTGTAAGACATGATAATCTCAAGGTACAGTGAAAAGGGGAGAAAAATAAAATGGCATAAATTTATTTTTAACCACAAGACGATTTCGATCGGAACAAAACGATCCAAACTTATCTGCCATTTCAAGCTTATCCCCATTTTGTCAATGGTAGTCGAGAAAGTAGAAACTCCTCACCGCAGTCTTTGCGGCTTCGGCAAACTGTCGCTTGGCCATATAGAGACGGAACAGGTGGCGCGGATCACGCGGGGTACCGTCCGTTTCTCCCAACAGGAAATCGATTAATCTGCGAATATACCTCAAAATAAAGTCGATATAGTTTAATAATAACGGCGATGACACCATTGTTTCCAAAAATTCGATGTTATATTCTTTAGATTTAAATTAACCAGCAATCAAGTGATATTCGAAATAAAACGTTTTAAAATTCACATTTACCAAAAATTTCCAAATCCTTTAGGCATATAAATAAATTGGATAATAAAAAATAATAGACAATAATCCATAGACAAGTACCGTACAGTTAAATTTTAGCCAAATTTAGTCCAAGTATCTCAAAAATGTAAGAAGAAAATGTGAAATGAGTGAAACGGCAATTGCACTCTGCCCTCGCTTGCAGCATGTAGCGTGAATGTAACGCAGAAAGTAATTTACACTGTTGTGCAAGTGAGTGATACAATACTCTCTACCCACAAACAGTGAAAAAAGGTACTGGAGGAAGAGGAGACCGGCAATTTCATATATGCGCAAATTGTTATATAATAATAAACCTATAAAAGAATCGAACCTTCTTGTCAATCTGTCATCGTCGCTGGCGGCCACCGCGTCGATGGCAACGGCGATCGCCTCGCCCTCGGCCGCCTCGCCGCCGCCGCCCTTCAGCAGGTGCGTCAGCGCCCTGCCGTACTCGCCCGCGTGGAAGTAGAACCTGCCGGCCAGCAGGTGGTCCCCCTCGCCCTCGAAGTGCAGCGCGAGGCTCCTGAAGTCCTCGGGCCGGGCGCGCGTCGCCTGCGCCAGGATCTCGCCGTACAGCCGCAGCTGGCCGTGCTTCCTCGCCAGCTGGAACGCCTCGTCGTAGCACAGCGAGATGACGAGGAACCTAATCGCCGACGCGGGGTCGTCAATCCTCTGGAAGTGGTCGGCGACCGCCCTCGCGCCCTGTATCGACTTGGTCTCCTGGACTAGGGCCACCGCCGCGTCGATGTCGTCCAGCTTGTCCAGGTACAGGCGGATCGCCGATTCGTGGTCCTGCGCCCTGAGGTAGGACTTTAGGGCGTCGGCGTAGCGGCCCTCGGTTTCCTTGGCGCGCGCGTACTGCAGGTGGACGCTGGGCGAGTTGATCTTCGGCATGAGGGCCTCGACCTTCAGCCAGGACTTGAGTTTGATGTAGAGCGAGGCCGCCCTCTCCGCGTTGCCGGCGTGCTCGTACAGGGCTGCCGCGTGGCTGTACTGTTTCTCCTCCTCGAGCAGCTGCGCGCACTCCTTGAGCAGGGCCGTGTCGTGCGCGTACTTCATTGCGGTGGTGACGCCCCTCATGACGTCACCGCAGCGTATGGCCGTCCTAGCGATGCCGGCTTCGCATTTCGCGTTGTGCTCTCGGACCTTCGCGTCTTCTGCGTTCTCGCTTATCAGGCTCCTTTCGTAATTCACGAGTGCCTCGTGATAGTCGGCTCTGTCATTTGAACGAAATTCGATAAGACCCTACGTCTTCACACAAAACTGTTATAACGATAGGCGCTTTTTGATTTTTTTTAAAAACTTGTATTGTGTTTAGATTTTAAATTTGAAATTTTGAATTGAAAATTTGGATATTGAATAATCAAAGAAAAAAAAATGTGAAATAGAAAAGTAATAGACCTACTTTTTGAAGTAAAGTATTGTATGAAATAAAGTACGTATATATCGTTCTAGATAATTTCTTAATTTAATAATTAATGATAAATCTATTTCTATTTCATTCGAACATAAGATATTGTAAAAAGATAATTCATTAAGGGCTCAAACCCCCCCCCCCCCCCCCCCGAAACAAAATTAAAAAAGAGGTATGAAGGGCGGAATGTAAGCAAGGAGGGAGAAGGGGCACGGTCGCTCCGCAGAGTGGCACCCACGTGAGCTCGAGGTGGTGGGCGCGCATGGCGTGGAGGGCGGGCGCCCTCTCGGGGCACGAGGCCTGCGCCAGCTGCGCGGCGCGCGCCCACTCGCCCCCCGCCGCGTGCAGCTCGAGCGCCCGCGCCGCGCCCCCGACGCCCCCACCGCCCCCACCGCCCCCCGCGCCCTCCAGCCACCGCGCGCCCGCCTCCAGGCGCCCCAGGCACGCGCACAGCGTCCCGCTGCCGACAACCACTCGGTTAGGGATGTCGGAAGCGCGGTAAAGTATCGATGTTCTTCGTAAATGTCGATATCAATGAAAAAAAATTACGTCAAAAACTATCGATAGAGTATCATATTCCATTTCTGAAGCGCAAACTGTGAACTTGTATAATCATCCTTATACACCTTAATGATCTAATGTTATTAAGGGAGAATTACCAAAGTTAATTTAAAAAAAAATAAAGAACAATGAGTACTTTTTATTCAAAGCAAAATTTTTTTCTCCCTCTGATTTTTATACTTTTTTGTCGGAATTTTAAATCGATAAACCAATATATCTTTTTAGAAATTTTTTATCATATAAAAATATGTTCGACTATTAATAGCAATCTAACGATGTAACCATATATTTTCAACTCAATTGTTCATTTGTTTCGCTGGGGTTCGCTGTTCTCTGATGTTTCTCAATTTTAATATAGGTGTAATGGGTTATGCGCATAGATTTTAAAGTTTTTTTGAGAAAACGGTTCAGAGGAATAAAACAATGGTAACGCCCTCTCATTATAATTAATTGATTCTAACCTCAAAAGTGGCTCAGTGACGGTCTGTGGGGGAGGCCTAAGTTCACCAGTGGACCCAAACAGGCTGAAATGATGGTGATGAACCTCAAAATAATTTTTGGCCTTCTTAAAATATCGTGTCTAATTAGATATTATTTTCGAACGTAATGGTGTTTAAGACGTGAAAACATTCCAATCTCATTTTATTTTATTTCTGGACACGGAAATTAAGTCAGGTCCAGCTTTTATAGAAATTTTACTGATATTCTATATATATTCTGTGCCGCATTTGTCTTTTTTAAACAATACTTACCAAAGTATAGGAAGCTCCTCGATTTGAGAGGCGTCTTCCAACGCCCAGACCATTGCGACGTCGTTGAGCCGTGTGTAAACACGTATCGCTGTTTGATGTGAACGCAACTTATTACGTGGTATCATTAAACACATTATAAAATTATGAATTAACTTGTACCGTTGGGGGAACCCCGTCGGGAACGAAGTTTCAAACGTAATCCGATTTTTTCAACAAGTATCACTTCGGCAAATTTTCATGCTTGCCACACACATCTTACACGAAACTGAACGCTAGCAATTTCAAATTCGATTCCTCGCAAGTTTTAATAACAGTCTTCAACAAATAATGCTATGAGAAATACATAAAAACCGACCCAAACTCCCGGCGACAAGTCACAAATTCGCTAAGCGCCCGACGGCGGTGCACCGCTCGACCGTAGCGCGACGAACTAGACCGTATCACCGGGCGCTAAAGTCTAAATCCGCTCACCGTAGTCCGGTAGTCCGTGAGGTCAGCCATGGCCGCCTTGAACATATTAATGCTACGTCAAGGGATATACAAAAATCGACCCAAAGTCCGCGTAACAAGTCACAAATTCGAGCGGCGGTGAACTCGACCCAATCGCGGGGCACTAAAGACTGAATTCGCTCACTAAACTCACCTAGAGGTCGGTCACAAATTCGCTCAGCGACCAGCGGCGGCACACCGCTTAGTCGGTCGTGAGCCGCGGCAAACTAGACTGTATCGCGGCGCGTTAAAGTCTGAATCCCCTCACCAAAGTCACCTCAAGGTCGTTCACAAAGCGCTCAACGTCCGTCGGCAGCGCGCCGCTTAGTCGGTCGCGAGTCGCGGCAAAGTCAACCCTATCGCGGCGGGGCGCTAAGTACAAATCGGCTCACCACAGTCCACGTTGAGATCGGCCATGGCCGCCGCTAACACACCTAACGCTACGCCAAAGGATACACAAAAACCGACCCAAAGTCCGCGCAACAAGTCACAAATTCGCCCAGCGCCCGACGGCGGCGCACCGTTCTACCGAGCCGCGGCGAACTGAACCCTATCGCGTGGCGCTAAAGTCTGAATCCGCTCACCGAAGTCCACGCTGAGGTCGGCCACGGCCGCCTCGCCGAGGCGCGTCCACAGCGCGCGCTCGTCCACCGCGTCGCAGTACAGCCACGCCTCGGCGAAGCGCCGCAACAGCAGCAGCTTGGCCACGTGGCCGCGCTGCTTGGCGAGCCGCCTCTCCGCGTCGGCGTCGGCCAACCCCGCCGTGTTGTGCGAGTCCAGGCCCACTTTGGCCACCCTTCAAGTCGAAGTTTCTCTCTTCAATATAGGCTTATTTTTAGCTCTTTTTGAACGTCAAAAAAACGGTCCACTTAAATAGAACCTGTCCAGAGAGGCCAGAAACTTTGAACTCTTCTATTATGTACTATCTAAAGAAACTTCACGCAATTGTTTGTCAATTGGAGTTAAAAACGACGTTTACGTAAGTAAATAAAAATTTGAGTGGGACGACCACACTTATCATAACATGAACCTCTAGCTCAAATGGGACCACATAAAATAGAAGAATAAGAGATGCTTCATTTACTGACACATCATCAAAACCTTTGAGTTTGCCACAATCAACATGGTAAATTAAGACAACATTTTCCCATAAGAATAGACACTAATAGCGACGATGATACAAAGCACTCACGCGCCCCCACTGGCGTAGCAGTAGACATCGCCGGAGAACAGTATCAACGGCACGTGCCCGGGCAGGAGGCTGGTGGCCGCCACGAAGTCCACGTGCGGCCCGTCCGTAGACGCCGCCGCGAAGTAGTACGTCTCGATGGAATCGTCCGTGAAAATGGCGAAGACATTGCGCTCCGACAGGCAGATGTCCCAGACGACGCCCCTGCAACGGGAAGAGTACGAAACTGAGTCTATCTTTCGGGAATTGATGCGAACTTGCTCGTTCCTGCAACAGCTTCGACAGATACGTCCGCGTAAGTACCACGACCTAACAGAAGACCGGCGTGAAGTGGATGCGTCATGCTTCTAAGTTTCGTCTTTTGAGTGAGGTAGCCGGGGCTCATTTTATTAAAAGTTGGCTACGCATCTGAAGCCCTAAGGCTGTTGCAAATGTTCATGGGCGGCGGTTATCACTTAACATCAGATGAACCGCCAGCTCGCTTGCCACGTTCTCACATAAAAAATAATTTTAAATAACTTGATCGCTTCTTTGGCAGCAGCACGAGACCACTTCGTGCTGCTGCCTTTCGCCTCTTACGACAGACCTTAGCCCTATTCTATGAGCCCGGGACTGCAGGGCTGGGACAATACTCCCCCTAGGGTAAATCGATCGATATATAACATCAAAAATATCGATATATCGATACTTGTTCGACATCCCTACCACTGACCTGACACTGGCGGCGGCCGTCCGCTGGACGGCGCACACCTCGCCGGCCGCGGGCGAATACACGTGCGCCCGCCCGCGCTCGTCGAGCACGCACGCGCGCGCCCCGCTTATGTCGCAGTACAGCCCGGTGAGGCCGCACGCGTGCTTGTAGCGGACCGAAGGCCGCCACTCCTCGACCCCGAAGTACTCTATGTGACCTTGCTGCAACGGAGCGCGGGGGCCACTAGGTACAGGGATGTGGGAAGTGAAGAAATGTATCGATACAGCGATATTTATAAAAATATCCAATCGGCCTCGATATATCGATATGTTCTCTTTAGTTTCTTGTTACCCCGTTGTCATAAAACATTAAAAGGCATGTCAAGTATTAAATATTTGACACCTACGGACTCTGTGCCGGATTCGGATTTGAAAAAATATCGCTTTTGTAACGATTTTCGATATTGAATGTATCGTATCGATATATCGGCTGAAAATATCGATATTTATAAAATCAAATATATCGATATATCGATATTTTTTCGACATCTACTCCCACATCCCTACTCTAGGTCCGAACAACTAAAGCCATTCACGACTTATTGGCATAACGGCAGATGATTAGGCACCAAAGCGACATTGGGTAATTAGGCAGATTAAATAAATTTATTGAAATATACTAGGACATTATTACAAAACGTTATCTACTACCAAACTAAGCAAGGGCGACAAAGCAAAAATGTTAAAATAGTATTTCTAAATCTGCTTCTGATTCATAATCAGTATTCTTTTACGGATAACAAATTCTATTCGATAGATTTAAAAATTAAACACGGAATGTGACAAATGCAAAGGGAATGACTACCTTTGCCAATCGAAGTTGCAAGAATTGTTGAAAAAGACTAAACGGAGATGAAAGTAAAAGTGGATGATCCATGAAAACCGATATTTTTAACAAGTTATATTCACCAGAAAATATTGTCTTACAAAATAATTTAATCATTGATCTAAACATACGTTACAGATCGATTTATCCTTGACTTCATTTTATTTCTTTATCTGACAGAGACAGGAGATTTTATGGGAGAAGGTGGAATGCGAGCTGGCGGTACATCAGATCTTAAGTGACAACCGCCGCGATAAGGCTAAATGCGTTGCCAACTTATAATAAAGTAAGCCCGGCTACCTGACTCATCAGACGAAACGCAGAAGCATATTACTTCCACTTCACGCCGGTCTTCTGTGAGGTTGTGGTACTTACCCGGACGAGCCTGCCCATTCGTCCAACAGTGAACACTGTTGCGTGGCTATAGCACATTAGTCTAGTTGTATCGAGCAAACTCACGTCGGTGATGAAGATAAAGAAGTCTCCAGTCAAATGTATGTCGACTATCTTCGCACCTTGCATATGCGGCTCGGGAAAGTTCATCGCGTCACGCTCCGGTTGTGACGGGTCCGGTGGTTCTATCTGCGGTGGACAAGAAACTGCTTCGAAATGTGTTACTTATGGCATGTCAACTTTCAACTTTTTTTATTTGAAAGTTGGTACTTTTCACGTGGGCCCGTATTAATTTCATTGGTGTTGGAAATTGGGCTCCGGTGATACGTAGGGAACTCCCAAAAATCAATTATAAAATGACTACAGAGCGAGATATTTGAAGTCGGTTTTGTTTTTCGTTACTAAAAAAAATTACTTGTTATTAAAACGATATAACAATACTACACTACATGGGAAGGTTTTACACGCCGTATACTTTATACGGAGAAATACACGGATGAGGAGACTGTTGGTACACAAATACTTGCAACGAGTGGAATCGAGCCCACGGCCTGCAACATTTAAGCACATAACCACTGCGCCAAAGGTCCGCTCTCGTTTTGAAGTAATTACTAAATAGAAGAACTTGATTATAACACTTCACATGCTATGCATGGGAATATAGAAACCGGCTTTCACTGACATATTATGTTAAAATATAGGAGGAAAAGAAGTTATACTTTGGCAGCCCTGACATCCCCAGTGATGTTTATGAACCACGGCAACACAATGTAGTCTAGTTCTTTGATAATCCCCTTTTAGTCTACCATATAGAACTTAACATAAGTACGTATATCCATCGTAAAAGACGTCACATTCATCTGAACTGAAACTTCTTCTGAAGGATATGAACTATAAATGGCAATTTTCTGAAACCTTTGCGATTTTCAATTATAAAGTTGTAATCAAAGCTAATTCTAACAATGTAGCTCCGAAACCTAACTGGACGCGAGCCTTATCATCGTCATTTGTATGATTCGCATTAGACACAATATTCAATTGCATGCTGTAAATATGTATAACTGTATATGAAAGGTTTGATTGACATTTGTGTTTTTATTAAATAAATAATAATAATTATAAATAAATATTTTAGGACACATTTTTACACAACATTCTCTAGTCCCAAACTAAGCAAAGCTTGTACTATGGGTACTAGAAAACTGATAAACATACTTAAACATACTTTTATTTTGTAAATAAATACATAGTATACATATATAAACACCGAGACACTAGAAAAACACTATGTTCATCACACAATATTTTTCCAGTTGTGGGGATCGAACCCACACCCTCTTGCGCAGGAGGCAGGCGCACTACCCGCTACGCCATTCGGGTCGTCGTAGTATTCTTATTTAACGGTTTTTTTCTAACTGTATTATGGTGCTAAAAAATTTTGTGTTGTAACTACACATAACGGCCTCGGATATGAACGGGAACCAGCGATTAGAAAATTAATACATTACATTGTTTTTACTTTAAATTTTCATCTCAAAAATTCGTCAGGTGTGTCAAAGCACTGACCAGTAAGCGATTAATTTTCCAGTTTCAGGGGGAAATAATGAGATATTTCTTAATACATAAAGAAAATAATCATGTCTTGCTGGTCTGTAAAATATTTTTTTATAACTTAAGGATGTAATTTGTCAATTCTTTGAAATCGATGGTTTATACATATTTTTATAACTCGGTGATAAGTGATTGCGTAGTGGATTAAATAGAGACTTCTACAAATAACACACAGAAGTAAGGCTCAAGTACGCTGAATGCTGAACCGAAGCCTTATCGATCCAGCCTTGAGATATTATTTCATATTAAACAACACATTTATTTTTTGTTTAACAATGCATGGATATCTTGATTACTTGTTTCTTTTTTTATAATTTTATTGACTTTTCGATATTCTAATACATTATCTATTAAAATTGTATTTGCATGTGCTGAAAGAACATGCAAATACAATTTTTGACATATTCTGAGTGAGGCATCGACGGTTTGGTTAGTAAGGTTTCCCGAATCCATTTGCAGACACAAAAAAATCATTAAAATTGGTCCATCCGTTTAGGAGTTCAGTGACATACACACGTACAGAAGAATTATAATTATATCCTTACTAATACTATAAACGCGAAAGTTTGTATGTATGGATGGATGTATGTTACTCTTACACGCAAATACTACTGAATGGATTTTAATGAAACTTTCCAATAACATAGCTTATACATCAGAATAAGACATAGGCTGTAATTTATATCGATATTTTATGTATACCTGTCTTTCTGTCTGAATGTTCCGCCCTCTGCCTATTCTACGTAGACGTATTCGCAGGCAGCAGCTAGTAAAGTATCAGCGTATACATGTCCCACTGCTGGGCATAGGCCTCCTCTGTACAGAGGACATCGGGGCATAGTCCACTGCGGATTGGCGGACTTCGCATATTTTCGAAATGTTTTTTTTTGTTATTATTTCTAAAACATGCCGGTTACGATGTCTTGTTTATTACAACAACACTGACCAACACTGACCGAGTGCAGCATGGCGCGCCCGCGGAAGAGGGCGGCGGCGCAGTCCCCGGCCATCCGCACGCGGTCCACGGCGGCGGGGTAGAGGCGGCGCGCGGGCGGCCCGCCGCCCAGCGGCTGGTACCACGCGTGGGCGCCGCTGGCGCAGCACAGGTGCGCCGCGCCCAGCGCCACGGCGGACGCCTCCGCGGGCAGCCGGTACGAGCCCAGCGCCACCGGCTCGCCTAACACCCGCGGTTGGTTGCGGTACAATTCTAGTGTTTATACTGTATTTTCACTCTCGCCGCTCGACTAGAGGCGAGATGGCAAAAAAAGAAACAACGTCGCCAACGGTTATACAGCACGGTGTTACAACACATGAACATAAAAATGTAAACGTTAATAAAATCCGTAATGATTTTCAAACAAATTAATTAAATAAAAAAGAAACGAAATTTGTAACATCCTAAACAAATACAACTGACTGATTCATACATTCAGAGACTTTTTCATTCGTTTCCACAACGTTACATGTCTCTCCTTCTAACAATATGTTTATCTCTTTTTAAATTCATTGAATGAAACTAATGAAAACGTCTCTGATTGTATGAATCAGTCAGTTGTAGTTGTATGGGATGTTACAAATTTTGTTTCTTTTTTATTTAATTAGTTTGAAAAATATATTTTTTTAACGTTTTATATTTTGTTGTGATTATTGGCAAATAGCGTTAGACGTGTGATAATTTATTGTCGCGGTTGTAACGACACGCTGTATAGTATAGTTGCATAAACTGTTGTTGATATTAATGAATGTGTTAAATTAAAAAAAATATAGCTTACCTTTTTAATTTTTTTTTAATGTACCTTAATCCAACCCTGCTAACAACAGCCGTCCGTCACGCTCAATACGTGCGACGTTTCCCGCGCATTCTCAGTTCACCCAATACATCAAAAAAAATTATAAGCTGTCATGGGGACTGCCGCCGATCGCAGTGAAAAAAAAAATGGCGATATAACTGTTGATGAATTATCTTTATGGCGAAATTCGAAGGCGGATAATTAAATAATAGATGGATAATTAAAGTCACAAAACACTAATTTAAGTTGCGAACGATCTATCTCATACCTGACAATTTAAACCAATAAACAAAATTATTTTTGATAGATTTAAATTGAAACAACAATAGAATTACGGTAGTAAGACCACGCAAGTCTTCACTGCTGGGCGAATGAGCACGTTCGTCCAGGTAAGTACATAGAACTCGCAAAAGACCGACGTGAAGTGGAAGTGGAAGTATAATCCTTTCGCGTTTCGTCTGGTGAGTGATTAGCGCGTCGGTGACGCCCTATGTGACTCGAACCTATGAATTTTGCCCCGAAATTGCCCAACGTGTCTATAACGTTTCCAATCACCCACACACACATCTTCACGCCGTCTTCTTTTTATTTTTATTTTATGTGAAAAGTTGCCAAGCGAACATACGGTTCACCTGATGTTAAGTGAATACCGCCGCCCATGGACATCTGCTACACCCGAGGGTTGCAGATGCGTTGACAACCTTTTGAAAATTCGGCTCCGGCCGCCTCACTCACCAGACGAAACGCGAAAGTATTATACGTCCACTTTACGCCGTCTCCCCCTCATCGTGAAATATTATAGAGCGGCTCACATTTGTTCACGGCGTCCTGCTCGTCTCCTACCGCGATGCACTGGTAGACCGTGACCTCTGTCAAGTTGGTCAGCGTCAGCGCCCTGGTCCCGTAGACGGAGTGGAGCGGCGGTAGGGTTGTCACGTACACGCTGAGGTAGGCCCTACCGGCGGCCGCCAGGAGCCTGCCGTCGGAGCTCCACGAGCACCGCTCGGCACCCCCGGCAGGCGTCACGGTCCCCGACACCTCCCCGTTATCCCAAATCGATATCAATTTCAACCTAAAAGCGAACGGTTTAAGGGCTAATATTAAACAGACAATAAATATATCGCACTGCGGTTCCGTATGCCATAACAGCGTTACGGTGTAGGTAAACTTTCGTCAGTACTTAGGACTTTAAAATTTTCCAATTAACTATTTCGCTTATCACGAACAATTGACCACCACAGCCACGCCCTTTCCACACTTAATAACGAGTATACAATATGTTATGTATGTATAAGTATGCGTGCCTGCGCCGCGCGCCCTGTCAATAAATCAGTGCATAGCAAGCTACCGGTTGTTTAACTCGCTCCCTGCCCGTATACATAACACAATACATGCCAACAAAAATCTATGGTCATGAACTGTGATTTTATAGCACATCTATGATCATCGCTTGCAAAAACTGATAGCAAAGTGTAAATGAATTTATCAGCAAATTTTTCTTTTATTTGAGAAGGTGGCAAGCGAGCTGGCGGTTAAATGATAACCGCCGCCCATTAAAATTTGCAACACACGTAGGGTACAGATGCGATGCCGACGTTTAATGAAGTGGGACCTGGCTACCTCACTGCTTTTTTTTTAATTATCCAGACGAAACTGACCAATTGTGCAACAGAGAAGACTGTTGCGTGGCCTACTACAGTTCAAATATAATATTGTAACAACTAAATGTTTTATCTTTAATGTGAAATATAAAATTGTCTGTACATAAATCTTCACACGCCATTTTTACTCGTCATATCACAAAAAACTAAGAACTCTATTTACAAAGTTATCATAATAAAAATAAGCTTACTGTCCATCACCACAAGACGCCGCTTGGTTGCCAAAAACGGCCACATCTGTGAGATTCTCCTTGTGATTCTTCACTTGGAATAACTCCTCCCCAACTTCTTTTAAATGTGTTGATATGGATATTATGTAACCACCACTGAATCCTATAAGTATATAACCATCGCCGTACCAATTGTATGAGACTATAGAGCCATAACGTTGTTGAAATGCCAGTTCTATTGGATTTTCAGGATTAAGAAGATTGTAAAGATACAAAGTCCGTTTCCCAACCACTAGACTGATCTGAGGAAAAGATGTAATTATTTTAATTGCTATGATTAATTTGGATATTTATCATTTTTTATACCATCGAAAAGTGTTCCAATTATTGTAACAGTTATATCTACGATTACAATAATTGTAACACTTTTCTAATCACAACTACTGCTTCAGTAACGCCATAATCTAATTTCGTATACATGTTTTAACATTAAGTTCAAATAAATTTATAACAATGTCTGTTTACTAAAATAATAGGAAAAATTTATGACAAAAGAAAAACTTTGAACCTGATGATTGTAAATAACAATACCAATTTTAAGCATATTGTCCTCAAATAAAAATAAAAAGTTTAACTAACTGTGTTTTCCCCTGCCACCCTCTCATCCATTTTCATTTCAGAAAACTGCAAGTCATTTGGCAAATCTCTAAGAGTGATCATTCGAAGTGTGTCTCCATCTGAATTATTTATTGAAAGACTCTTGTCTTCAGAAGCTAATACTAGTATGCTGTCTCTGTTCCAAGCAGCACATGTGATTTTCTTGGTATGCTTACCAATAATTGGTATCCTCCTGAAGACAATAATTACAATAATTTAACACATTATTGTCATTACTAACATACCTTTGTATTACAAATTTATTATAAAATAATGTAAAAAAATACATAATTAAAAACTAACTTAGTAGTGTGATGGTTATATAATGCCAAATTCCCTTTCTGTGTTCCTATAGCCAACAATGGCTCTCCAAATGACCATGCAAGGCAGGAAGGTGATTCACGTAAGCCAGTTTCAATATTGACACGCTTATTTGCATGACACTCCCAAAGTAAAACTGAATTACTGTTTGGACTTATAATAGCTAAGTAATCACCATCATTGTCCCATTGCATTCCTGCACAAAGTCTGAAACATAATGAAAGCTTTAGAAAAAGTAATATTAAGATTGTGCATTTTACTAATTTCTTTTTATACAATGTGTTAGATATTTAATTTATTACTAAATTCAATATAAAGTAAATAAAATCATAGAATACTTTAAAAAAATAAATAAATACAAAATCAAAACAAGAACATAGAACCATGTAAAATATTAGGCAAACAATATTCTGAAATAGAAATTTACACAGAAAAAAGCAAGGTCTATAATATTATTTCTTTAGTAAGACTTTATTATGGTTTGTATAAAAAAACTTACCCTTGTAATTTCAACCTTTCTATTAATTGACCGGAGCGATCATGTATAGCTACGGTTGCATCTGTACCTGTTGTTGCAAGAAGAGATCTTGATTCACCCTTCTGCCATAAAAAATACAACTCCCCTAAGCCATGGGGTTGTTCGAGAGTATATAATAGCTAAAAACAAATGTTATTTCAATTAAAAAAGATATTAGAAATTCTGGATATTTTAGGTGACAATAATTTACTACTATCTATAATATAACTATATTATTCATAAAATAATAACAATTTTTATTGATTAAATGAATAGCATTAATACCTTTGGGGCAGACATATTGATGATTTTGTATGTAAATCTGCATTTATTTAATGTTTAACTTTTGTCGTACAGTGAAATAAACTTAAGTATAGCATTCTCATCAACCGAATGGATGCAATAATCTTCAGGTATATAAATACGCTCTGTGATAATCTTTGTTTGTATTGATATTTTGTTACCCAGAAATGTTGCTAAGCAACAGTACTACTACCATCAGCCGCTACAGATTAAAAATAAAAATAATAGTACACTACACCGCAATGTACATATCGTACATCACACAACATAAAGATAAAACCCGATTCACAGTGGTCAAGTGTTTAGTGAATTACATAAGTACAGTAGTGTAAATGTAAACCATCGGACAGTAGCGAGTTAACATAGCTTGCAAGCAAGGGCGGATCCAGCTTTGGTGCCGGGGGGGGGGGGGGGGGGTGTCACGTAGTCGTGGTCAAGTGATAAGAAGTTTAAATTTTTATAATCATACCCAGTCAGATAACAGCTACCGATCGAGCCGAGGTCCGGCCCCCTCGGGCACCCTCGAATCGGAATGCTAAACGCGTGCTGAGTGACAGCCCAAGCCGAGGTCCCCTCTGGGGGACCCTTGAGCCAGATCACTCCATGGAGCCCCCGCCAAAGCGCCCTAAGAGCTAGGCGGCCTCCCAAACCGGTGAATTAAATAGCGTGACGGACCATAACGCGTAATAGTAAATACGCGAGGTTCAGGCTAGGCGCCTCGAGCGCCCGGCCACCTCAAGTCCGTCGGATCTGTGAAGGCCCCTAAGGCCAACAGTGGCTCATCCAGCCCAAAAAAAAAAAAAAAAAAAAAAAAAAAATATAATCATAGATACAAAAAGCAGGTATTTTTAAACGACTTAAAAGAAGGAGGTTATCAATTCAGATGTTTATATATTTTTTAAGTATGTTCGGGATTAACATTGTCATATATAGACGGATTTGCAAAGTTTTATTTGGTTCATAACACATTCGTTACTTTTTATTATCTTATGTTATACAGGGTGCCTTTTATAAAGGTGCCCAAATTCACACAGGAGGTTCAAACTCGGTAGTATAACCGTTTATTGAAATAAAAACTTGTTTTAAAAATTGGCATTCTATTCCCTAAAAAAACAGAACTTGTTGAAAATGCGGTATTCATTCATAAATGCGTCGTATACTTTTGAAACGAACTTGTGTGCGTGTAAGTTATAAATGATAGCGCGTAAAATAAATGAGTTGCCCATAAATCACGCACTTTTGAGATAAGTTCAAATGAATGTACTTAATTACGAGTATTTTAAATATTGCACTAAAGAACTCGTCATGACGAATCAAACGAGCCGAGATACAATAGGGTTGCGTTGTTTCTTTACTGAGTTCATTTGATTATCTTCCATCTCCATCATCAGATCAGTTCCTGGTCACCATCTAAAAATTAAGTACTCGCCAGGATGAATCAAACGAGCCGAAACTCGATGGGGTTGAGTCGTAGTTTTACAGAATGGTCATAGGAACCTCACAGAATAGACATCACAGAAGATCGGCGTTAAGTACTTCTGCGTTTTTTCTGGTGAGTGAGGTAGCCGGAGCCCACTTTATTGTAAGGAGAAAACGCATCTGTAACTCTATGCATATGTCCATGGACGGCTAAAGATGGAGCTCCATCATTAGATCCTGGTTACCTATGAAAGACAAACTACTCGTCAATACGATTCAAATGTACCCAAACGCGATGAGGCTCTGTCATTTCATTGCGAAGTTCCTTTGGCCGCCTTCCAGCTCCATCATGAAATCAGCACCATGTCATAAAAATATTGCATTGTCTCGCGATTTACACATGTATACAAAATTTCAGCTGAACCGCTAACCGGAAAGTAGATCAAATTTAATTTGCAAGATTTGATGACAAACATTAAAATATTGTAAAAATGTTCATAAAATGAAAACTACTTGGCCAAACTATGGTAAATTTTTATGGGACCAAATGGCAACTATTCTATATCAAACTAAAGAAGAATCTCGTAAATCGGATCATAAATCTCAACGTAATCGGTGTACATACATCGAAAAAAAATATACCAATCGAATTGAAAAACTCCTCCCTTTTAAGTCGGTTAAAAATATTATATTAATTTAAATTAATATTGAAGGTACTTACATAAAATCTATATTTATAATATATAAAATAAATATTTAAAAATATTACGTTTAACAATTTTAATTAGTGATCCACCTAGGTCCTGGACCCAGCCCAGGGGGGGGGTCACGACCCCCATGACCAATCTACTTGACTGTCCTTGACGAATGGAAATCGGATTTCATGTAAAGCACTGTCCTTGACCAATGTAAATCGGGCTTAATGTGACTTAATAATATTGAACATTTTGGGAGAGATGCCCAACGAGTTGCAGTTCGGTGCCCGTGAATATCATTTAAATATGAATATCATTTCGGTTCCGGTTCAACCCGGCTCCTTCCATCAATCAAAGACGAAACTGAATTATGTATATACTATTCATGATATTTACAGATACATCGCCGTACTTAGCCGGTCGAGCTGTAACATAATATCAACTTTATCTATACTATCACTTTTTTAATTATTTCAAATTCCAAAAACAAAAAAAATGTACTTATTATCTCTACATATATATTATTTCGCAACCGTGTTGTTATCGGTACGTCATAACATCCATAATTTTTTATCAACCCTAATGATCCAAAACCAAAGCTTGTGCGCCTAAAACCTACGTTTAATTTCTAATAATGCCATCTACTGACAACTTGTTCCAATGAAAGATAGCAAAGTAAACAGAATTTTAACATTTAAGTACCACGACCTCACAGAAGACCAGCGTGAAGTGGAAGTATGACAAATACTTTCGCGTTTCGTCTGGTGAGTGAGGTAGCCGGAGCCCAATTTTAAGAAGGTTGTCAACGCATTTGTAACCCTCGGGTGTAGTTGATGTCCATGGGCGGCGGTATTCTATTCTAAGTGAATCAAATCAAGTGACCCGTCTGCTCGTTTGGCAACTTTTCGCATAAAAAAAAATATTTCTTCAAAAGATACGAGCAGACGATAGAGCGATAGGCAATGGATTTAAAGAAATATATCTATGGTTAAATAATAATAATTTGTAAAACATTTAGATCCCGTATGTGGATACGGAATAAGGAATTATAAACTTAAATCTTGGGATCTGATCATGGCCCTAGGAAATTCAGTTAGATGGCGGAATAATATATCCAATAAGTAACATTTTGAATAATAAGCAAATAAATATTTTTTTTTATTTCAAACGATCGAATTAAATATATGTTTTGAGAAATTGTTCATGCGTTATATTCAAGGAAGAACTAGTTTGTGACCTAAACCAGTTGCATGTTTCATAACATATTAAGATTAATGAATAATTATATAGTTATAAGTACAGACTATAGACCGACGTCACATTACATTCAGGGCAAGAAATGTGGTGCCATTACTCTCCAGAAGAGCCGTAGAGCGCTTCCAGGGTTTGCCCTTAAGCGCCACTCATTCGAGTTGCAGCAACGGTTCACATTCACAGTCACACTCCCCGATACCACCGAAAACTATCGATAGGCGTTAAATTAACGAAAATGCTAAATGCATTGTTGATATTCCGTCAAAGCATTTAAGTTTAACATTTATGAATCAACTAGGTTGAATAATTCAACAGTGTTTATGACTATAGCTCGTTAAAAAGACTTAATTCTATAGCGCAAACGCAACTTAGGTAGTTACTACGTTGTTAAAAATAAAGAAAATAACAACACGACTGCAATATGTTCGTCTTTGCCAGCTTTTTCAGCTGCGGTTTCCAGATTACGCATTGAAGCGCACTGACCACTAGATTAAGAAGACGACAATCTCACCACGCGAAATTCTCGATCTTATCCACCTTGTTTACATTGTTCTAACGTGCTTCCTTTACAGCAAAACACTTTCTCATATGACGTTTTTGTTAAAGTGCACTCTCTCCTCGCTGTTCTGGCATCACACCTTTACTTTTCACGCTTTACACAACCCTCATATCATTCCTCAACAGGTCAGTAAGTTTGACGAAGAAGGTTCAATATCTTGGGGGCACGTTCGACACCGACTTATCGTTCCGCACCCACATTGAAAACGTTATAAAAAGAGCCGCATTTGTTTCCGTCCGACTTCACTAGAAATAAATGTAGCACGACCTTGATACGTTTGCATGTCTTTCGCACGTGAGCAAAGGTCAGCTGAAAAGATCTTACAAAATAAATTCATCCGCATAGTAACTGGGGCACGATGGTAACAAAAAAATTACGGCCTGCATAGCGACTACAGATATATCCAAATGTGACTGTTGCAATGCGTCCGCGTAACGTCTTCATCGACTAGATCGGGAATGGCAATGAAAATCACCTCAGACCCATCGGGGGCGCTGCCTGATAACACTACACACTCTTAGTGCTAACTAAAGTTATGTGAAAAGTTGACAAGCCAGCAGGCAGTCATCCCATTAAAATAGGGCCCCGGTTACCGCACTCAGCAGGAGAAACGCGAAAGTATAATATCCACTTCACTGTGAGGCCTTGGTACAACGCCCTCTACGAGCACTGTGTAACCATATAGTGGACAGTTCACACACCCTACTTTGAGAACCCCATCACATAACCAGGGCATGCACAAACATGCGTAGTCAACATAGTCATTTACTTAGGCTCCAACCAACTCATGGAAACTAACATTTACAAGGGTTCATTATTAGATGATGCTTTATATAGTCTCCAAACTGAAAGCGTAACTTAAGACATGACATATAATAAGATATGTCCGCTAAGCCAGAGTATCTCGACCAGAACCTGAATGGTGCAGGTTCGACTCCAATCGGTGCCTGCATATTATCTTTTTTAAATCTCTAAATATAAAAAGTAAATAATGATTGTATGACTAATGATGACAGTAATACACCAACAATGTAATTTTAAGACATAAAGGTTGTAATAAATAAAATAAACATTTCACATTTCATTCAATGGCCTTATTCCTAATATTTCTAAGCTGGTTTTCACAACCATACGAGCATTGTGAAAGACTAGTAATCTCTGGGATGCAACATCACCGGATTCATTCTTTACATTCAGCTCATTAAACATCCTATTAACATATCTTGCTAAACGAAACAGGTAGTTGACTATAATACATGCTTCACTCTCGACAAATGCTCTATGTAAAATGTCCTCAAACCTAGCTAACTCTGCTACAACATCACCAACAACTTCTTCTTGGAGGTATTCAGGTATACAATCATTAGGAATCTTTACACCACAATTCTTTTCCAAACTCAGCAATCTACAGTGGAGGTATTGAAGTTTTATTCCGCTATCACCCTCACTTTGCAGTGCTCTGTCCCAGTCAAAGATGTAGTCTTTTTGCCTCTTTTGCTTTAAATCATTTATAACAACAGCAGTTATGCCTAATATATCACATGTTTCCTCATTCATGGCAGAATTTCTTGTATCTGTGAATAGAAAAACATAATTCTAATGTCAGTAAAAGTTGCAATTTTACAATTTTTTATAAAAATATACATATTTAACATTCATAATATCATCCTCTTCATCATTTCTTTATAAAAGTTAGGCAAAAATAAACAACCAGAAGTGTTCATTGGTGTATTCATTGAAAACCGCCAAAAAAGAAAAGAAGAAGAAGAAGTTACAATTTTATGCCATGGGTAATATTTAATCAGTTGCTGTGCATTTTTTTAATTAAAAAAAAAATTACCCTATCATTAAAAATCTAATTTGATTTAAATAAGTAAAAATAAGTAAAAGGAAGGAAATGTGTAACATGAATCAGGAACAAGAGTTTGTCTACTACTACATTTATCAAAACAGTAATTTATAAAGGTATTTCTAGTATCATAATTTCACTCTATTATTGATTAGGCTAATTTATAAGGTAACATACACAGATAGAATTGAAAAATGTATTACTTTTTGATGCCTGTTGTTTCTCTTGCATTTTTCTTTTAGCTTCATCCAATATATCATTAAGAAATATAACATTCCCAGTTCTTGTACTCATTCCTTTAAGCCTTCCAAACTTTATATGTTCACAAGCGTCAGCACACTCTACATTAATTTGTCGGACAATATCAAACACTGCTGCAAAATGGTCTGTTTGGGCATTATCAACAACATAGAGCATCTTGTCAAACTTATATTGCTTATATCTATCCAGCAAAGCTGCAATATCTCTAGAAAGATATAATGTTGAGTCATCACTTTTTAAAACGGTTATATTCTTTCCTCTAAACTTAGCAACTTTCTTGCCTTCTTCATTACTAAAGAGTATGTTTTTTTCTTGAAGCAATTTGATAACTCCTTTAATAGCATTACTATTATAGTCAGACTCCCAATGATAAGAGTCAAATTGAATTCCTAATCTTTGGTAAACTTTTTGCAGTTCTTTAACTGTGATTTCTCTTATTGTTCTCCAACTTCCCAAGGTTGTCCGGCCTTGCTCTATATTAGCAAAATACTCTCTGGCATCTTTTAGAACATTTTCATCACAAGTAGACATTTTATTAGCTTCTACATATACATCATACAGTTTTTTTATAGGATCATTTTGCAATTCTTCCAGTTTTATATTATTTTTATTTATACCATATTGTAAAAGACCAAATTGTGTACCCCAGTCACCTAAATAATTTATTTTTACAACATCATTGTGATGAAACATATTAATATTCGCAATAAAGTTACCAATTATTGTAGATCTTAAATGTCCAGCGTGGAAAGGCTTTGCAATATTTGGAGAACTAAAATCAATGACAACTTTACTTTGTTTCATACCTAATTTTTGATTCACATATTTAAAGTTGCTTAAAAATTCTTTAATAAACAAATTTCTGTCAACCCTAAAACATACTGACTTGTTGTGGTTATCATGCAAACTTGGATTTCTTGGACTAGCAGCTTTGTCAAAGTTTAATATAAAGCTATTCTCATTATGTTTATATAAAGAATTAAAATAATTAGCGTTATATAAAACGTTTTTGCTAGTGTTGTTATTTATGATCTGTAAAAACATTATAAACACTCATTAGAAAAATAGTACTAAATTATGACCTTAAATAATTAAGGTTATTAATAACTGAACTAACCTTATCAATAATTAGAAGTTTCAGTTTTGTGCTCATTGTTTACACACAATATGTTTATATTATTGAGTAGAGGGAAATCGACATTATTGAAAATAGTAAATACTAAACAGTAAAACTTTTTTTAATCTGTCACTCACTGTCATAATCATACTGCTTTCACTGTTTAATTTTCACATTATTTCAGACGTTTATTCATATCAGTAAATAACTAAGTCTGGAATGTAAACTATCATGTCGATAATATTAAGGTGTTTTATAAACTAGTACTTATTTTTACATAATGTTTGTTTATTTACATAATCGGTAATATGTTTAAAAGAACGGTGTGATACATAAAAAATCGTACCAAGTTGTTTTATTAACAACTGTAACTAAAGAGAATCAAAAGACCTAACCATTTTATGTATATTATATCAATGTGCCTTTTTTTTCTCTAAGTTTAAATATTTAGACTCTTCTAATCTAACTTCCTTCTTAATTCGTTAATAGTATACTTTTACTAAAAAGCCTTCAAAAACTTAATGCTGCCTGATGCCTGATGTTTCTCTATTCCAGCTAGACTTATCTTGCTTGCATCCATTGAATAAATAATGCTCAGAATTTAATCCAATGAACAGTGATATGAAAATACAAAAAAAAAAATATATTTATAAAATCTTATTTTAACAGAATAGAAATTTCACTAATTAAGACAAATTATAGTTCTAATTTCGTTTAAACTTTTCAATCACGAATCAAGTATTCGTTTAGTGAACGAAATCGTAATCGTATATTATAAATGATAGTAACTGGTAGTGTAATCCACAAATAATTAAGTGTAAATAATTTCAAACATTTTGTTAAAGCTAACTTAATGGAATGCGCCTATTACATCCTTATGTGTGGAAATGACTCTTGCTCTGCGCTTGCAAGTCCTCTGGCTCCCGCTAATTTTATACTTAAATACTTTTGAAAAAATATATGAGAGTTTTTGCCGGTTCTTCTCTAGCCACTTCTTCTAAGTATTCACTGCCAGAAAATTTGGCTGTTAACAATTATAATAAATCATATTAATTATTATCAATTGATAAAAAAATCTGCAAATTCCTTAAACTTAAATCAATCCTAATTTTGTTATTAATAAATTATATTGTTAATAAATTATAAACTCACAGTTTTGTTAAAATGCTTGTGGAGTTTATAATTAATTTCATTTGAAATGGAACATTAAAGTTAGGTCGACATTAAACTAACACTCAAACAAAATACTTAGAAATTTTGCCTGTTTAAGTCAAAATTTTATCAATCAAATTCCTTGTATCTTGAAACTCTTGAAAACTTCATAGCTCAATTATTTTTTGCAGTTTGACATGACAATTTAAGGAGATTCCACTTTATAATGCGATAGCTGAATGTTTCCTTGTTCATATACTAAATTTATAACACAATACATATTGTCTCTGGTAATCTAAAAACCATAGATCAAGACACGTCGTATTGATGATTGCCACTCCCGTTTAGGAGGGAAATTTAAGTTTTAAGAACTTTAATTACATATTCAAACATATGAAGTAAAAACCCTTGCTAATTATGGAATGTTTATATTATTGCATTTTATTGAAAGTCTTTTCATAAATTTTGGGAGACCTTAGCTTTATAAAATGTATTAAATTAGCACAAATCGCCTTCGGGAATCTTCGGCAATGTTCGCATTTGAACGCAGTGACGTCAGAAAAATTGGACCGATCCTGCGTCAAATCGGCACTTCCGGTGGTCACGTGGTATGCACTGTCCAATCACCGATCGCGGTCTCTTTATAGGCCGACATTTTCTGACAAGCGTAGAAAAAGTTTTCATCAACAGCCGCCATTTTGCGCTGGAGAGACTAAGAAGTATTTCGGAATTTGTCGTGTAAATTTTCTGTTTTTCTTACATCATTTTATCATAAACTGTACCATTCCGTATATTTTAAAGAGTTAAGTGAAATCGTGTTGTTCGTTTGGTAAAATAAGTCCTTTAAAGCTACGAAAATCTGGTGATATTGTTTTCATTTATTGTGCTAGTTCCGACGGAAGATGGTGAGAGGGTCTGTGTAGCTCTTCGATTCCGAGCTTTGTAATGGCGAATACTTGAGTGAGAAATTTTAATATGTGCCTTCAATGGTTTGAAGGACATCGAACGATTGGGATGTGGGTGAATTACATTATAATGGGTTGTAAATCGCTCTAAAATGTTATTTCTTGAAGTTATAAGACATAAAAGTGTTATTTGAATCGGCGGGCCGAAATATTCACGACGGCTTACGTTTAGTAAACAGAGCCATGGCCGATCATCATGTTGATGAGCCGCCTAACAAGCGAGCTAAAATGATTAGGGACCCTTTTCAGGGTCCCTCAGACACCGCGGGTGAGTATTTGTGTATATTTTACAAGTTAATTGAGGATTTCACGGCACTTCTGTCATATTATCTTGTCGTGATTTTTGACACTTTGCCTTAGTTCTTGTTAGCGCCTCGTAAGTTTTGCGTCGTATTATTGTTCTTTGAGCGTAAAGCGCATGAAAAACAATAGAAATATCTTAAATTTAACTTTATTTCTTAATTTAATATAACTATTTTCACATAATATGTCAGTTCAATTTAAGAGTTTTAGAATAAAATTTCCAATGTAATTATTTCGCTTCAAGTTATTTACACATTTCTAACACAAAAAGTTTGTGAACAGCCAAAAACAATTAAAATATATTTGTCTAAAGAAAACTGACTGGTTGTATGACGATAATTTTAATAGTGTAGATAGTTATTTACAACATTTGTTTTTAGAAGAAAATCTAATAAGTTTCCTGAATTAAAAAAGTAAGACATAAAAAGTAACCATTTTTCATACGATTTGTTTGTTGATATATTTTTTTAAAGTTAAAATTTTAGCTTTAATCTTTGGATCATTGATTAAAAAACAATTATTTTCTGTTGTTATATCCTTAGGGCAGAAAAATATGTTTTATATTAATTTGATAATAACATTTATAAAAGTTATTAGCAGCATTTTTGAATGATTAATATATCATGTTCATAAATTAAAATAATATACCTCACAATTTCTTTCGATGTTCATCATTTCTACAAATTAAATATTCATTTAATTACAATAAATCAATATTTAATGTTTTCTAACTTTATAATTTGTAAATATGTTATGATTGCTATGATGGATTTTTCTTTCCATTCAAAATCCTTATTCAATGTACAAAATTAGTGTTGCAATTATCAGTTTTATAATTCCTTAATATTTCATTAAATTAAATTTCAATATTTTTGATCAAGATCATATTTGAATTATGTGAAACCATTGTTGACATTGAAGGGAATGTATAACTAGATGACATTTTAAAATATTTATTTTGTAGACCATTTTTATATTCAATTTAAATATGTTTTTTATATTTAATATCTTAAACAATAAATTTGAAGTTTCTAGAACATCTATAAAATATGATAATTCTTTTTTTATAGTATAGGTGATTCTGATATGTCCATTTCTTTCATTTAATAATGTTTTGACTTCTCTTCTTTCTTCATTAAAAATATAGCACCACTAAACTAATATTTTAATTTGGTAACAATGTTGATTATTCCTATTTATCATTTAATAAAATATAACCATGATGATGATGATGAAAACGAATTGCATATAAATCAAAAACGGTTTATATTTTTTTATGAAATGAAACTTCTATGAAAATGACTTGATTTCTCTGATTATGAACTTCTATGATTTCTCATAGATATTGTGTATCTACATTATTCAGACAAGTAGAATTATAATATTGTTGTCATTTGCGATTACATATTACTGAGAAACAGATGTACCAAATATGCATTGACTGTTCCAGTAGATGGGTTTTCGAACCTCGACATGTTCGACCTGGAAAAAGACCTCCCTGATGAGTTGATGGCGGGGTCCTGGGGTGAACAGCCTGGTGTCACTGGCCCCAAGCCACCGGCACAGGGGCCTGGTCCTGGGGCGCAAATGGCGCCGCAGCAGCAGCTCAATGGGGATGACCCTGCAGCAGCTATGCACAGACAGATTAACAATCATCTGATACAACAAGTGAGTACCTGGGACTGAAGGATTGCCCTACCTGCCATTGCATGCATATCACAATCATATAATTTTTATGTACCACCATTGATTAATTATTATTTGTCAAATAACATTTCTTTATTTTTTTGTTTTTTAAAAACTAACTTTAACTAGCATCATAAAACATTTTATAATTGTTTTATCATACCTATTTTGTTTTTTTAATATATAAGTATACACTTTACAAAGCAATACTAATAAAATTATTATGTCGTTTGCTGGTCTTTTCACAGGGCAAGAGTGGTTTAGTTGGCCACAACAATCCATTAGGATTGGGCACACTGGGGAGCAAGAGCCCAAACTTGCAGTCACCACCTAATGTGTCTGTTTCTAAGGACCTGATGGGTAGCCTGCACCCGCAGCTAATGCCAAATACAAGTCATCCCAATCAACTGCACTCAAATATGCCCATGAGTTCCATCCAAGGTACATATTTTCATTTATAAGTGACTAACTCTGTTCATATTTTCTGTCAATTAATTATAAATAAAAATTTTGTGAAAATTGGCAAAGACCAATTATCTTTAACTGTGAAAGTGCTAAGGATTGTGGTGTAGACCTGAGTCAGTAACAAATTTGTCCCAGTGTTTACAGCAGCATGAGTTGACCACTGTTTTTTACTTAAGCTCATAAAGATGATACTAAAGTTGTCCTTGATGGATGTATCTATTTTAATAAAATTGGATAAAGTTTCAAAAAATTAATACTAGACAACTTTTCTTATAAACTTATCCTGTATCTGTGTATTTAATTAAAGTTGTACAAATGTAAAATTTTTATAATTGCCTATGTGGCAATTATAAAAATTTTAAAATTTCTTTCAATTAGTAGCTGAATATGTAATTAATTTGTTCCAGGTGGAATGAATGTAGCAAATGTTGGAGGCAATATGATTGTGACAAACAGTAACATGACTGGTGCTGGGATGCTTGGCAGTGGAATAATTAACAATGTAAATAAGCAGCTCCCCACGCTCATGACTAACAATCATCATGGATCGGCGCCTCATCACCCGCACGCCCAAGTAAGTAGAAGATACTGTTCTTGTATACAATGTTTTAAGACTGTGCCTGAGGTGATAAATAGTACTTAAAGTATACTCTATCTAATTGAGTTTACATAATTATCTTTCAAATACCATTTATAACATTATTTTGAATAATTTTAAGGGTCATTTTGAAAAATCCAAAGTTTGCTTGATTTCCCGTCAATATGCGATAAGAATCGACTGTGTGTTTAATAGGAATGTTGTATAAATTGGTCAAGTCGCCCATGAAAATAAAAGTACAGTCAGTTAACTAGAAATTCATTCGCAAAATTAGACGTTGCGTTCTTACGAAACGTCTAATTTTTCTTGAAAATTGGTACAAAATTTCGTAAATTACCATTGGTTCGGAAAAAAGCATTTTCTATAGATACAGGCAAGGGACTCGATAATTACCCTCGTTAAAAAGGAAGAGACCGCTGATTACAAGGCGTCAAGTTGTTGCAGGTGATGCAGAACGGGCCGCTGGGCGGGCGCGTGGGCGTGGGCGTCGGCGTGGGCGTGGGCATGCAGGCGGGCGGGATGCGCGCGGCGCTGCAGCACCACGGGCGGATGGCGGCGCCCGGCGGCGGCGGCCACCCGCTCGCGCCGTACCACCCCACGTACGGGCAGTCGCCGCCGGCGCGCTGCCCGCCCGGCGTGCGCTTCGGGCCGCCCGACGCGGGCGCGCCGCCGGCGGGGGGCGCCGCGCCCGCCGTGCCGCCGGCGCCCTCGCCGCAGACGCCGGGCGCGCCCGCCGGCGGACAGTCGCAGCCGCAGGCCGCCACGCAGGTGCGCAACCTTTTGCTTTTTTTAATTTCTAATTCGGAAAAACCTGCTCTGTCGCATTTGCCGGGAACACGAAAACGCAATCTCTCGCGGACTGTCCCGTCGCGGCTGTTGCCTTCTCAGGTTCTCTCTCCGGCTGTTGGTTTCACACCCGGTCCAGTCAAATGGTGCCGTGTCGTTGTAATGAACACGGCAACCCACTCGAGCCCTCCGCGGGGCGGCAGTTGGTAGCGAAATCTACGAGATGTTGGCTTCGGCGCATGCGGGACGGATTTTTGTATGACGCGTTTGAATGCTTTTGGTTTTTGTTGGCCATGTGAAATTTGTATTTTGTGAAAAGTCCTTGCGAAACGGGATGACGTTATCCTACAGTAACGGCATTTTTTTTTGTAATTAAAAAATATAGCCACCGCTTATTATGCCAAGCTTCGACTAACTTCCTAGCAGATAATGTTATACAACAAAAGCATGATATTATTTGTTAAGTGCACAGGCACCATTAGTTTGTTATAGTGCTTTTTGGTGAGTAAAATTTATCTTGTCCGTACGCTATAGAATACCGTAAGTATTCGTTTATGTTTAATTTAAAAGTTGCATCTAAATACGTTATAAGCGTCGAATAATGACTAAAACATTATGATAAAAAGGTAAACAAAACTTTCAAACTAAATTTGTGAATATTTGATTTGATATTAGTATGTGCAAAACTTAAATGCGCCTCTTTCGTCCTAAACATTACGTAGTGCAATACACATAAGTATCGGAGACGCCATGCCGGATGCTAGGGGAGGGTTTTTAGCCCTCTCGCTCACGCCACAGACTACATCGATTTTAGGTTGTTTAAGTCCGTTTTTTGCCTGATTTCGCCGCGCCTATTTCACTCGCATATAACATTTAAGTTTTGAATGACTATCATATGGCTTCATCTTAAGTATTAATTAGTTTTTTGTGCCCTGAAAGATATATGATGTTAGTATACCCCATAAAAGATATATGATGTTAGTTACTATTTGTTTCTTTGTAATATTCATTTTCTTTGTTGGCCGCTTTAGGGAAAAATCTCTTTTTCTCGTGTTCAACAGTTCATAATAACGCATTTTTGTTCACTAAATAAGTAAATAAAAGTGGCAGACGTGCTGGCGTTTCACCTGATGTTAAGTGATAACCGTCGCCCATGACATTTGCAACACCCGTAGGGTTCCAGATGCGTTGTCAGCTATAAATAAAGTGGGCCCCGGCTACCTCACTCACCAGATGAAATGCAGAAGTGTAACACTTCTACTTCACGCAGGTCTTCTATGAGGTTGTGATACTTACCCGAACCTGCCCATTCATGCAACAGCGAACACTGCTGCGTGGCCCTACCACAGTTTATATCATTATCCATAATGAAATGTATTCCTTTTTTAAAAATGGCATCGATGACGTCGATGATGACGCGAGTTTCACTCTTTTTGTTCACCCAAAAAATGCTCAACACGCCTGAAGACACACTTTTAAACTAGAATACCGCTAAGCAAGTAAGTTATCGGTGGTAGGCTCGTCCGGATAAGTTCCACGACCTCACAGAAGACCGGCGTGAAGTGGAAGTATACTTTCGAGTTTCGTCTGGTGGGTGAAGTGGCCGGAGCCCAAATTTCAAAAGGTCGATTTCAATATTCACTCAACATCAGGTGAACCGTCTGCTCGCTTGGCAACTTTTCACATAAAAAAAAAGTGGCATGGCCATAGCCCGCGCCGTAACGCCCCGCCGTCGCTGTGTCCGCAGGCCGCCGCGCCGCCCAGCGGCTCCATCGCGGACCCTGAGAAGCGCAAGCTGATCCAGCAGCAGCTGGTGCTCCTCCTGCACGCGCACAAGTGCCAACGGCGCGAGTCGCAGTCGCAGAACGGCGAGACCTGGCAGTGCACGCTGCCCCACTGCAAGACCATGAAGGGCGTCCTCAACCACATGATGTCCTGTCAGGTTGGTGCAATCACCCTCCATCATTATCGTCTGAGGCCTTAGCCTGGTCAAGCAAATCTCCAGTGCGATCTATTCATGGCTTTGTTTCTCCAGCCTATAACCCCCAACATCTTGGTGTTCTGTTCGACGCCATCTAACCGCCTGAGCTTGGGCCTGCCTCTACTCCTGCGGCCCTCCGGCCGGCCCCCCAGAAGGCATTTGGGTCACCCTCCACTCCGTCTGTAAAGCAATCCCCCCTCCTTTCCGACCGGTGGGACCACGCAACGCTCTTCTCTGTTGCACGAATGTGCGGGTCCGCCCGGGTAAGCGCCACGACCTCGCAGAAGACCGCCGTTAAGTGGGAGTGTTACACTTCTGCATTTCGTCTAGCGAGTGAGGTAGCTGGGGCCCATACAGTCGTATCCCCAGGGTGTTGTAAATGTCAACGGGCGTCAGTTATCACTTAACATCAGGTCACCCGCCAGCTCCATTTCCACCTTCTCACGTAAAAATTATCAATTCAACTATTTTTACACAAGCTCAATTTTTAAATTGCTATACAACACTTAGAACTATCCAGATTAGGCAATAAAATCATATCTTTTGTTGGTGTTAATTAAATGGTAAATTAATTCGTAACTAACATATGATCTCTTTTGTTTTGTAGGCGGGGAAAAATTGCTCCGTGCCACACTGCTCCTCATCAAGACAAATAATAAACCACTGGAAACACTGTAACAAGAATGACTGTCCTGTATGTCTGCCATTAAAGCAGGCTGATAGGACTAGAATCAATCCAATAAATCGTAAGTGAAACTTCTATCCTTTATTTTGTCTCATTTTCTTTTTTGCCCGTTTACTTAAAAGATAGTATGGATGATAGCAGTTTATTTTCTTATAATTTTATTAGTTTAAAGTTAAACAATGACATGTTAAGAGAAGTTATTTAATTCATTACAGTAAATTATTTCTTGCACACAAACTATACTTTGTGTTCTTATATTGCAAAACGATAAATATAAAAAGGGTCGGTATAGAAAATTTGTTACGCATGATCATGTTCTATTTGTTTCGTTTTTGTTTTTATCCATGTTGAATAACCTAAATTTTGATTTTTCCTGTCGATGCAAAAAGAATTTGGTGAGCGATTTTAAACAAACATCACTAAGGATTTATTGTTCGTACAACTCATGATGTCCTAAGATAGATTTTGTTATTGTGTGTGGAATATATCATGTAAATTAAATATGTGATGCATTACAAACAACCTTTTTTAATTTAGGTAATATTTTTATTATTTTTGGGAAAATTTTCCTTTTCTTTCTTATGAGTTTTTAAAATTGTTTATACCACATACATGATTTCTTTAATTCATTTTTCTTTTTTCTTTTTCCCAACTTTTTATGCAAGGATACAAATAGATTTGTGTAAATTTAAAACTTTTACATTCCTGATCTATTACATTGTCAGAATGTAATTTCACTTGAAGCATTTGACCTTAAATTTGTAATAATTTTGATTGTGTAACATTATTATTTCTTTACATTTAAATATGACTTAAGCAAGTGAATAGTGCTGTAGTTGTTAGTAATATGTAGTCGTTTAAAAATATTTCATAAGTTAGATTCACATTCAAAACAATTTTTGCGAAAATAAAAATGCTTCAGTCATCTATCCTAATTATAAGAACATTTTAATGATGCGTGTTTTTTGGTGATTCAATCTCGTTATGTTCTAAGACCACGGAGATTACTTGTTGTTGTGCTGTGTACAAAAAAAACTTATACGGCGGTATATAAAGTTTGCGTTTATATAATAGAAATATTCGAGGACTTAACCAGAATTATCCTTCAAGAAACTAGTTTAAGCTTTAATTTAAGACTACATGCCAAACACATACGAATTTTTCAGTTGCAGGCGACGTTATAATGTTTAATTTTGTCTAACGTGAAGAAGATTATTAATATGTCTTTATTTTATATTTATATGGTGTACCGCAAGGCAATCGTTTTGGACTACTTCTATTGTTAGCGTAATAGTGGTTGATTTACAAGTGTGTGTTGTTCCATTAAAATAAAGAAAATGAGATCTCCATAGAATGAAAATAAAACTTCGATAAAAGATGTAGTATACAAAAGCACTGCGGGCGTAGTATTCCTAAAAACCAAGAAATACACGCCATTTTACTATTAATTGCACACTCATTACAATATACAAAAAAATATATATTTTTCACACACATTTATCAATTTTCACTATTCCTATTAATGAAATCTTTATAATAATTATCTTATTATCCAACATCTCTTTAGATCTAATGTAAAAATGTTAGAAAGAATAAAAAAAATAAATAAAAGAAAAGTTAAAAAAAAAGTAGTGTTACATGTCCATGTCTACCATTTAATCATTAAGTGTAATCAATTGTTATGGAACGATTACTGGAAATGCATTTTGAATTAATAAATGTGTGCATGAATTACTCTTACTATTTGCGTATTATACGTTTTATTAGATAATGTTTATGTACTATCAAGTTAATCAAAAATTGTACTCGGACTAGGTAATCTACATTCAAGTTGTTAGTCACATAACTATATATATTGTAAAATTAACTTGTAGTTGTGCAATAAAGGAATTTCGTCTTATAATTGTATTTGTATTTGTATTGCATAAATTTCAATTACGCCTTTCCCTTATGAGATAGGCTTTTACGAAAGAAAAATAAGGCCAATAAATTGTGTGTGACAAATTTTGCGGGTAGCCTCATTTACACCTTAATTTCTCAATGAAACTATAAAATGTCTTTGTGGAATAAAATAAATTCGCTTGTAACTTTTTGCCACATATATATCTCAATAGTTAAAAACAGCAATTATACTTTAACTCCATGCAGCACACAACATCCATGCACACTTTTGCCTTCCTAGAAGTTTTATATCACATTATCCAGTCAGTGTTGAAAAAAAAAATATAAATATTGACTATAAACTAAAACACACGGTAGACTAATAAAACTAAACTAAATACAAAAAAACGCCAATCTTTTTCTACCTTCGTTTTTTTTTTCATGTTATGTATTTAAAAAAAAACCCATGTCAACCACTCCTCCTTTCATATTCCATCGCTTAACTTTGCACGAAAGCAAATCATTTGTCGATGGAACCGAATTAGTTTTTGTATTGTCCTCCTTTATTTTGAATTTTTTCATTCGCCCACTTGAATCTTTCTCCAGAATTTCTTTCCGCCTCTGATCCTGAATAAACTCTTGTCTGGCTGATAAAAATGATGTTCCTTTGAACTGAGTTTGATCACTTTGGTTTTCTTCACGCTCTCGGGCTCGGCGGCGTCATCCTGTTGCGTAAGTATATTCGCAACATTGCAATGCCAGGTTAAATAAAGAGGTCTAAGGTTCCATTTGATGAAGAACAAAAAAACGAAGTTCAAGTTTTTTTATTCTCATTCTCTGTATTCAAATTATTCTCTCTGGACTCAGGATTCAGAGGTCAGAATATGTTGTTCGACCCCGATAGATATTCTGAAAGGCATCTACAGTATGCAATCGTGCCGTGGGCTGTGGTCATATCTTGTTTTTACAAATGATAGCGGTAAAATACCGTAATGCTTTTGGTTGATTTCTCCGTAAATATGTAGAGGAGCAATGCCGCTCCGAAACAGAATTATAATCGCCACATTTATAAATGAAATAGCTCAATTAAAGCGAAATCACTCGTCCAGCAAAGGTAAGCGTGCACATCGGAATGCGTAACAGATTACTAGAGTCGTTTAGTGTAAACATATATTATCCATTTACGATCAGTGCGTACACATTTTCTATACTATATATATATATATATATATATATATATAAACATATATATAGTTGTATACAATATCGGGTAACGGGTGGAGGAGTGATGGCGCTCGCTTTGCGTGTATGCGTTTGTGCCGGCGGTGTGGGCGTGTACTGATCGGGTGGTGTGCGCGTCCGCAGCGATAGTGTCGGGCGCGGCGGGCGGAGGGGGGCGGCGGCGGGCGGGGCGGGCGGCGCGGGCGGCCTCGGCGGTGCGCAGCTCGCTGGGGGGGCGGGCGCGCCCGCGCCGGGCGACATGAAGCGGGCGTACGAGGCGCTCGGCATCGCGTGCCCCACCTCGATGCCGGGCGGGCTGGCGGGCGGGTTCGCGCGCGGCGCCATCGCCCGCATGCCCGCCCCCCGCGCGCCCCCGCTGCCCGACGCCGTGCCGCAGCAGCAGCAGCCCAGCCTGCAGCCGGTTTACGCGCAGCAGCAGATGCCCGACCTGCAGCAGCAGCAGCAGAATCAACTGGTACGTGTCCTGTCCTGTACGGTAGAGAGCCGTGGTAGCCCATTGTCCGGGCGCTCGCTTATAATTCAATATACTCGAGCAACCCGGGTTCGATCCCTGGGGCCTGCACCAATGGAATTATTAATTTTATGTGCTCGCTTATCATGTGCTCAGCCGTGATGGAAACATCGTGAGGCAACTAACTTTCCAAAACATACAATTTTAGAACACCCTTACGTATAAAACTGTAACGTAAAGTTCATTTGTAAAGGTCACAAAGCATATGAATGAGTTTAAAAGAGATAAAACATACTGTTAGAAGGAGACATTTGTAATGCGACGCTGTGGCAACCAATGAAAAAGTCTTTGAATGTATGAATCAGTCAGTTGTAGTTGTATAGGATGTTACAAATTTTGTTTCTTTTTTATTAATTTGTTTGAAATGCTGTACATATTTTTCGAAGATATGTGAAGTCCCCTAATCCGCTGTGGGGTCGTGTGGTAGACTATGCCCTAATAACCTCTAAACAAAAAGTACAGAGGAGGCTTTTGTCCAGCAGTGGGATGTATATAGACTGGTTACTTTACTGCATAAATTTCCACTGTCTAACTATAAGATGAGATACAGGTTCATGAAATGCAGCCTGGTGACAGACGGACAGATGAGTCTTAATAATAGGGTCCTGTTGTACCCTTTGCGTATGAAACTAATAAATTAAAATATTAATTTATTAAATATTTTTATTAATATTGTTCTATTATAATTTTTTTAAATATTCCGACGTAACAAGAATTTGCTTTTTGGGCAGATGAGCACAGGCACGTTACAACTCCCCGGCGGTCCTGTTACCGCCAACCCTGTGTCTGGAACTAAAGAGTGGCACCAGTCTATAACAGCAGATCTCAGAAACCACCTTGTTCATAAACTGTAAGTTATGTATATGAAACCAATTTATTTCTAAATTCCATCTGTGGCCTCTAGCAAAATAATATCAATCAATCTTTTCTCAGTATTTTTTTTTTACCTTGGTATTCTTCAAGTTTTATGCATAATAAGAAAAATAGTACTTTTCTAATTTTCCATTTATATTAGAATTCCATTCCATTTATATTTACAATTTTCACAATAACAATTCTTCTATTTTAGATTGACCTTAGTCATTATGGGATTTCGAGTCAAATTTAATAGTAAGTTTTAAAGTTTTTGGCCTTACAATAAGTTATTGATCTACAGGGTGCAAGCTATATTTCCGACCCCAGATCCAACAGCAATGTTAGACAAAAGAATGCATAATTTGGTTGCATACGCGAGAAAGGTTGAGGGCGACATGTATGAGATGGCGAGTACAAGGTCTGAGTACTACCATTTACTCGCTGAAAAGATATACAAGATTCAAAAGGTAAGTTGAGACTTTAGTTGGTTTTTTTTAAGCAATGTTCCCAAAAAATCTTTTTGGTGCAGAAATAAGTTCAATGTTGCAACTTAAAATAATTAAATTAATTGTTTCTTGCCACTAAACATTAAATTCAACAATATGTAAAAATAGGAGCTGGAGGAGAAAAGACAAAAGAGAAAAGAGCAACAGCAACAACAGTTACAACAACAACAACAACAACAGCAGCAACAACAGCAGCAGCAGCAACAACAGCAGCAGCAGCAGCAACAACAGCAGCAGCAGCAACAACAACAACAACAAATGCAACAATCGGGCGTCATGGCTGGTGGTGTTCTAGGCGTGAGAGCACCTGGAGGTGTAGTGGGGCCTGGACCAGGTGTTGGACCCAATGTCGGACCAGGAGTTGGACCCGGTGTGGGGCTTGCGAGGCCCGGTTTGGGATCCGCCCCAGGCCTCGGACTTAGAATTCCATCGCCCGGAATGGCACCTCTGCCCATGCCGGCTAGCCGAATGGCCTTCCAGACGAACCTCGTCGGACCACCCGGACCAAGTCCCAATCAGGTGAAGACATTTAAAAGCTTTTGCATAATATATCAGTCATTGTGGAATTTTGTTAGAGTATAAGTATTGCTTTTAAAAAAGTAGATATTGTAGTCATAATATGTAATAAGATACGATATAAATAAAAAAAACTCATTTCAGATGCCTCAAACGCCGAACGGTGGTTCCGTCGGCGTAGGCAGCGTCGGCAACCCGGGCATGTCGCCGTTTGGGCAGCCGATGACCTCGCCGGCGCCGCAGTACCCGCCCATGCAAACGAACGGCCCGGCGCCGCTCGCCTCGCCCAACCACCAGCAGGAGGCCAAAGTGCGCCTCTCGGGGGGGCCCGTCGCGAGCCCCTTCATGAACCACTCGTCGTTCCGAGGCGACCCCTCGACGGCGTCGCCGAACCCCGTGCACTCGGCGGGCCCCGCGCCGCCCGGCACCCCCGCCACGCCCCACGCGCACCCGAGCCCGGCGCCCGAGCCGCGGCCCGCCTCGCGGCCCGCCTCCGTCTCCGCCCAGAAGGCGGCGCTCAACGCCGCCGCCTCGGCCGACGACAGCCCCGAGGACATCCGCATCAAGCAGGAGCCCGACGACGTGCGGATCAAGGACGAGCCGGACGATGACTGCGGCGGCAAGGGCATGAGGGACGAGACGCCCGCCGACAAGGAGCCCCTGGAGAGGCCCGAGAGGCACACGGACTTCGTCGTCAAGCAGGAGATCAAGCAGGAGTTCAAGCAGGAGATTAAGGAGGAGCCCGGCGAGGGGCCGGCGAGCGTGTCCAGCACGGACACGGACAGGGGCCCCAAGAGGACGTTCGTGTTCAAAACGGAGGATTTGCGGCAAGCGTTGATGCCCACGCTGGAAAAGCTTTTCTGCCTCGACCCGGAGTCGCTGCCGTTTCGGCAGCCGGTGGACGCACAGGCCCTGGGCATCCCGGACTATTTCGACATTGTGACGAAGCCAATTGACCTGTCTACCATCAAGATGAAATTAGACAGGGGTGAATACAAAGACCCATGGGAGTATGTGGATGATGTGTGGCTAATGTTTGAAAATGCATGGCTATACAACAGAAAAAATTCCAGAGTGTATAGGTATTGTACTAAGGTAAGATAAAATGCTTAGGCTTTTCCACTTCTTTCTCGAAGTTCTTCCATTATAATTCATTTTTAAAGTTATGTTGTAAGTCTAACATGGCCGTAATTTTGCTTCTAGTTATCGGAGGTGTTTGAGCAAGAGATTGATCCTGTGATGCAGAGTCTGGGATATTGTTGTGGGCGAAAGTACACTTTCAACCCTCAAGTGCTTTGCTGTTATGGGAAGCAATTGTGCACGATACCTCGCGACGCAAAATATTTCAGTTATCAGAACAGGTCAGTATTAAACATTGTGTTGTGTATTCATACAATTTTGATCTTAAATACTAAATTATGATCAAAATCTTATGTTACCTTAGTTTTCATTATAATAATAGGCTGCATGATTGACTATAAAGTTTAATTTTAAGATGGCACCAATTTAATAGTATTATGATATTCATTAAATATAAAAAAAAGATTTGCATTGGTATAATAGAAAAAAGATGATTTATCAGAGACAAAAATCATGTAGCTGATTGCTATGTTGTCTTCAACTTAAATATTTTTTTAATATTTTAATCACATTTACAAAAAAAGTATTTACATCCTTCAGAAAAATCTTTACTCCTATTTAAAACCATTATTTCACTCATATAAATGTACTACACTAAGAACCTTTTGTATTGTATATTTGTTAAATCATTGGATGGTTTTAAGAAATATTTTTTTAATATTATAAATAAATGATTCTTCTTATTACACATCAAAGAATTTATATAATTATAATTGAAATAATTTGAATTATGTTTTATATTCAGCATTGTACATTTTTACTTTTAATGCTCTAGTTCACAATATGTATATTAAAACAACCTACTGAAAACTTATTATCTAATATGTAGTGTGGTGGTGCCCATGACTATACATATAACATAATTACATAGGAATCAAACTTATTCTTACATCAAATTATTAAATCAAATAAAATAATCAATGCATTTGATTTGGGCAAATTGAAACTCATCATATCTTTTTATATTTAGAAACAAAGTTCAAACACAAAAAAAAAATTAATACATGTAAGTTTTGTGTTTAAATATTAGAAAATATCTCATGTTATTTGGAGTTATATTAGGACTAAAACCTGTATTTTAGTATATTTACATACATAATTTTTGAATATTTTACATTAAAATTGATCCTCACATTTCGTCATTTCGAGCATAGAAAAACGACGTTGTTTTTATAATGACATTTATATTAAGACCATAATTGATGTGTAATAAATAATGTTTTAACTTTGTTTCTGAAAGTATGCTTTTGTGGAAAATGTGCATCTTTGTATCATACCTCTTGCTAGTAATGTTAATACATTCCCTATCTACACATATTTTTTTTTCTTTAGAGTATACATATAGATGGCTGCTATAACTGGTTAAATAGCTTTCCTTTGCTTGTGTATGATGTCTATTCTTATGTGACTTGTGTTGAACAATGCTCTATGTTGAATTGCTAGATGTCGCTGCGACTCCCACGCTCTAAGCGTTTAGATATTTCGTGACCATTCCTAATATATATTTGTGAACTGTCTAACAACTAATCCCGTTTATGTTCTCATTGCTTACTAATTTTTTTTTCGCCCTCTCCACGCACATCCTTGTCTGCACACAAAACGTTCCTGTCACGCTTCACACCACTACCATCGCTACATGGATGAAAATTGTGCAATACAGTCTAAAAGCATATGGGGTTGTGTCCGATAGATACACCTTCTGCCAGAAATGCTTCAATGACATCCAAGGAGACACCGTCACGCTGGGAGACGATCCACTACAACCGCAGACGTAAGTTGAAATTTATTTCATCACTGTTTTGTCCAAATTGTCTGAAAAACTACAATTTTCATTGCTTTAAAGCATTTTAACATTTTAAAAATTACCAGTTACCCTTGTCCCAATTTTTTTACAGCCAATGTTAACATTTCAGGAACATCAAGAAGGATCAGTTCAAGGAGATGAAGAACGACCATTTAGAACAGGAGCCGTTCGTCATTTGCATGGACTGCGGCAGGAAGCAGCACCAGATATGTGTTCTCCACCACGACCAGATTTGGCCTCAAGGCTTCTGCTGTGATAATTGTTTGAAGAAGAAAGGGGCCAAGCGGAAAGAGAACAAGTTCTGTGCAAAGAAGCTGCCAACATCGAAACTCGGCATTTACATTGAGACGAGAGTGAACAATTTCCTAAAGAAGAAGGAGGCGGGCGCTGGCGAAGTTCATATCAGGGTGGTCGCGTCGTCTGATAAAGTACGTCATTAGAACTTTAGTAGCTTTGTCATTTTGAAATAACCTTTTTCAATATTTATGGTAACAGCCAGAATGTACTTATTTTTTCTCTTATTTTATCATGTCTCCCATACCATTAGTTTAAAACGCTTAATTATAATTGCTTATAAATATTATATGACGGTAACTCGAAAAATTATGTAGTTAATTTTGTTTAAATTGGCATTAGATGTGTTTGTAGTATTCACATAAACACATGAAATCATAAATAAATAAATGGTAACATTACATACTTGTTAAAACGTAATGTTTTCTTTTAGATTGTAGAAGTGAAGCCTGGAATGAGGTCTAGATTCGTAGAATCACGAGAGTTGTGCGGTGAATTCCCGTATCGGGCGAAAGCGTTGTTTGCATTTGAAGAGATTGATGGGACTGATATATGTTTCTTTGGGATGCATGTGCAGGTATGTTTTCTAACTTTGCATAATTTAAATTTTTCGTATATTTGTCTCAAAAGGTTCAGAATTAATATTCAATATGTTTTTCAGGAATACGGGAGCGAAAGTCCAACGCCAAACACGAGGCGCGTTTACATAGCATATCTAGATTCTGTACATTTTTTCCAACCGCGGCAGTATAGGACTGCCGTGTATCACGAGATTTTATTAGGTTATTTGGATTACGCTAAGCAATTGGGTTACACTATGGCCCACATCTGGGCCTGCCCGCCGTCGGAAGGTGACGATTACATTTTTCACTGCCATCCGCCCGAACAAAAAATACCCAAGCCTAAAAGGTTGCAAGAGTGGTACAAAAAGATGCTTGACAAGGGCATCATAGAGAGGATAATATTAGATTACAAAGATATTCTTAAGCAAGCAATGGAGGACAATATCTCTTCAGCGGCGGAGCTCCCCTACTTTGAGGGCGATTTCTGGCCGAACGTTTTAGAGGAATCTATCAAAGAGCTGGACCAAGAAGAAGAGGAGAAGAGGAAACAGGCTGAAGCCGCCGAAGCAGTGGTCAGTATGAAATGTATTTCATAGAATTTTTAAGACTGTCAAGAAGTGAACTTAGAATAGATCTGAAACATTATTATAAATATTTTTATAAAGCATTTGCAAAGTAGCAAACATTCTTTCATCATATTTGATTTGTGTTTCACGTTTTGCATGACAATGGAACATGCCTAACATTCTTTTAGATATTCCAGTCTTCCGAAGAAAATGAACAAGGCCCTGATGGAAAGAAGAAGGGGCAGAAAAAGGCGAAGAAGTCGAACAAATCGAAGGCCGCTCAGAGGAAGAACAGTAAGAAGCAGAGCGATCAGCAGCAGGGCAGCGATCTCAGTGCAAAAATATTTGCTACCATGGAGAAACACAAGGAGGTGTTCTTCGTTATAAGGCTACATTCCGCGCAGTCAGCGGCGAGCTTGGCGGTGAGTATCGCGGAGCTATACTGTGTCTGTTTATAAACATAATTTTCCCAAATCTGCTATTGCTATTGTAAAATTGCTATTGTACAGTTTCTACAACGAGTTATTTAATATTTCAAATTTAATTAAGCAATTAATTGTTGTCACAGCCAATTCAAGACCCGGATCCGTTAGTGAACTGCGACCTGATGGACGGCCGCGACGCGTTCCTAACGATGGCGCGGGACAGGCACTACGAGTTCTCGTCGACGAGGCGGGCGATGTTCTCCACGCTGTGCATGCTGTACGAGCTCCACAACCAGGGGCAGGACAAGTTCGTGTACACGTGCAACAGTTGCAAGTCGCACGTGGAGACGAGGTACCACTGCACCGTGTGCGACGACTTCGACCTCTGCGTGCCCTGCCACGAGAAGGAGGGCCACCCGCACAAGATGGAGAAGCTCGGCCTGGACATCGACGTGGGCTCGTCGCCGGGCGACATGAAGCAGGCCAACCCTCAGGAGGCGCGCAAGCTGTCGATACAGCGGTGCATCCAGTCGCTGGTGCACGCGTGCCAGTGCCGCGACGCCAACTGCAGGCTGCCGTCGTGCCAGAAGATGAAGAGGGTGGTGACGCACACGAAGATATGCAAGCGCAAGACGAAGGGCGACTGCCCGATCTGCAAGCAGCTGATCGCGCTGTGCTGCTACCACGCGAAGCACTGCCAGGAGATGAAGTGCTCGGTGCCGTTCTGCAGCAGCATCAAGCAGAAGCTGAAGCAGCAGCAGGTGCAGCAGCGGGTGCAGCAGGCGCAGCTGCTGCGCAGGCGCATGGCGGCGATGAACACGCGCGGCGGGTGCGCGCCCGCCTCGCCGCCGCACGCCGCCGCGCCGCTCGCCTCGCCGCCGCACGCCAGCGCGCCCGCCAAGCCCGCCGCGCACGCGCTGCCGCACAACGTGCAGAAGGCGCTCCAGCAGGTGAGACGCAACGCTTTCAATGGGAAGTCTACATAGATCTTCCAGATTGCACTGGTCATTGGGACTTGTACTTAACCCCCTCGTCGGCGCAGGTGCAGGAGGAGGCGGCGCGGCAGCAGGCGCCCTCGTACGGCAAGCAGGCGGCGATGGGCCCGCCGGGGTGCGCGGGAGGGGCGCGCGGCGAGTGGGCGCCCCGCTACAGGGCGCCGCCGCCGCCCCTCCACCACGCGCCCCACCACGCGCGCCTGCCGCACCACGCGCCGCAGCCGCAGCCCCACGCCGCGCAACAGCTGCAGGTGAATAGATTGACGCGAACCGACGACCCCTAGAATATGGGGCCTTGATTGATTATATAAAAAAAAAAAGAAATAAAAAAATGTCTAGACTCGAACCGGGGTCTTCTGGTTTCGGGACCTTGACGATGGTGGCGAAGTTTACCTTCGTATTCTAATGATAATGTAGCAGTTTTTTATTGCCTGAAAACACGGATAAAAGACGTTTTCTAAAAAGTGAAACCTCAAATGAAATCGTTTTATCGCCCCCGAAACCTAAATTTCATCCTGCATACTAATATTTATACTTCTGAACTAGGGTGAACTGCCAGCTCCCTTGCCACGTTCTCACAATAAAAAAAAAATACAGCGGCCTATGGGTCCTCCATTAATGACGTGAGGCTCGAAACAATCATGATCTCTAAGATTCAGAAAAAATCATGATCTATCACAAGGGGAGAGGGAAGGCGAAATAAGATATCACGTGTATTTATATTTTTTCGTTGAACGCGTGTTCCAAATCAAAAGGGCGTGTGAGCTGAACTCGTCTATGCCAGGCATATTTCCCCGCCTGGGAGAAAAAGTCTATCTTGGCATTTTGTCGCGGTTCTTAATTACTTCAGTTTCAAAATTAAATTAGGTTTTATACATAAAAAGTATCAGCCTATAAATGTCCCACTGCTGGGCAAAGGCCTCCTCTATACAGAGGGTATCAGGGCATTGTCCACCACGCGGCCCCACTGCGGATTGATGGACTTCACATATCTTCGAAATATTTTTTTTTTTGTTATTATTTCGAAAATATGCAGGTTTCCTCACGTTTTCCTTCACCGCTGAGCACGTGATAAGTCAACACTTAAAATTAACAATTTCATTGGTGCCGGCACCGGGGATTGAACTCAGGTTGCTCGAGTATATTGAATTAAAAGCGAGCGCCCGGACACTGAGCTATCACGGCTGTGTAAAATTTTTTATTGAAGAAAATACTCATGATTTTGGGTAGGAGCAGGATTGTCTTACACTTGACAAGTATCACTGGGGGGGCGTTTAAACATGCTACAAAGAAAACACGTGAATGATGGACGACTCCATAGTGTTCATTATTGACATTCAGTGTTAAAAACTTGATTTCAAGGTCCCATGCTGCACAAATGCCTTTTTTAAAACAGAATATGTGGATGATTATTTCAAAGTTACTGATACTTAAATTGGATAGTTATTTAAGCAATAAAACACCAATGATTCCTGTTGTTTGTATAAATGGATCAATTAGTGCCAAATCAGCAGCCAATGTTAAAGAACTGTGAAAAGTTTTTAGTTTTTACCTAATCGACAAATATATAAGATAGGTTACCGTGATTTCCAATTTGATAGGATATAACGTAAAAATACTCTGAATTCTTCCACAGCAGAGGGCACCTGTTCCTCAGCAACAACAAACACAACCTCAAGTGCATCAGAAGGCATTGCAACAGCTGATGGCGACTCTCAGGTCACCGACCAGCCACAACCAGCAACAGGAGATATTACATATACTCAAGTCCAATCCACCTTTAATGGCAGCATTTATCAAACAAAGACAAGTTAGTAACTTTGTTTTCTCATCTTAACTATTCTGTTGGTCATAGAGATTATTATTGTTATTTCATAATATTAAAAGTTGTAAAATTTTGTCAAATGTATTAAAAACAGTACATGTAGATTTTCTGTACTAAAAAATTATTTGTAAACCTTGAAAATAATTATATTATATAATAATTATATTATACATATCATTATGCATTATATAATATCTTTTACTTTCACTAAAAATATTCAATATTTTTATTAGGAACATTGATATTTCTGCAGTAACACTGTAAATACTTATTTTCAAATAATGAGAACAGAAGATAAGGATTACCTATACGATAATATTTTTATTTGATTATATCATTTGAAATTTTATTTTTGTACATATAATATTATGTTCAATTTATGAACAATAAAGTTGCGAGTCTTTAGGAAATCCGCACAAACACGATGTGTTTTGGCATTACAGAACGCCCAAAGTCAGCAACAGGTCGCCAGTGGTGTTGGTGGCGTTGGCCCTGTCGGGAACGTGAGCGGAGTAGGTGGCGTGGGGAGCGTGGGCGTAGGCGGCGTGGGCAACGTGGGCGTGGGCGGCGTGGGACTCGTGGGTGGCGTACAGCAACAGCCACAACTCCAGCATATGATGCAGCCTCAGCAACAGAGGCTACAGATGCATCAGATGTTGCCACAACAGAGTCAGGTCATTATCTTACATGATATACTTGATTCAATTTAATTGTTTCTTATGAAATTATATGCAACTGACTGTTTTATATGGTGAAATGTTAAGACTTTTAGAGTTAAAACAATTGTTAAAATTACAGACTGGAACATAATTTATATCATGCATCTATCTTATGATAATGAAAAAAAATATAACCTTAACCTCAGTCCAATTATTATTAATCTAATTTCAAGCTGTGTAATAATGGGTTTAATATGAAAGTGAAAGAAATTTAGTATGATGTTGATGATCTTGACTTTCTTTTCATATGCAACAGTTGAATTTATTGTTTGTGTCCGCAGGTGGGTGGCGCCGTAGGCGGCGTTTCGGGCGTGAACATGGGCGGCGTGGCGGGCCCCGGGGTGGGCGGCGTCGGAGGCGTGGGCAACGTGGGCGTGGGCATGGCGAGCGGCGGCTGGCTGAGGCAGGGGGCCGGCGTGGCGGGGGGCATGCTGGGCATGCGGGCGCCGTACGCGGGCGGGGGCGCGCCGCGGCTGAGCGCGCGCTACTTCCCCGGTGGCGTGGGCGGCGTGGGCAACGTGGGCGTGGGCGGCGTGCTGCAGCGGTCGCCGCCCGCCACGCCGTCGCCGCGGCCGCCCACGCCCTCGGAGCTGCTGCTGCTGCGGCAGTCGCCCGCGCCGCCCGCGCCCCACCACGCGCCCGACGACCAGCCGCCGCCCATGACGCCGCAGGACCAGCTCACCAAGTTCGTGGAGCAGTTGTAGTGTACATAGCCGCCGCGCGCCCGACCGCACCTGTACCATATAATGTAGACGCGGTGACGCGCACCCCCTCCCCTACCCACCCCACCCTCCTCGCATCCTCTCCTCCATCCTAGCCCCCCTCCCGTCTCCCCTTCCTCTCCGCACACACACACACGCGCACTATTTATTATCGGTGTAGAGACGCGATGGACGTAAAGTATTACGAAAGCGCTCAATGTACAAAATGTAAATACAAGAGAAGAGTACATCCTTGTCCGCTTCTGCGTTTATAATTGTAAGTTGTTCGTAGTGTAGGTACATTATGATACTTATTCTGTTTATTGTAATTAAATCATTTTATAATATAATTATGTGATCATTATAGACCGTTGTTTTTGTTCCAACTGTACCCCAGAACGTTTCACTATTGTATAAAGATTTTAGGTTAATAAAGAAAATAAGAATTATTAAATATTGTATTAATATTTGAGTATTACTCTTGATAACCCTTTCCCTTTGTGTGCTATTCCTTCCATTTGTTTATAAATAACATAAAATAAGTGATATTTCCACAAGTTACGCTCTGTCAGAGCATGTATTTAAGCAAACTGAAGAAACTTTTGTGCAAACTTAAATACCTTTCGAGTCTTTAATGTGTAAAGATTAATTATTACGTCCAAATATGAGAATGATCAATACAAAAGTTTAAACATCCTTTTGGCAGCTCAATTATCATTTGAAAAGTCATTTGACAGCTGATTAGTTTACTTCTTCGATGATCAGTGTTTCAGAAACCGGGCGTCAGTCTTTAGGGTTATAGCAACACTAAATTTTTTTCAACACCGGGTTTCAGTCTTTAGGGTTAATTATGCATAATACAATGTAAAGTATGTTTTTACTGACGGTTATATAACCGTTACTAGACAATTTCTAATTCAATAACCGTTAATAGCCCATAAAATAACAGTTTCTTAATATGTGTTTCAACCATTCAGTTGTAATACTTAATAAGCTCTGCTAATTCCTTAATAACTAATATCCATTTATTTTAGGTGAGGTATCGAAAAGAAAGTGATTGAGGTACCTATAATAATTAATAAAATGACCAATGCTATTTTCTAGTATGATTTTCTTAGCCAGCACATTTTAAAAATTTAATAACACTATCATGACACTTCAAAAAACCGGCCAAGTGTGAATCCGACTCGCGCACGGTGAGTTCCGTACCATTATCTATTTGTCTGTTGTATGGGAGTCGCACTTAAATATTTTTATTCTGTTTTTAAGTATTTATTGTTTTGTTATATCGGCAACGGAAATACATGATCAGTGGAGATTATAACTGTCTAACGCCCGGTTGTCTGAAACACTGATCATGATCATCGTAGAAATTAGTCGTCATGTCACTTTTTTCCCAACTGGTAAGTAAGTATTCAAAAGTAATACTGCTCCCAATTTACAATGGCTGTACTAAAAAAATTACTACGATAGTTTGGCAAGTAAATTTAAAAGTTGGCGCTTTTAAGAAGGATTCTAGGATAGACATAACACTTGCTAGATTATTTCTTGTACGTAGGCGGGATGATAAGTAACTAGCCAATGCTATTTAAAAAGTTAAAATTAAAAAAATATATATGTCATTTTTAAATTCGTATCTCTGGCCACCTGTATTCTAAATTTGAATTTGGTGGCGTGAATATTTTATTGTTTTTTTGCCATTTGAAAATATATTTCGTCAACTGTTTTCAAAATGGATAAAATTGAACTAAGAGCGGGGATAGTTTCTTCATATGAAGGGGAAAGATATCTATGACGAGTTAAAGAATGTTTTGAGTGAATGTGCTCAAAACGGTTATCAGCCCGTTGGGTGCCGCGATTGCTTACGCGCGATCAAAAAAGGATTCGGGTGCAAAACTCAAAAGGATGTCTGGGCTGTTTTCAGAGTAATAAGGCCGATTTTTACGTCGATTTGTAACAAAAGATGAAACATGGATTCATCATTACACGCCAGAATCAAAAATTCAATCAAAACAGTGGACTCAATCAGGATGTCCGGCTCCAAAAAAAGCCATGGCTGTAAAAGTGATGGCTTCCGTCTTTTGGGATGCAGATGGGATCTTGATGATAGATTACCTTGCTAAAGGTCAAACAATTAATGGTGAATACTACGCTAATCTTCTTGATAAGCTTCATCAATGTATTCAGCAAAAACGAGCAAGTTTGGCGAAAAAAAAAATCATCTTCCACCAAGACAACGCTAGGGTTCACACATTTGTTAAAGCTATGGCAAAAATCAACGAATTGAAGTATGATTTGCTGCCCCACCCACCTTATTTGCCTGATCTAGCGCCATTAGACTTCCACTTATTCCCTAAGCTCAAAACTTTTTTGAGCGGATAGAAATTTGCCACAAATGATGAAGTCATAGCCGCTGTTGAGGAGTATTTTACTTTTACTGCTTTAGAACGAAGATGGAATAAGTGTGTAGAGGTTCACGGAGAGTATGTCGAAAAATAAAATCAATATCACGGAAAGTTGTGTTTTCTTATTAGGCTAGTTACTTATCATCCCGCCCTCGTAGATATGTTCTGTAATTGAGCGGACACAGTGCATACTTTTTTTAACTAATGTTAACGCTTTCAGTCCCTTGACTATTAAAGCTTCATCGAACGCAGAACCGGTGGGCTAGCCAGAACCGACGGATTTAAGGTCAGAGACAAAGGATCAAGCTGATCGGAAAGATTTTGATCGTCGATAACCCTAGCCGCCCTACGTCGAATGCGGTCAAATGAAGGAAGCGTATAATAGGGGGCTCCCGCCCAGAGATGAGGGCAGTGGTAATTGCCGCTCATTGACATTTGCAATTTATTAAATTCGTAGCGTTTTACTAAAATGGAGCCCGACTACCTCGACTCGGCAGACGATTATAAGTGATATAGTAGTATAACACGTGGTAGAACACTTCCAATTCACGTCGGTCTTCTGCGAGGTCGTGGTACTTCCCCGATTGAGTATGCCCATTCGTACACCAGCAAACGCTGCTACGCGATCCCGTAAATTCGATTTAAAGAGAACTGTAGAGACTAAAGTTATGGATGGTGATTTAAAAAATGCATCGCGCATTTTATTTTCAGACGACATCCTTGCTCCGTATAATGATGAGACTCTAGAAAACCTCCGACAAAAGTATCCATCGATCAATCTTCCGCCGCTCCTACCGCTGCCTCCCGATTCTTCATATCAGACTTTGCAAATTACCGATAAAGACACTTTCGAGGCAATTATGTCATTTTCAAGTGGCTCTGCTGGCGGCATTGACCGTATAAACGCCACAACATCTGAAAGATCTTGTAAGCGTTTCCGCCGGTGATGCTGGCAGAGCGCTTCTTAATGATATTACCAAATTATGCAACTTAATGCTTTCCGGAAAAGTAAATCCTAAATTTGTTCCTTTCTTATACGGGGCAAGATTATGTGCCTTTAAAAAAAAAGATAATGGTATCCGTCCTATTGCTATTGGTTCTACCTTTCGACGCTTAACTTCAAAATTAGCATGTAGGCACATAATCTCCGTCCTTAAAAGAAAATTCCAGCCTATTCAACTAGGCTTTGGAAGCAAAGGCGGCTGTGAAGCGGCTGTACATTCCGTTCGAACTTCTTTAAATACTAGTTGATTTGGATGTACTTCTGAAGGTTGACCTAAGAAATGCTTTTAACTCCATTGATAGAACGACTCTGCTGAACGAAGTGGCTAACCATACACCAGAAATATATCACTATGTTTGGCAATGTTACAGTGAAAAGAGTAATTTATTTTATGAAAACCATATTATTGATTCTGCTGTCGGCGTTCAGCAGGGAGATCCGCTAGGACCAGCATTATTTAGTTTGGGAATTAATCCAATTATTTCAAAATTGAAATCTAAACTTAATGTCTGGTACCTAGACGATGGTACTCTGGGAGGTAAAGTTGACGATGTACAAAGTGATCTTATTGAAATTATTAGACAATTTAAAAATATCGGTCTCGATTTAAATAATTCCAAATGCGAACTTTTCTTTTCCGAAAAGATTTCTTTTTCCGACAAAATCATTTTGACCCAAAATTTTAGCTCTATCATACCGGGAATTAACGTAGTCCGTTCAGATTCACTTTACCTCTTAGGTGCTCCTTTGTTGATACCAAGTTTGGAACCTCATTTAAAATTAAAGTTAAGTCAATTTTTAGATCATGTCAATAAATTATTTTTACTAAATTCGCATATTGCGCTTACTATTTTGCGACATTGTATTCTTGTACCTAAATTTACGTACCTCCTTCGCTCGAGTCCAGTTTGGAAATGCGGTGACTTTTTGAACGAAATTGATTTCCATCTTAAATTAGCTCTAGAAAAAATTCTAAATTTATCTCTTAATGAATTAAGCTGGACTCAAGCTACGCTGCCAATTCGTTTTGGTGGTATCGGTGTAAGGAAAAATTTCTAGTGTCGCTCTACCTGCCTTCCTTGCTTCCGTGCATAGCGTAAATAATTTATGTAATAACATCCTTAATCACGATTCAGAACTTTCCTATGCAGAGGAGGCAAGGATGTCTTGGCTGTCTATCTGTCCCAACGAAAATATCCCACTGGAAGTAAACCTACAAAAACAGTGGGATGTTCCTTTGGTGCGGAGAGTACAGAGAGATACGTTTCAATCTTTAGAAAGTAATTTAGAACGTGCTCGTTTCCTAGGAGTCTCATCTAAAGAATCGAGTTATTGGCTTCACGCTTTACCATCAAGTAACTTGGGCACATTACTTGACGATGAAAGCTTACGCATTGCTGTAGGAATCTGTCTGGGGGCACCGATTTGTAAACCACACCAATGCCCTTGTGTGGTGTCAGTGTAGACAAATTTGGTCTCCACGGGCTTTCTTGTCAAAAAAGTGCTGGCCGTTTTTCTCGCCACGGTTCCCTGAACGACATCATCCGTAGGGCTCTTGTTTCCATCAATGTTCCATCTATTTTAGAGCCCTGTGGCATTTTACGCGATGGTAAGAGACCCGACGGTTTAACATTGATCCCTTGGGAGAGAGGCAAAGCCCTTGTTTGGGACGCCACTTGTGTAGACACTTTGGCTGCCTCTCATCTAAGGGGTACTTCGGTCAGGGCCGGGGCGGCATCGGAGGCAGCTGAAGTAAGTAAATGGCGCAAATATGAGTCTTTATGTTCAGATTATGTATTTGTGCCATTTGCTGTTGAAACATTAGGTCCGTGGGGTCCCCGCACATCAAAATTTTTTTAAAAGTTTATGTCCTAGGCTTAACGCCGCGGCTGGTAACAAGAGAGCTGGTTCTTTTCTCGCGCAAAGGTTAAGCATAACTATTCAGCGAGGAAATGCAGCTAGCGTTCTTGGCACCATGCCGCGTGGATTAGGTTTATTAGATAATATGTAATTTTAGATAGATTTAATCTTGTAAATATTAGATCAATAAAGATTGTCTATTCTCAAAAAAAAAAAAAAAAAAATGAAGAGCAGTAACAATAATTATGGGTCCTGTTTGTCTTGTCAGTCATAGTTAATGCGACTATCCAACTACATATTTAAAAGCTCGACTTGTTCCGAGTTTTTCTATTGCTAGTGTCCTTTTTTTCTACAAACGTAGAATAAGGCGTACATTTTTGAAAGGTTTTTTGTCTTGTTACGCCAATGAAGTATAACTTCTAACGCGTGTACATATGTACACACACACTTTTTTTATTCAGATTGACAATGTCCTAATTAGTGAGGAGAAAGGTAAATGAAACGATACATTTGTAAAACACTATAATTAAATTCATGTGACAATGTTAAAATAAATATTTTAGGTACAGTTTAGTTAAGATCCGCTCCCATTTTCGACTGTATGGAATCCACAATTATTTTATAATCCCATTCACGATCGTATAAATTTAGTGTTGCTATAATTAACAAGTAAAGAAAATTTTAGTAGGTAGATGAAGTAATAGATGAGACATCAATTAGCAGAACTATCCCATATAACAATTCAATATAGAAAAGTATTTTCATGTGCTGTGCTGTGAGTGCACAAACTAATATAGTGCATAACTTTTCTAAAATAAATTCTTGTATAATTGTAATGTCCCGCCTTGGAATAAAAGGACGCCCGTATAAATGTTAGGAACAAATTTTAACGACTCATAATATGGACACTGTTCGAGAGTATACATTCGCTGTTTGTGTGCGTTAAAAAATTATTTCACAAACACAATAAATATGTTAAAAATAACATTTACACCGAGCAAGTAAATTGACAAAATTTTTGTTCCATAAGCTACCTTAACTAGTCCCAAATGTTAACGTACCTTATACAGATTATTACAAAAATAATACATTTTACTTCACCGGTTTTTGTTACTTTGAATTTGAAGTACCCACTTCCAACGCTACAGCCGGTCGAGTGGATCTAACAGAGAAAGTGAAAAGAGTAGCAAAATTTTCAAAACCGCAACCATTGGAAAAGCTAAATCAGAACAGCGAACGCGCGATTCAAGCAAAGTAGTGATTTCTATTAAGCGTACAATCTTTAACGTAGCAGATACAACTTAATTAGTACGTTTAATAAGTATTAGACACTTTTATATGGTTCAAACGAGTAAGAACCACCGACCAAGTGCAGAACCATCCGACATGACTGAACATTTTAGGCGTGGCCAAACATTAGAAAAAGGCCGAAGAATTCAAAGCTTACTTCTAACAAAGGGATACACATAACACTCCGATACAAAAGACTTTTTCATTCTAATACTATGCTTCCGGAAAATTTTGACGACAAAGATCATATTTATTCTTATAATATTAGTCCTTTTGATGCGACTGTTAGGAACAGGGTATCGAACATACCAGCGCATTTTAATATAAGAGCGCAAAATCCTTGAATAACCAAACACGCACCTTAACAATATAACAATTTTATTTTTCATTAATTTATTAATGAAAAATAATATGATTACAACGGAAATAAATAGCGTCGCGTGACGTTTTCAATTACAGTACTACGTCCATATTTAATATTCTACGTTAGTTGCATAAATGCTTGTGATATCTCGTTACATTACATTTCTTAAAAGTATTGGCGTTTGGCGATACCAAATTTATTTTATTCAATTTATTTCTCATAAAAACAGGCAACTATAATTTTTCAGGATAAACTCATCGTTCTTTTTAATGATAACTGGCAATTTATCTAGTTATTCTTCTTAAGAACCTGAATAATAAATAATTTATCAATCATAAGAACATAAGATCTACGTGTAATTTTGATGTCTTTGCAGATTGGAGTCTGATTGGAAATTTTACACAGCATCCTTATGGACGAAAGACCGTATAGAGAATTGGAAAAAATTGGTTGTATTTACTCAACGTCAAAGCCAGTGTGATACTAAAATACTTCACACGATGATTTGAAAAATAACGGATATATTTTAATTATACACAGAACAATTACTAACATTTTTAGTAAAAAAGATTAAGTTTTTATTATGCATTTCTTTTTTTTGTTCTTTTTTCCGTTTGCAACATTAAACTTAAGCCAGATTAGTGTAAAAATTAAGTACAGACAAGTATGTTGAGTTATTATATATTCCAAGTTAAACATTTCAATTTTACTCAAATAGTGTAAATAGTCGACAAATACACACAAAATAAGCAGTTGAGGGTGAATTTTTTATGTTTAAATTACGTTTCCAATTTCTTACCAGTTTCGTAACACTGTAGATGTTCACGATTCTGGTGTTACGGAGGAAAATGTACTTGTATATTGCAAAATTTGGTCAGGAATGTTAAGAATGTGTTTAATTTTCTTCCATCCCTTAGAATTGTGTGCAGCTTACATACCATCGTTCAGTCTTTCAATTTATAAAACATCACATAAATATATATATAATACATATCTATAAGTCTGCAATAACCAACAGTTAAGTGCGTTGCACAATAGATCAATCGAAATATACAATAAAATGTCATCCGTAACTCACTCTTAAGGGTTTACATTCGATCAGTTATTTAAGTCCCGTGGCTGGAAAGTAAAAGTAAAAATCCCAAAAAAATCTGAATGATTCATCTATGGGTGCCTTTATTGTCTATTGTTAGGAATAATTTCAATAACGCGAATAGCGTTCGTTAATTATATTGAAAAATAATTTCTAAATTTCATCAGAAACAGAACAGGTTTTCAGCTAGATTTAGTTAAAAATTAACGCTTTTCACTTAATTTATTTGACGATGACGAAATTGCATTCAAATAATAGAAGAATATTATCATAATCAGTAGCAGAAATCACCAGATAATTCTGACTTTTTATTGTGATTTTATATCAAACTTCATCAGAGAGACTTGTTTCTACTCTGATAAATGATTTAATATTCTCTATATATTAGTCCACTATGGCGAAACTCATATAACCGTTTGCTACAAATGACCTCTGACTATAGACGGAATACATACAAATTTTAATATAAAGCCAGCTCTCAAAAAAGACCTCCGGATAATCAGGTTCATTGTGAACAGTATTCGCTTAGCAAAGCAGTTTCTTTAAGTATCAAAAACGATGAATATTGTTATATAAATACGGACATATTAGATCAATTTGGGCAATAAGAGCCGTTGGGAGAGAAGAGTTGACATTGGATGTCTCTATTTCTCTTTCTTCTCTTCGGGGCTGGCGGTCGAGTTGTCGGTCTCTTCGAGTTCTTCGTCCGAGTAGCTCGTGGCTTCTTCTCCGGGCTTGAGAAGTCTGCCGACGAGATCGTATTTTTCTGGAATGAGAATGAGAATAAATACTTAGATTAGTGTCCTCACTGCCGGAATATGTCTTTCCAGAGTGAAGAAACAGACGTTCCTTTCTTCTTAAAATTTCTCTATTCGATAGACCACAATGTGTCCAATTGAAACAAAATAAATGAGAGTAATATGCAATTTTAAGTGGTCGGCCAGGCACCAGTGTTCGCTATTGCACGAATGAGCAGGTCCGCCTGGGGAAGTACCGTGACCTCGCAGAAGACCGGCGGGAAGTGGAAGTGTTATACTTCTGCGTTTCGTCTGGTGAGTGAGGTAGCCGGGGCCCATTTTATTATCATCAGCACATCTGCAACCCTACGGATGTTGCAAATATCAATGGGCGCCGGTTATCACTTAACATCAGGTGAACCGCCAGCTCCCTTGCCACCTTCTCACATGGAAAAATGCAATGAGAATACATAAATTTAGCTGGCTGTTGTATTTTCGATTATAGTGCTAGTAAGAGTAAACTTAAAATGTGCAGATAAAAATATCACAAATATAATGTTTGTAAAGAAAGTGTGCTAAGAAAGTATGTTACGTTACGAAATAAAATTGTTAAGAATGAGGTGACCGAACTTAATCTGTGAATCCAATAATTAAAATTTAATAAACACATTCTAAAGAAGACATTGAAGGCATTAAAAAGAAGCAACATTTTAAATCAAAATGATCTGATTTCATAAATAAGTGTTTGATTTAGCAATCCATGTTAGAAGACCCTCAACCGTCTGTGACCCCTGTAAACAACACTGTAGCTACAGAAATGTAGATAATCACAATTTGTTAAGATACGTATTTATCTCTGTTTGCTCCAAAAACAGTCGTGATAAACGTGCACTCCGTTGCGATAAACGTTACTTGTTACTTATCACAGACCTGTGGGGTTTCTTGCGCCTTCGAGCCAATAAAAGAGTGAAAATATGACATATAGTGTACACAGTAAGGTGTTTGTATGAAAAAAGTAACGACTTACAAAGTAAACAAAATTATTTGATAACACATTCGTTAAATGTAATTTGTTTCCGTACATTCTAAATGATCCGCCTTCAATGCTATTATCTATTATTGCATTATACAGGGAGATTTTTTGAGAAGTGCCCAAATTTACACAGGAGGTTCAGACTCGGTAGTATAATCGTTTATTGAAATAAAAAACAAAGTTTTTTTTTTTTTCAAAAAAATATTCTATTCTATTCCCTAAAAAACAGAACGTGACAATGCGGTAGTCATTCATAAATACCTAAATTTTAATGTGCACGAACTTGTGTGCGTGTTAGTTATGAATGATCGCGCGTAAAATAAATGAGTTGCCCATAAATCACGCACTTTTTGAGATAAGTTCAAATGAATGTAATCAATTACTTAAGAGTGATTTTAAATATTTATAATTTTTTATACAACATTATTTATGTCTAGAATTTAATCAAAAAATGGATACACTTAGAAAAGCCACCCTGTATATACTGACTCTAGCTCTACTCTCTGCCAAATCTAGTACAATTAGGATTGTAAGAAATACTTTAATCTTCAAAGATTCCGTCACTTTTGAATTTATTTTAATTTTATTATTATAATATAAAATATTGTTTAAATATTAATAAAACATGAAATATTGTTTAAATCTATATATTCATACGTGAAGCAAATACTTTGTAGGTACCCCTTTTTACGTAAATTGCGCGGACCTAGCAGTATGAAATTTCCCACACTTATAGTTTATATAGAGGAGTGCAGAATGATATTTTTTTTAATTATAAATAAAAAATGAATTAAATCAATTAAAAAAATATTACACAATATACCTTGTATAATTTATTATGGTCGAATTTCGACCATTAGGCGACCACTGGCATTAGTGAATCAATAACGATATAAATAACAGATAAAAAAATTTAATCCAAGCACTATTACTATATTACTTACGACATTATGAAAGGAAATGATGAAATGAAAATCAAAAAGTTGACGTTAGGTCGGGTTAAGTTATGCATAAAACAACAAAGTCTGTCCTGTGGCCAAAGACTATCGCGAAGTTAAAAAATCTAAATTCAAAACGATAGAGTCCGTAAATTACTTTTACTGTTGTTACTGCTGTGCAGTGTTAGTATAACTTTTCGTTAGTAACACTTTCTATACGGTTACGTCATCAATAATTATAAAGCAATGGTGTGTACAGATTACTGTTGGAATTTGTCCAATGAACAAATCAATGACAACGAATAAATAAATGAACACACATAACTTGTACGGATCAAAATGTACGCAGAGAATTGAGTCGCATCGAACCAACCAGCCATGAAGACCAGAATGTTCACAAAAACTAGTTATTTTCGTATTTACGAGCGTTCTGCGTAAATTTTTTTCTAGCGATGCTGTCATGTTTTCAGTTTTGGGCTTGTGATCATTGCAATAACGCTCATGAGATACCTCCAATCCAAGCGTCATGTTTCTTTGCAAATAAAAAAAAACCTAACAACAAATGCCATCTAGTCTGCAATGGCATAAGTCCACCACGCGACCTCACTGCGGATTGACAGACTTCAGATATTTTCGAAACATTGGTTGTTTTGTTATTTTTTTTTCGAAAATATGCAAGTGTTTTCCTTCACCGCTGATCACAAGGCTAAGCAGCACTTAAAATTAACGATTTCATTGGCAAAAACAATGTAGATAAAAGACGTTAAGATTTTCGTTGGTGTGGCAATCAGCCGCTTAGAGGTTAAAGCGTCATGCCGCGAATGCCGAAGACGTGGGTTCGATTGTCACAGCGGCAACAATCTTTCCGTACTTTTTCCACAAATTTTTATGATTTCATTGGTGTTAGCACTGGAATGTGAACGTAGGTTGCTCGAGTATAATGAATTAAAAACGAGCGCCCGATCACTGAGCTATCACGGCTTCTCGGTTTTGGGATACTGTAAAATTGACAAATTAAATTACCCGTAACACCGATTAAACGGTTTATATTTCTTACATAAATCAAACTCAATCCAAACAGTTAAATAGTCGAAAAATAATATATTAATAATTATTCTTTATGAAATAATGTATTCTTTCATCTAAGAATATTAGCTATAGAAAAACCAGCTGCATGGCACAACACAATGAATAACAAGTAATATCAGTAATATCAGTATTGTACCGTAATGAACGATGAAGTCTTTAGTTCTATGTATTATAGTTCCAATAGTAAGGTAATTCGTATCTATATATAAAAGGTCAATGAAATAAAGCAATAAAGATTATGGTAGTAATAGTTCCACGCCCCACCGGCATAGATTCCATTGAAATAATGGCGGTAGCTTTCATGCCTGGATGGAAACCGCCTATTCTGGATGAGATCTGTCTAAACCATGTGTGGTTTGATTTATCAATTATAAATCGGTGTTAAATTATGCTTATGACTCAGAAATTGTATAAGACTGGTTGGTATTTGTTATGACGTCTCTTCTAGTAGTTTTACTTTATATAAAAGGATAAGCGGAGGTTATTCACGAATTACAACATTATGCATTGACAAATATATATTAATTTCTTGGTTTAGCTCGATCACGCCTGATCCCAGTCTTGTAGAATATTTTTTTTATTTGAAAAGTTGACAAGCGAGCAGGCCGGTCAGGTTCACCTGATGTTAAATGAATACCGCCGCCCATGGACCCCTGAGGGTTGCAGATGCGTTGACAACCTTTTGAAAATTGGGCTCCAGCTACCTCACTCACCAGACGAAACGCGAAAGTATTTGTCATCTTTCACTCTACGCCGGTCTTCTGTGGGGTCGTGGTACTAACCCGGACGAGCCTGCCCATTCGTGCAACAGCCGAGGCTGCTGCGTGGCTCTACCACAGTAAAATATAAGAATAAATTTAGGACATTTGCGTACTTTGGAATGGGTGATTACTTGACGAAAACGTATAAAATTTTTCTACAGCCACTTACAATAAGCATATAGAACCCCTTTGTAAATAGTATAACCAATTGACACAAAGTTGAGGGAGAAAAAGTGAGTTCATACATATTTGGCCCATATAAATTTTTTATTGGCATTACAGGGAATAGTCAAAATAAAATCAACCAACAATGAAATCTTATGAGTTCAATTATTACATCAATACATAATACATTAATTGTCACATTGATTTGACATGTATGTTACATTTGGACCATTTAAAAATTATATTACAATTTTTAAATAATATATGTTCTGATACATAAGTAGATCTTATACGAGTAGACACCACATGCATAATTTTCGACCACAATACTGAGCTCAATGAGCTTCAAATTAACTCGAGCAACACTAATCAAATTTGACTCACCAAAACGATAATTACCAAAGGTTTTCGGGTGATGTAAACAGAATTAGCCCGAATATAATTCCATACAATTCGTAATTTCGGTCGGTGTAAAATCTGAAGACGTGTCACTGTTTCTCTAGAAGGGCATCAAGTTTGATAAATAAAAAACCGGCCTAGTGCGAATCAGGACTCGCCCACGAAGGGGTCCGTGCCATTATTTATAAAAACTGCAAAAAGAGTCATGTCTGTTGTGAGTTCCATTTGAATATTATTACCCGAATGGCGTAGTCGGTAGTGTACCTGCCTTCTGCGCCAGAGGGTGTGGTTTCGATCCACACTACTGGAAAAATATTGTGTGTTGAGCATAGTGTTTTTCTAGTGTCTGTGTGTTTATATATGTATAATGTGTATTTATTTACAAAAGAAAAGTATGTTTAAGTATGTCTATCAGTTTTCTAGTACCCATAGTACAAGCATTGCTTAGTTAGGGACTAGAGAATCTTGTGTAAAAAAATCCGTCTTTTAGTATTTGGTGTTATAACGGCAACAAAAATACATCATCTGTGAAAATATAAACTGTCTACCTATCACGGTTCATGAGATAAAGTAAACGGGGAGGTAGATTCCAATGAGAAGTAAAGTAAAAGGCAGTCATATAAATATTAAATAACACAGCTGGTTGTTCTCATAATAAAGATACCGGTATGCGAAGGAAATAATGACTTCATATCGATTTTACATAATCCGCAGCCATCATGTCTGTGGCGCTTATCTTCGAGGTGAATCAAATAAGAGTGATGGTAGCAGGTTTACAAAATATCAGAATGAAAATGATCGTGACATTATTCTTGTAAAACAATGCTAAAGTGTATTTTATTTTCCTATTATTTACGAACTCGCAAATGCTTCACTACTGAATGTTACATTATTCTTTCGATGTGGTAGGGCCACGCAGCGATCTTCGGTGTAGCACGAATGGGCAGGTCCGACCGGGGTAGTACCACGACCTCACAGAAGACCTGTGAGGTGGAAGTGTTGTATGTACTTCTGCGTTTCGCCTGGTGAGTGAGATCACCGGGGCTCATTTTATTGAAAGCTGGCCACACACTCGAAACGTACATGTTTTCTTCAATTTAGTAGAATAAAACGAAAGCAAGATAATACTATATTTTTAAGCAGCCGAATTCGGGATACCAAAGCTCGGTAAAGATACGCACGAGGCGCAATATCGATTAAAGTCAAGGTAAACTGTGTTGATAATTACGCGAACGTTCACGCGACGTCATATCTACTTACAACACGAATGGGCCGAGGAATATTATTAAAGTCTGTTCATTTAATATATTTCCATCTAAAGAAAGCAAATCGTAGCATCTATATTTGTACGTTCTTATCGACGGAAAGACACTCAAGACATATTTGGTGACCTTATAATATACATGCGAGAAAAGATGTAATATAAAAAAACCTTTGATTGAGAGGTATATTCCAGAGGCCGCGCTAAAAATCAAATAACCATGAATTTGGTGTCGAATTGATCAAGTCATTTTTTTTTTACTAACGAAAAACAAAACCGACTTGAAATATCTCGCTCTGTATTCATTTTATAATTGATTTTCAGTACACTACTAATCTGCGGAGCCCAAGATCCGATACCAATGTAATTATATGGGACCACATTGGAAGCACCGGCTTTCAAACAAACAAAAAAATCATCAAAATCGGACCACGCATGGGTAGCAAACATAAAAAAAAATACAGTCGAATTGACAACCTTCTCCGTTTTTGAAGCCGGTCGATAAAATTGAATTTCAGCGTCGGCGTCGCACCGGCCTGCTTTTCGGTACTTGTCGGGAGAAGTAAAGAGCCGTGAAGAGTTTGCATAGCAAATTTTGTTTCGGCGCTGACGGCTACAAAATTGTAATGTACAAACATCTCTCATACATATTTACGGTGAATATTAATTTGTAAATAACCAACCTTAAGTATTGTATTGGCACGTCGAAAAGCTTAGTTGATTCAGTGACCATGAACGCCGAACAGAAATACATAATCTGTGAAAATTTCAATTGTCTTACACGGTTCATGAGATACAACCTTGTGACAGACGGACAGACAGACAGCGGATAATAGGGTTCCGTTTTACCCTTTGGGTACGGAACCATAAAAAGCAATAATGCAATATAGAACGGCGTAAATGCTTAATACAATTTTAAAAAGTTATCCCCTATATGTGTGTTCATTTAGCGCCGTGGTTGCAACGACCTATAAAAATGTCAATCTAGCTAACTTAGTTCTGAGCATAAGTGTGGTATGTGTAACTCAAAGGTGATTTGGTCGCATAAGGACAAAGTCATTTTATAAGAAAAAAAATGCATAATGTATAGTGTATTATGTCCCATTTAAGAAGTTAACAAACAAACAAAAAGGATTTTTTTAATAACGAAAAACAAAACAGACTTCAAATATCTCGTATGAATATGTATTAAATTTACGATTCATTTTCAGGATTTCCCTACGTATCTCCGTGAAGCCCAAGACGTAATACCAATGAAATATAATATGGGATCACTTGGGAAGCGCCAGCTTTCAAATAAAATAATAATCATCAAAGTCGCTTCTCTCGGTCGAAAGTACTGAGATAACAAACATAGAAAAACATACAGTCGAATTGAGAGACTCCTCCGTTGTTGAGGTCGATTGAAAATCAGATGTTCGTATTATTTTATCAACTCAAGATAAAACTCAAGATACTATCATAAACGCTTTGAAAGCTCTATACAGCGTGTCGTTACCACCGCAACAATAAATAAACACACATATAGAGGATAACTTTTTAAAATTGTATTAAACATTTACTTTCTTTAAACATCAATATTTACCGAGTTATTAAATTTTTAAAAACAAACAATTTTAGAACACCCTTACGTATAAAACTGTAACGTAAAGTTCATTTGTAAAGGTCACAAAGCATATGAATGGGTTGAATGAATTTAAAAGAGACAAAACATACTGTTAGAAGGAGAGGCTTGTAATGCGACGCTGTGGCGCGAGTTGTATAGGATATTACAAATTTGTTTCTTTTTTACTTAATTAGTTTGTTTGAAAAATATTTTTTTTAATTATGGATTGTATGAATGTTCATTTATTGTCGCGATGGTAACGACACGCTGTATATAATAAAGACTAATAAATATTAATTTTCCAAACAATCATAAAGATAATTACCATTATAATGATCGTGGTGCTATGCGAAAATTTCTCACAAATCAACTAGTATTACATAATTTCAAAAGCGCATATTCACGAATCTGAATATATCACCAACTGTAAACAAAATTCCATTATTTGACCTCCAAGGCGCTGAAGGATTTTATTTACCTTCGTTATATCCGTTCATTATTTCATAATGTTTCTGTGGTTGTATTTCTGTAACCTTAACTACAATAATAATTATATAAATATTTATACAGAATATAATAAGGCGAAGGTAGAGACATAACCGCACGCAGGACTATAGACACATATTTTCCATAAGTTATTTATGGTCAGGAGCTTACAAACAAATTGGCTACAGGTTGAAATAAGAGAATAATACTACTGTCACTACATAGTATAAAACAAAGTCGTCCCGCTGTCTGTCTGTCCCTATGTATGCTTAGATCTTTAAAAGTACGCAACGGATCTTGATGCGGTTTTACTAGATAGTGATTCAAAAGGAAGGTTTTATGTATAATACATTGCACCCTTGCGAAGCCGGGGAGGATCCCTAGTCAATGATAAATACAACTAAGCATACCAAGAAATCAAAAACATAAACGTGGATAAAGTTTTACCAACGGGAGTTTTAACAATTATCTTACTTGATGTAACGTTTAGTAACGCGGCAGGCGGTTCACCTGACGTTAAGTGAAGACTGCCTCTAATGTGGGAAAAGTTTAGCATATACAAAAGGAGTACTTTCCTTTCACTACATAACATTCTCTGCCTCTCGCTTCTTAACCTTATACGGCGAGTGAAAGTGACTCGTGTGATACCGGATCGGAAAACTTTATTCATAAAATGATAAAAAACGCTTCGGATGAATAAAATAAAAGTTACGATATGCATACTGATTAACTCTGCAAGCGGCGCTAATTAACTTACAGAACTATAAACAATATATATATATATATATACGATCATAACTGTGGTAGTGCTTTAGTGTACACATAACTCATGCACTCATATTCGAGATATAATACAGTTTCACAAAACATGGCCTGACCGCGCTGCCTCATTTAAGTGGTGGCCTACTTTAATGAAAAAATCCATTCTAGAAGAAGTGTCTTCAAGTAGAAATGCAAAGTAAAAGGGTCAAAATTAATGAGCCTTAGTGGACTGGACATAATGAGTCCATTCCACGTAAAGACCGGAACGAAAACTTATAATCCCTAATAATCTTATCCTTTAAACGAGCAATTCTTGTGTATATATATATATATATATATATATATATATCGAATCTCGGAAACGGCTCCAGCGATTTTCATGAAATTTAGTATGTGCGTAGATTCGGGGGCGAAAAATCGATCTAGCTAGGTTTCATTTTTAGAAAATGTCCTTTTATCCCTGTTTTCAGTGAATGAAAAATATCATTCGAATATGATGGTAAATTTGCCGCAAAAGAAAATGTCATATTGCTCGGTCGGTAATCGGGCGGCCCCAAAACAGACGGCCGTGGTTCGCGTCACGATCATTTACACATTTATTTTTTTACTTTTTTCGATTCCAGATCATTGCTTTCTTTATTTTTAATTTTTTGTCGATTTGTTATTTTCCCTTTTTTTTAAAGTTCTTTCTTTTGTGAAAAACATCAGTTCATATTTTCTTATTATTACGTCGGTAAGATCGAAAAATATTATGCATATTTCATTACTCAGTAATTTGTATCTAAATGTAATTTCCAAAATACACGATTTACCAAAAAAAAAAAAACAAACCGAGCAAAGCTCGGTCCTCCGGGTACTATTATAAACGCGACTCTATGTTACTCTTTCACGCAAATACTACTGAATGGATTCTAATGAAACTTTACAATATTATAGCTTATACATTAGAATAACACATAGGCTATAATTTATATACATATTTTATGTATATCTGTCTGTCTGAATGTTCGCCTTCAACCTATTCTACGCAGACGTAGTTGCGGGCAGCGTCTAGTGAATAATAGTTATCCCTCCTTTTTTCGTATCTAACTCTAAGAATATGCAATAATAAGAAAAATACATTTTTTTTTTAATTTATATGTATTAATATCACATTATTATTACACTATAATTACAAATTTTATAAACTTTCTACTGATATGACCACATAAATAGATCAGGAATTTCACAAACTCGAACAAAGTTTGTTAAATTCCTTGTACGTAATCCTGATAATTGATTTTATTACCTCAATGATGTTTAATAATATAGACGATGAATGTCCATTCTTCGTGACGTCTAAAAATTGTTCCGCTTTACATTATATGATATATACAAATGAATGTGACAGATGATAATAGAACATATGATATGTAAAGAGATAGCAGTCTATATCGAATTGAATTGCAGTCTAATTGCAACCAATTGGTGTAACACCAATTGGTGTGATTTGAGTGCCTCAATTTCGGTGCGCCAGTGTCACATTAAGACATGAACCAAAATGTTCGCTATTACACGCATTGAAAATTATAAAAACCTTAAAGTATAGGACAAACTCAAAATGTTTGGAACCAAGTAAACTCTGATGGAAGGATATCTCAATCTCTATCTTTGCATATGCATTTGGGTTAGATGAAACTAGAGCTTATAATTAATCATTACCTGAGTAATCTGTTCACATGTACGCAATCCTAAAATTCCATAGACTGTAGGTGAAAGGAGTCTTTTTTCTTGGGAACTTATATTGTTTTTGTTTGTATAGTCTTAATTGACCACCACAAAAAGATAAAAAGAAAGAATTGTGAAAAATCATTTAACGATGTATGCCCCGCACCGTGCGTTTTCGGACCTCTACGGCTTATGCGCCCTCTAAGGGGGCCTAATCTTGAAAGGCCGGCGACGCATTTACATTCAATGGTATAAAAGAAGTCTTTGGATAGCTCTGATCACGTTTTATTTTATATTTTATTATGTAAGAAGGTCGCATGCAAGGCGGTACACCTGATGTTAAGTGATAACCGTCGCCGCCGTGTTGCGGATGTGTTGGCAACTTTTAATAAAGTGAGCCCCGGAAACTTCGTTCACCAAACGAAACGCAGAAGTACAAACTTCCACACTTCACTCATCTTCTGTAATGTCATGGTACTTAGCCGGACGGACCTGCCCATTCGTGCAACAGAGAAGACTGTTGCGTGACCCTACCACAGCGGTAATATCTGTATTAGAAGTGACAAACGTGGACACCAGCAATTCAAATGCAGATTTTGACAACCTTCTAAGAAGAGTTGTACGGTAACCTCATTAACCAGATGAAACGCAAAAGTAAGCACTTCCATATCACGTCGGCCTCCTAAGAGGTCGTGGTACTTCTTCGTCGGACCTAGGACTGGCCCTACCACAGCAAAGCAACGTCCCATCAGATGCTTGTCCGGTACCATTTCCAAGTGACATTTTCAGGGCCCGGAAAACCCGTTCACTTTTTGGAATAGGTTAAACAGTTTGTCTTGTCAACCTTCTATGGGCTTAACCAGAATATTGGTAAGCTATTTAATTGGGTTAACCCTAACCCACCGAAATTGTTTTTGGATAGGATTTAAGATCAAAATCGCCTGCTCTCGGAATATGGAATCACCTAACGTTGAAATATCTCAAATTAAGTCGAGCCAACGTCGTTTTTATTGTTTTAAGAGTGTTAAACACCTGTTTAGTTTGCGCTCAGCCCGAAACAGGTAAACCAAGAACTTAGCCGTATAAGCGATATCGTCTTGAAGGGCTGACCAGAATGTAATGGTTTCTCAAGTCTAGCATTACAAATACCCGCTTAAAAACCCTTTCAAGGGTGAGCGGTTCAGGGCCTGCTTCACAATTAAGAGGTTCTTAAAAGGAATAGTTCAGTATGTACTTAAAGCAATACCACATCACTACTTGTGTACCAATTTTTTTGCACATTACCGCATTATGTCGTTATAACCTCGGTCCAAATAAGGTTTCGAAAGTATTTCACTAATTGAAATAAGTAGAACAATGACCTATTGACGGTGTCGTCATGGCATACCTGATATATATCTAAAACCTAGTTAGTTCATAACAAACAACCATTCTCATAAGAAAAATGCGATAATTGTTAACACTAATTACCTCTAATTTTAACAATACTCAACTTTGTAAGCGTTTTCTATTCACCTACATAATTATAGTATATTGCCGACAAAAACTACTTGTTATTTTCCATAGAAAGGATGTTTGTTACTCAAGTTATATGCAAATTTAATAATGGTTTAAGACATTTTCTATACAAATGTATATAACAATTAATAATTCACACAATTTCCATTTGTTCATAAATTGTACAAATGGAAATCGTGTGAAATAATGTAAATAATAAAAATTACACAAACACTAATAACATGTGAGATGTAACTTAGTGTTCTTACACAAAGAATGGGAGAAGTAAATAAGTTTTTTTTTGGCAGGATATACCACTGTTTGGCTCGGGGCGCCTAGCCTGAACCTCGGTGTATTATTATTACGCGTTATGGTGACTAAGCTCGAGGGCTCCCGAGTTAGCCTCAGCTCGGGCCGTCACGCTTTTATTATCGTTACCGGTTTGGGAGGCCACCAAGCTCTTAGGGCGCTTTGGTGGACGCTCCATGGAGTGGCTAGTCTCAAGGGCCCCCGAGAGGGGACCTCAGCTTGGACTGTCACTCAATACTCGTTTAGGATTACGATTCGAGGGTGCCCGAGAGGGCCGACGATAGTCTGACTGGAAGAGTTAAAACATTTTAGGACATATTTTTACACAATGTTCTCTTGTCCCAAACTGAGCAACGCTTGTACTATAGGTACTTGATCACTAATAAACATACTTAAGCATATTTTTCTTTTGTAAATAAATGCATATTATACACATATAAACACCCAGACACTAGAAAAACACTATGTAAATCAAACAATATTTTTCCAGTAGTGGGGATCGAACCCACACCCTAAGGCGCAGGAGGCAGGTACACTATCATTACTACCACTTCGTAAAGCATTGGCGCTGGGAGAAGAATTGGCGGAAAAAACTCCAGCAACGCTTCTATGATTAAAGGGGAAAACCTGCCAGGTATGTGGCGGAACCTAGAATATGTTTCTCACTCGCCGGCGAGTGCGGTGTGCTCTGGTGTGTTTTCATAATTGCTTTATCCTGTCGATGGCGATAGTCGGCTCATCGTAAAGGAAATCGAGGGCGTGTCACGGTCTACGCCAACTGCGGCGGAACGCACCTAGCGGTGGGGGCGGTGGCACTTACGATTAACGGATCGGGCGACGCCGACTGCAGGAATTGAGCGATTGTGCGCAGCTCTAAGTCTATATGTAGGTCGATGTTGCGCATGAACTACGGTGCTCCCGTAGCCGGTGTATATGCTTCGGAGCAATATGCACAAAAACCGGACTCGCGGACGTCATTAGTGCGATCTACTGCCTTATATAATGTCACATTGTTCCCAAGGGACATTTTTGACGTCTTATTTATTAACATATAGAAATGGAAAAAAAGGTTAATTTATCACTAAACAACAACGGTAAAAAGTAATTTACCTCTAAACTGTGCCTCCCATTCTTTGACCGAATCCATCTCCATAGAATTTAGATCGCTCAAGTCATCATATTCCTTGTCTGAGGATGTTACAGAGAATGTTGCCAGACCTCTTGATGCATCCTTCCCACCAAATGCCGCATATGGGCCACCTTTAAGAATATACAACCTATATGTTAAAAAAGATGAATTATATATTAATTCTTTTCAATAACATATACATAAATTTTGTTATTAAAGGTCAACTGAAACAAACATCCTTCTATTATACGAATATGATTCCAAGAACATTCAATTTGGTGTAGTCTTCTATTTGATGAGATTTGCCTTAATTCTAAAATTTTGTATTCATGCAAATTTCAAATTATTATTACAAAATTAGCACAATACAAATTTTCATAATTAAAATAAAACTACTTAATTATTTTATTCACAAAATGTGATCATATCTGCCAAAATTCCATTATTATTTATTTCAACAGATGTTTCTGGGCCCAAAACAAACAAATAAAAAATTTACAAATTCAAATGAATAAATAGTTTACATTTTTACTTTAGTTTATAATAGTTAAAATAAGATACGACAAATGATAAATGAGCCCCAATATCCATGAAATGTGATTAAATATACATCAATTACAGTGATTTAATATACATCAATTACAGCTTAATATTATTTATATACTATTACAATTACATTCCCGTCAAGCTTGTGGGTTCTGGATAGCCAAAAGTTCATTGTTCGTTGAAGCTTTAATAGTCTGCGGACTGACTGCAAACACATACATTTCAAGAAAAGTACAGAAATTACATTGCCAAAATCTCCGGTTGGACTGACGTCTGAGTGTAATTTGAGAAAGAAAAAATAAGTAGACAGTCAATTCAAAAATGCGAAAAAATAAAATTGATGACATAACTTTTAAGTCTTGTATTAGAAATGTTGTCATCAATTTTTTGCAATCCCAACTACAAATTATTTTCTCCACCAAACTATATCCATATTGGTAATATTTTTTTATTCCTAGTATTTGTGCATGTTGTAAATGTAACCGAAATGCATGATTTCAATGCATTTCAAACCGGGCGGTGATAAAACACTGACTCACACCGGCGAATCTATTTATAAACAGTTGCACAGTACGTTCACAAATTTAATTAGCATATTTTTGTCATGCACCCAACTTCATTGGTATACTTTCTGTGCAAATATATACCTACCGGGACCATAGAATCGACGTCCTCGAGTTACGTCGAAAATCCAACCATTAACCGCAACGAGAACCCTACCATCGGGTTGGGTACCGTCATATTGTCGCAACTCTGCGACTGTCATGTCTTTACGCAGTTTTGGAAGTTCCGGTGACTCCACAGCAACTTTATTAAATCTACTTTTGTATATTTTGTACACTAACACAGCAATAATCACAGTCAAAAGTAAGTTCACAGGACTGTATATGATTTCGAAAAAAATATTGTTACTTGGCGGAAGACTCTCCTGTTCAGAAGTTTTAACCTCCGGTGTTGATTCCATTTTTAAAACTAAAGTTTTTATAATCTGAACTATCAACAATACATCAACGTATAATTTTACGACAAGCCCCGTAATGTCGAACTGCGCTGGTGTGCTATGGTAAATAATGTAATCAAATTAACCATAACCAACTTTTGTTTCACTAACTGACGTCTTGATTGATCTTTGGTCTTAATTAAAATCAATATATTTTTTAAACTTCTATTTAATACACAAGTAAAATAAATACCTCATAAATTTAACGGTTTCTTTAGAATAATAAATTATTAATTTATCGAAGAGTGTAAAAATGAATACAATAAGTTACATGCTCTCTAAAGCTGTTTAAAAGCATGAATGATTCTTAATATCATTAGCATTTACAAAAATTGTATTTCTTTCTATATTCAATAATTTTTATTTAAATTAGGAATAATAAAATCGTATGAATATTTTCAAGCTTTTGTATTTTGTAACAGATTAAGTTATAAATATTTTAGAATATAAGTAAAAATTATAAAGTTCTATGATTATAGCGAATCAATGAAATTTTATATTTCGATAGGATAATTTTTTATTATTATTAATACAACAAAGATAATTTAATAACATACTGACGTTTCTTTACAAGGAGATTTGAAAAACATAAAAGAAAAATAAGAAAAGTAGTATCATTAATACTGCGTAAGTTTTCTCCTGTCATCATTTCAACCAATAAAAAATATATAAAGTCTTTGTCAATTTTGTTTTGACGTTCCAAAGCAGGGTAATTTAAGTCAAAGAGTAAAGTTATCTAAAGGAGAAAGAGTGGCAACTCTATGATAAAAATTGGATCTGTGGAAAGTGCTGCCGCCTGGAGTTTGGTTGAGTAACTTCATCTATACACACATTGACAGTTTTTAGGCCAATGTGTGTGTATACTTATTATATGCCTCTATATTATGTGATTTCCTATTCACGAAACCAAAATGAAATGCTTATTTCTTTAATAAAGACTAACACAAGGTTTTTAAGATATTTTAATAACTGGTACGGATTTTTTTTAAATATGCTTATTAATTGAAATTGTCTACTAAAGGTAGCAAGGCAAAGGATATTTTCGTTCCATTTTTGAAAATGGCCCCCCTTAGCTTTATCCTGGAAGTTTTCTCAAATTGGAACACAATACGCATTTTAGAAGTACTATTGGGTTCTAGGAAAAAATCGTTATTGTTTATATTACGTTGACTGAAAATTTTCATTTATATAGAAGATGTGTACTTTTTTTCTATTACAACCATGACAACAAGTTTATATCTGTTCTTGTAATTCGGGTTTGAACATAATGGGAAAAAATAACTATAGTGCAAAATTAAATAAATAATTTTATTTTATCTTTAGAACAGTAAATTTGAACAGTAATTCTATTGTTTCCATTATAAACAAGTTTTCCTTCTAGTATTCTATTTACAGATCTGCACCAAGTATAAACAATTATATTAATGGAAATATCAATAAAACATTTCTTTAAATTTTCTTTATGAGTTTCACAATCCATGAAGGCAAAATAAGTAAAAATGAGAGATGAAAGCTTTCTTTTATATATTTTTATGACAATCATCATTTAAAAATGCAATTGTTATTTATTGTATTTCTTGAAAACAAGCCACTAAGAGTGATTGCTACTGAAATTATTTAACAAAAGTATTTTAAATGCTCCCTCGAATCCCAAACAGTTAGGTGCAATATTCCGAGCACCCAAACTGCGAATACTGCCAAAGAAGTTTTCGAGTGGGTCTTAATTAAAATTGCGTGTTAGTATGGCGTCAAAGGAATATTTTTTAAACAATAATTGCCACAATGTTGTTCGATGATGTTTGATGATTGTTCTCATTAAATTATTTACAGTTGGTACAGATTTTTCAATTTTCTCCCCATCACTTTAATTATATAAATTTATATATTTTATAATATATATAATTTTAATATTTTTTTGATGGTAAAGTGAAATGCTTACACATTAATTTGTAACTTTTAGGGCTTTTCTTGTACAAATAGAGAGTCAATATTTTTTTGTCAAGAGTGAATCTACACCCTTTTTTTCTTCAGTCCTTCCATGAATTGCATCCTGGTAAATAGCTTTGCTGACTCCGACATGTTCTGAGACAATTTTTCAAAATCACTTTTTAATGATGACTTCTGTACCTGCCTAAGAAGTGACTTGAGACTTGACTTGTTGGTGCAATGTTCTTATTTCACTTTGCATCTTTCTTACTTTTCTTGCACACCAAGTCTTACACATTTTTCTGCAGATACTCGAACATTTTAACTGAAAGATTATATCAAGAATTAATACATTTAAATAGAATTAAGATTTAATGACACAACAATGTTTTTATATGTATTAACATGTAACAAGTATCCAGCTATGAAGATTATTTATTAACCATATCTGTGACAAATTGAATTCATGGAAACTAAGGTGATTCATTTACATAAGCACTAGAAAAGTCACAATTAGTGGAGTGGTTGGTTGATGGCAATTTTACATATAAAAAATAGAACCCTTATAGGATTGATTAACTATATTTTCTGTGTCTCCATCTTTTAACAACTTATTTTCTCTAAATCTACGATGACCAATCAAGATTTGTAACACTGATTGTATTGTGTATTGAGTATTAGTTCGTCAAATATAATTAAAATATATGGTTAAAAAAAATTAAAAATTAAAAATATTTTAACACTATAACCAAATTTGTCACTTATCTTACATTATTATATAAATAAATAAGTTATTTCTTTGACTAGGTTAATCTCAAATTCATTTTTATATCTTAAGGAAATTGTTTTGCAATATCTAAGTACCTTCGGTTATTTCTACTTCATAATTATAGTTTGGCTAGTTTCACTATTGATTAAAAATATCTTTTTTTTAAAACATGTTTGCCTCTATTGTTAACAATTACCGTACATAATTATAATTCCTAAAAACTTGTAAACTTATTCTTTTTAAGAAATAAATATAGAAAATTGTATTACCTGCACCAAAATTATTTGAAGATTTTTGATCATAATGGTTCTCTTTATTTGAAGTTGTAGAACTAGATGGCATTTGATATTCAGTGGGGCCACCACCTAGTGACACTTTACATAGAGAAGTTCCAGGAATATATTAGCCAAAGGTTTAGATTGTGAATATTCTCTTCTTGGACCGGAGTAACTATGGTCAATTTCAACAAATGTTAATAGTGATTGCTGCATACCTGCAAAATAACATTAAAACATTTTTATTTATTTTATAGTTGATATCATAGTTACTAGTTTACGCAGACTTAGAACACAATACTATAGTTCATCTCATATAGTACACCCTGTTCAAGAGAAACTGACATACAGATGTATGTGATTCAGCTAGTGTTGGCTTGGCCAGGTAAAAACCTGTCGTAGTGTGTTGTCCTACCCATCCAATATTAACCCAAAATTATCTGGAACTTTTATATTGGATTTTGCTAGAGTTTCAGATATACAATATGGTTATGGCTAAGAAGGCCTATAGCAACCTTGTTATGGGCCAACATCAATGTACTGAGCCAATAGATGTTTGCAATTATTTAAAATTTATAAAGTTAGTAGACTTTTAATGTCAAAATAAAAAATTAAAAACAAATAGAAAGTCAGAATTATTTAATAACAAAAATCAACGTTACATATTACAATATTTACAAAAATGCTTTAAATATTTCAAACCATTTGTTTCTTTATCATTATTGTCACGATATCATATGGACCGCCAACTGCCTTAGAAGAAGAAGAATCAAATTTCACTTACGATTCAAATTAATGGTTGGTATTGATTGTTGACCAACTAAGACGACCTCCGGTAGTCTTATACATTGAATCAAAATGGTTATCACAAAACCTTTTATTAGCATATATTTTCTTAGGATCAGTTTCTGTATGTTTGTCTCCAATACGCTTCTCAGGATTTGGAATCGGTGTTGGGGTACACCGTGTGCAACTTAAATAGGAAACATTTAATTAGTATAAAGAACATATATTAATGTATAAATAGGTATTTTGAAATAATGATGGTTGAAAGCCTTACCTAAAGCATCACAACCAAAAATACAATATTTTTTCGGAGGTCCACTCATCTTAACAATAGAATGAAAATTACCAATTATGAACAACAAAACAATGTAACGATAAACAAGAATATTAATAACAAACAGAAAGATGACGGTTTTAACATAATAACAAAATTTTACTGAGTTACAGTTAACCAAAAGTTAACCTCTAAATGCATCAAACATCAACAACACGAATGCAGCAGAAGATGATTGATAATGAATGAAGTTTGACAAGCTCTATATAGGACAAAATGGCGGCTAAGCTTTATTGTTTCCACCAAACTCCAGATGTCGCTGTCGAACATAAAATTTGACATTGTTCTAAGTGAGCCCCCCCTGATTTAAGTACCCAAACCCAAACCTAGTGATAGATAATTGCTAGCTTTTATTGACATTGACATAATACGTCATATATTATCATATATGTACAGGGTATAGTCAAATAGTTTGGTTCTTTTATTTATTTTGAAGTAAAATTATTAATTAGCTAATAAATAGTTCAAAAAATGAAAGAACACCAAGGTGATTTATGTTCGAGGTATATAAAAATATTTATTGTTGTTTCATGTTATTGGTGAGTGAAACGTTTTAATTATTTTTATTTGTATTTCAAGTTATAGAGGCCTTATTTCATTTAAACCTTTAAGTAAGCGTTAAATTAAAAAATAACCAGTTCTTTAAGGTGGTTGAAAATGATAAAAATGATCAACCATTACCTTTCTACAAAAACATGTTTTCTGGATTAGTTAACTGGTATTAAGTTATTTGCTAATTTTAACATGAGAGTTAATAAACACTTTTTATTTCTTTTTTTTTTTTTTTCAGGGTGATATCTATCGCTACAGTATTTGTAAATAAGACATTATTGAGTAGTGATTCTGTGTCATTGGAGGCCCCTTTGTTTATAACATGGTTTCAATGTGTGGTATCTTTTACAATATGTTTTACCTTGAGCAGGACCGGTGGGATCCCAGGTGTGTTTATTTTTCCTAAAGGATCACCATGGAACTTAGAAGTTGTAAGAAAGGTAATGTTGTTTGAATTCACATAATTCAAACTTGAAATTTGTTTAAGAATTTGACTAAGCCAATTCCCTATAATCATCCTCACAAATGAAAAGGAATTTATGTCTGCAGCATTAAAATTGTTAATAAAACATATACCATTAAAAATAATTTATAAGTATTTAATTCTTGTTTTTAAAATTGTAATTTTTTATTAAATTGACAGAAAAAAAAAATTGTGAAGGAAAATATCAAAAAACTGTGAAAAGTGAGTGTTGAAATTTATTTTAGATTGTTAACTCATACAATAGTGGTTTAGATAAGAGCTTAACATAAGCAATAACACAAGAGTTTATTGAATTTCAACAAAAAATTGTATTTTGTAATTGTTGAGTGATAAATATGATAAAGATATTTTCCAAAACTAAAGTAAGACCTTTGATGTTGCTGCAGGGAATCATTTATTTTGATTTTTCTTCTTTCAGGTGATCCCACTATCCATAATGTTTACTTTAATGATAGCAACAAATAATATGTGTTTGAAATATGTTGGTGTGGCATTTTATTACATCGGCAGGTCATTGACAACAGTATTTAATGTGCTGTTCAGCTGGATACTCCTACGCCAACACACCTCATTAAGGTGTATTCTATGTTGTGTCTTCATCATATTTGGCTTCTATTTAGGAGTGGATCAGGAAAACCTGCTAGGTTGGTATTTTAAAGCAAAACAAATTATTCATCAGCCTTTACCATAGCTATATAATAGCTATGTAATTTAAAGTAATTGCTGGGAGACTACTTAATTAAATATACAGAACTGAAATTTTATATGGTTGATGGTCATGGGACACTGAGATGTTTTAATTTATTTTAACACTAGCTGCTGCCCGCTACTACGTCTGCGTAGAATAGGCTGTAGGTAACATTCAGACAGAGAGACAGATCTACATAAAATTATGTATATAAATTATAGCCTATGTCTTATTCTGATGTATAAGCTAGTAGTATTTGTGTGAAAGAGTAACAAACATCCATCCATACATACAAACTTTCGCCTTTATAATATTAGTAAGGATTACTGGTGTCTAAAGTTTAGAAATGGGCAAGAAACATTTCAGAATCGGCCAACTAAATGTAGTCCAATTTAACCCCAAGGACACACAAGTTCGTATTTAACGTAAAGACCAAACCCTTTGTCGTGTCATCTTTTTTTGAAGGCTCTTCCCTTGTTGCCAAAGACTCGATTGAAATTCTGGGTAGTGTCCTGGGTAGAGGGAGGCAGTATTAGAGTACTGTTCTTATCTCTGTGCTGGGGCGCCTCAATATCAACTCCTTCCATTTGACCGCATCCATCGTAGGGCTGAGGGAAGCGTCAGCGACCAAGACCTTTTCCAATCGTCTCGAATCCCTTGCGAATAGATGACTCTGCGTTTTTTATCGAATTTATCACGGGGAGTGTTCTGAGTTGTTCTGATTAATACCAACTAATTTCGTCAACGTACGATGCGTGCATTGTTTACGTAACATTTTGACACGCACCACCAAGTTGTGGGGTCAGTTGTCGACAGCGGTATTTCTAAAATTCGATATTCAAAAAGAGAGCATATCCCATCCTCAAAGGCCGGCAACGCATTTTTTATGTTAGAAGATGGCGAACAAGCTAGCGGTTCACATGATGTTAATTGGTAACCGCCGCTCATTAACATTTGCAGCTGCCGTAGGCTTGCAAATGCGTTGCCAACTTAATTTGTGACTCCTCTGGTGTTGGACAGTGCCCATGGGTGGCGGTGAACCCTTACCACCCGGTGGCCAGCCTGCTCATTCGCCTCCTTTCCTATTAAGTCAGTTAAAAATCTTATAGTTACTCTAATGAATGAAGTCATTAAATGTTCAACTTAAATGCCGGGACTAGAAGCTTAGATTAAAGGCCGGAACTTACGATGAAATTTTTACGTAAAAATATCTGTTAAAAATCAGTCTGTCCCTTTGGACATTGGACCCTTTTATGGATTCAATAATTAATAAGATAAAAATTAAAAGCTCAAATGAAATCGTAAAAAAAATCTGTAAAATAGTTTTATTTACCAATAGTGGCTTTATCACAGCATATGAATTACGATGAATAAAAACGATAACAAGATTATATTTATCTTTATACACATTAATAATAAAGCCAAAATATATTTTTTATCAGACTAGCATATCTAGTGTATTTACATGTATCATATGATATACATTTTACTCCATCAACTTTTATCTTTAATTGAGCTTAATCATTTTTCTTATCTTAGTACATTAAGATGTGTCGCTAACATTTTTTTTAGAATTTGCACAATAGTAACAGATGAGTAAGTGGAGAATAAAGCACTTCTTACATTATTTATTTAATACTATTGTTTACTCTGGCTTAGCGTCATCAAATGCATAATCACTCCTTTTCTTTAATCTTGTTCTAATAATAATTCGTTTGTACTATCCGTACGAATAACACATTAAAGAAAGAGTGCTGTATTAATTTTGTGTGTATGTAGATACTATCAAGAACCACAAGTTATAGCTATATAAACAATTATTCCCGATGGATACAGGGCAATCATTTATCAAGGATAAATGACGTTTGGTAATAAAAAAAATATATGTAAGACGAGAGAGGACTAAGGGACCTCCAAGAAGAGAGCCTATTCCTTCCTCACGTCAATGTATTTATGACTCATCTGGTGTTGCTAGTGTCCATAGACGACGGTCAATACTTACTGTCAGGTGGCCCGCTGCTCGTTTGCCTCCTTTCCCATAAAAAAACAAAACGATAAATCTACTTCATAAATTGACTTCGTCGTTTTCAAATGATCAACCTACCGAGTTCGGTGACATCGCAACATGATACGCGAAATTTATGAATTGCGATAATAACAACCGATACGTCCCATATCGGTACGTGCTCGTCAGGAGCGTAGTTAATTCGCCGAACCGGCAGAAGGCACAGCAGTGCCGTCCTGCTCTCGCAATGAAATGGTTGCTCTATATAGCTCTGTTTGAAATATCGGCGTTTTTCCTTTTCAGGTTCCTTTTCGCTAGTAGGCACGATATATGGAGTTATTGGATCTCTCGTTCTCTCATTGTACTCAATCTTCACTAAGAGGGTGCTGCCGAGCGTCAACCAGGAGGTGTGGTTGCTCTCGTACTACAACAATGCCTACTCCATCGTTCTGTTCCTCCCACTCATCGTGCTCAACGGCGAGGCTGGGGTGCTGCTGAAGTACAACGGCTTCGGCAGCTCGTATTTCTGGACGCAGATGGTGATTGGCGGGCTTTGCGGATTCGCCATTGGATATGTAACATCGCTTCAAATTAAGGTGTGTAACTTGCCTCTTATATTGCTTCCAACATTGTCTCGTATGAATTCGTTGAGTGTTAGTGGTGGCTAGAAACTATTTTTTAAAACTGTTTTCTCATAATCCTCATCAAACTTAAAGGCACCTTTGTATCGAAATTCATCATCATGAATCGATGAGACGAACCTTGTGATACGTCTACCAAAATTAGATTCGGAAACAAGACAACGTGGTCAAGAATTATCGCTATACGCGACAAATAATCCGAAGAGACTTTATACCGCGATATACAAGATATACTTTAGGTAGGTACATTAGAGATCTTTCCGATATGAAATGGTGATATGTTTTAAAAGATATCGATGTAGCGGTATTGATTGTATGTGATTCCATTTTTAGATGAAACCTTCTTCGATTGATTCGTTATTTTTTTTGTGTTCAGGTTACGTCGCCTTTAACACACAACATATCCGGTACCGCGAAAGCTTGCGCCCAAACGGTAATAGCAACACAATGGTACAACGAGTCCAAGAACGCCCTCTGGTGGGCTTCGAATCTGATCGTTCTGTGCAGCAGCGCCATGTACGCCAGGTTCAAGCAGATAGAAATGGAGCAGAACTCAAGGAAGCCCGTGCCAGAGGAAAAAAGAAGTCTAGTGTGACGTCTTAATTATTAAGATATGAACCCCGACGCATATGTATTAGTTTTAAGTAAATATTATTTATTATAATATTGAAAGTAAAAGCCAGTGAATGTGGATTATACAATTATATGGTATACAATTTATATTGTAATTTGTAAAAAATCCAAAGATAAATAACGTAGAAACGTTATAAAACAGGTTAAAATGTGAATATGGCATTCATATTAAAAAACCTTGAAATACTTGTAATATCTTTTTATTATAAATTATTATGGTGTATGCACATTATGTATACGTAATTATGGATGTAATGGAAAAAGTATTATTGTATATAATGTTATGCGTGCGATAAATTGTTGTTAAAAGGTGCTAGTTATTATTCTCCACTTGCTTCTTTAACAATTGAGATAATTTTGTTTTCACTTGTTGATATTTCGGCTCTTCGTATATATTATTCGATTCATCGGGATCTATAAAGTGATCATACAACTCTATTCCGTAAACTTTGTTCCAATCCCTCGTTAACAAAGTACTATTAAAAGATATCCATTCAGTATACCGATAACGCTGTGTTCTTATGCTGTATCCCATTATTTTAATGTCCTTCAGTTTTGGTGAGTCTGAATTTCTACGGGGTCTGACGGAGGGCCGAGGGTATTGACTTATGGCAAAGCCTCCATGTTTTCGTTTTCCCGCCATTAACGGAACTAAACTTTTTCCTTCGAAGCACATCTTCGATTTATCTTTCGAATTTTTACATTTTGGTATTTCTTTTATACCGACAAGTTCGGCTAATGTTGGAAATATATCGATTAGTTCGACAGGTGTATTTATAGTTTTTGGCAAAACACCCGGAAAGTTGAAAATGAGCGGAACTTTTAGAGCTACGTCGAAGTTGCTGTATTTCGCCCATAAACCGTTCTCGCCTAAGGACCAACCTGTAAAATAACACATTTAGTACATACGACAAATCAGTAAATACGTTTATATCAATTTTAAATGTCGAGTTTAATAATCTAGTAAATGTCTAATGTTCGCTTTCTAAATTTCGGCTATAGTTTTCACTAAAAGTTTTTATTTTCGGATATTTATAAAATTTATTTTCTTTATTTGTTACGTGAGCAGCACAATATAAAAACTTTTCGCCAGAATGTGAAAACAATTTATCTATTCATATCATATAAAACTTTTTATCTATATCAATTTATAAATCAAATCAAATAATTTATTCATCGAAATAAGAAATATACATTTCATTTATCGAGTCATTTCTTAAATTTACCACCGTTTTGAAATGAGGTTCCTCTAACGGAGAAGAAACAGGCAGAAGAAACTCCGTAGGTAACCTCTTTTTTGTCATTTTTTTTATACTATTTCGTGACCTATTTCATAGCTTGTTTTTTATAAAAATAGGTGAAGTAAATATGAAAATGTGAAATTACAGTAAATAAATAATCGTATGAATTATGAACGTATGTAGGTACTACTTACCGTGATCACTGGTTAGAACTACGATTGTGTTGCTTGTATTCACGTATTGCATTAACGTTCCAATTAGATAGTCAATGTATATGCTGGCGGCATAATAGCTTTGCCTTATTTTGATTGTCCATTCAGGTGGCATAGTTCCTAGAGGATACGATATGTTGAGTGTTCGTATATCATCCCTTTTACGTACATCACACCAAGGGTGCCATGCTACTAGTGGCATTTTTTCCGGTTTAAATGGATAATTTGGTGGTTTCACGTTTTTTAGTGGAATCTTGTCTAAAAAAAGCAGTAATTTTACAAAAAAAGTCCAGATTAGCAACACGCAATGCAAACTTGTGAAAAGGACTGGAAATGAATGCTAGTGTAAACGGATCTGAAAGTATTAGAGACTAAAGACTTTGCAAGCTTAAACTCTGCCTATTTATATAGGGCTAAAAGTTCGGAATCTATTGCGAGTTCAAATGCTCAAAAAATTTTGAAAATAATTTTCTGTATACAACATAAACGTAGTGATTACATTCTCTCTTTATACAATTATAAGTCATATTCCAATACGGCCCTATTATTAAAAGAATAAATATTAAGTAACTAGATTAAAAGGTAAAACAACTTACCTAAATAATGTTTTGGGAATTTTAAAGGTATATGCGGTTTATGAAAACCAACGGCAATAAAAAACCGTTTGTCTTTAGTCTCTTTTAAAACCGTTGTTGCATAGGTAAGCGATTGTATATCCGGCAAAGATTGGTCGGGTTGTTCATTAACTTTTACGGGACATACAAGATTTCTATGTAATTTTTTACTCGTTTCGTCTTTGCACACCGCGGCCTCTTTATATATTTCTGATGGAGGATGATATGGGAATTGTGTCCAACTATAGGGATAATCATCAGTGTAGTTTGAACTTGCACCAGGGTGAAAAATTTTCCCCACAGAATATGTTTTGTAACCGGATTCTTTAAATAATTGAGGTAATGTCGTGAAATTGCCTACATCATATCGCCAGTAACTATTAAAGTCGTATAGGGATAATGCATCAGGCCGACGACCTGTTAAAATTGAATTTCTACTCGGAGCACATAGCGCTTGCTGTAAGAAATAAGAAAATTGATAAAAGTAAAAGCAATGCATTTTATTATTATACTCAGTATCAAATTTTCCTACCTGAGCAAATGAATTTTTAAAAATAACTCCATTTAACGCCAGTTCCCTAATATGTGGAAAGTTAACGTTCTCACAGTCTAGATAACGTAAATCATCAACAATTATAAAAAGTACGTTAAAATTTAATCCTTTCTCTTTATAACTAGTTGCTAATGTTTCACTGTGAGTCGTTAAAAAGTATAAGATTATGTAATTTCGCCTATCCATTTTTTTTTCCTGTAAAGAATTAAGGTTTATGTCTAATTAATTAAATATAGGCGCAGTAAAATATATGAAGTCTATTTAGTTTAGTTTTAGTGTTACATTTTAATGCTATGCACAGATTATGACAATTAAAGTTTAAAAAATATTACGTGAATGAAATTGTCTATAAAAAAATGTTTTAATTTTAAGACTTACTTTAATTATTAATCGATCGTATAAATCTTAAAGCGCCATCTAGAATTCGTTGCAATAGTTATTTTATATCGTACAGTATATAGTGTTGTACACAATGATATTTTATACTATAGGTTGTAAACGCTTACAAAATCACCGGTCCAATGTGGTACTATTCCCAACAGAGTGATAGCACACATTGCCTCTTTTCGTTAAAGTAGTAATAAAAGGATATCCTAAATAAGGCAATAAGAAAAAAGTGGACGGCAAGTGTTTGTCACTTTAGTTTAAGTGTGAACAAATCTCGAGGAGCGTCATTCCCGTTCCCGTATCAAACTTATTTGCTGGCTCTTTCTTTATTTTATAACCTAAATACATAAAAATATGAGGAAAATAAAATATGAATAAAATATACTAACAATTCAAAGATACGTTGAATAATGTACATTATATGACATCGCTTGAATTTTGTTAACTTAAGATTAGTACTTGGTACATCTTTTAAAAACACGATGGCATTTTTATCATTGTAAAATTATGATACCGCTTCTTACTCGCCACCCCGCCTAATGTAAATTAAAGTCAATTTGTCCCAATTGTGACCTTTTCGTGGCTTCACTTCAGGCGTAGTAGCATAAAATGTCAATGGATTGTATTTTGTAATTGAATTGTCAATGATTTTTACGTTTCAAGTTAGCTGTTTAATCAATAAAATTTTAAAAAGTTGTAAAATAGGCTGTAAAATACCAAATTGCTTTAAAACTTTATTTAATTATAATCTGGTAATATTTGGTCTTTTACGTACCAGTTCCAGTAATATTTGGTATATTCAATTGTCTGATGTTAACTTCACTATCTATATTCATTCCATTCGTTCGTAGTGTAATACAGCTGGTTGTGTTATTTTTGTAACACCTAACACCTATACACATATACAATCGAACGATACTAGTGGGCGTAAGGGATTGTCAAAAACGTTTAATGTTTTCTTTTAAATAAATTATTAAAAACAAGTAATCTTAACAATTAATTTATTAAAATTAGTTAAAACGAAATTGTTGCTCACCTATCATAGTGCTTAGTGTTTTTATTTTCCGTGACGTCATTGTTATCAATTGCCAGTTAAACTACGCAATTACATTGTCTTGCAAAAATGGATCTAAAATGAAATCAATTTTATTTAATAAGGTATGTGTCCTATTAGAGAGTTTTCAGAAATCTATTTTAAATAATATACTGGAAATAAAAAGCAATATGAAGCTAAGAATATTCCATACATGAACTCTCATTGATTTCCTTTGTCCTCGGGTGCCCTAAAGTTAGTTGGCTTAATACAAAGACCTTAATGTTTGCACTGCTTCAATTTTACATACATTTTGCAATGAATCGTTAGGCCTTCGACTGTTTAGGCTTTTGCTTGTGTTGGTTACATTTACTGTGAAATAGTTTTTATGAATTAATAATAACGACATTCTCCTGTTTTATTATGTAATTAACGTCATTATTTACCTTGTATTAAAGGACTAAAGGTTTTATTAATTCGATTCGTCAATAATAATGTATTGTGATTTTTTTTGATAAGGAATGAATATAAATATCTAAAATGTTTACCTTTTCTACATGTTTTGCATCATGCTTAACAAGACTTATTTATTTATGTATTTAACAATTTACATACACAATGTTTTTTATTATAATTAGGTGGGCTAAACAGATATAGTTGCTGTTTATGTTGTTTAGTTAATTTACTTTAAAATGGTCTTTTTAAATACTATTTTCCATGGGGTATACTAGTGTGATGTATTAGAATTCGTAATGGATTATTCCATAGGTCCTGGTCCATCATGTCAGCCGAGTCGCCACGGCATGTGCGCTCTGGAGGGCCACTCACCATACCATCCCAGCCGCCAAGTGACCGTGGCCTCATTGATGCAGTGTCTGGTTTCATTAATGATGTTACCCTATCCTCCTCCTCCAACTTAGATCCCAAAGATGTCATACAGTGGGCAAGGTAAGAAACACAGAAAATTATTCTTTATTTTAATAAATGAATAAATTCCTATTTATCTTTTCTGATAATACAATATAAGATCTTATTGCAGAAAGATGGTAAAATGTTTAAATAATGCATGCTAAGGACAATCATTAAAATAATTCTGATAATAATTGAAGAGAAAAATTCAATCAACTACTTACTCGTGTTTGAATATTAATATATACAGCGTGTCGTTACCATCGGGACAATAAATGAACACACATATAGGGGATAGCTTTTTAAAGTTGTATTAAACATTTAAATTCTATAAACATCAATATTTACAGAGTTATTAAATTTCCAAAACAAAGAATTTTAGAACACCCTTACCTATAAAAGCGTAACGTAAAGTTCATTTGTAAAGGTCACAAAGCACATGAATGGGTTGAATGAATTTAAAAGAGACAAAACGTACTGTTAGGAGAGGCTTGTAATACGACGCTGTGGCGCGAGTTGTATAGGCTGCAAATTTTGTTTCTTTTTTACTTAATTTTGATTGTTTGAAAAATATTTTTTTTAAATTATGGATTTTGTTTAACGTTAATATTTTTTTATGATTATTGGCAAGTAGCGTTAGACGTGTGTTCATTTATTGTTGCGATGGTAACGACACGCTGTATATATATATATATATATATATATATACAGAAACATTTATAAGTATGTAGCTGTTATGACAAACAAAAAGGATTTTTTGTAATCACTAAGATTGACACTTAATTGATCAGATTCGAGACCGCCGACATCAATGAACCAACACCGGAAGGCGATAGTGAAAAAGACACTTCGCCTCTATTACTAATCTTGGGCTACGGTTCTGGAGTGCAAGTATGGTTGATACCGCACACCGGCGAAGCTCAGGAGGTTCTCTCATGGAGACAAGGCACAGTGAGGGTGCTCCGTATACTGCCAACTCCGCAGCACGGCGATTGCTTTGCATCGAAGAGGCCCCTCATCGCTTTGTGCGATTCCGCAAGCCCTGGTCCGAGTTTTTGCTCACTCAGTTTCATATCAATAAGGGGTGGCGAACAGGTGAGTGCCACACAAGTTTCTTTGTTTCGTTACTTAAATCGTTAAGTTTTCCACAACGGGGCATATCTATATATTACATATATAATACAGTTTTTATTGCATTTTTATGATTGATTAAATAATACTGTCATCTTTCATATCACTTTGAGAATACTATTTGTCTTTATATTTTTGCTCTTGTAAACACAAATGAAGTTGTTAGCAAAAATGTGATATCATTTATTTCTCATACATTTATATGTTTTGCTCTAAGCATTTGATCATCATATGTTTCTATCTGTTGCGTGTTTGCACCAAAATGATATCTACACAAGTTCATACTAAGAATAAAAGGATGCTAAAGTTTTAAAAGTGGAAAGGTGCTTGAAAAATTAGTGATGTTATGTGATCATGCAATGCTGGCTTTATCAACAAATAAAAAGTTGTCTTATCAACTAAAACACTTTGTGTTATTGTTGCCATACATAACATACATAATTTACTTTATAGTAACTAACTTATTGAGTAAAACTGTTTATAGTAATTTTTTGTAGTCTTTCACTTATCAAATGATTTTACATAACATCTTTAGCTTTATTTTATCGTCTATTAAGCACTATTATAATTTTTCTAATAATTATTTATTTATTTGATGATATGACTTTAACTATGTAAATCACTTGTTGATCAAGGATCATTTAAGAGACTAATTCCCGGTTATTAACATTACAAAATTAAATTTCTGTCTTTTTAAATTTGCTAGAGGGCCTTTGAGTTTTCCTAATTTAATTTGGGGTCAGGATATTTTTAATTAAAAACTTTAAAGTGAAAATCTTTGCACTTAAGATGAAATATAAATTTTTTTTATTTTGTAGAAAAAGTACGATACGTTTTTGCCGCTGTGGTAATCGAACCCACTAAGCTAAACATCTCTTTTTCGAATTATCGTCGTAAAATGGATATTTGATTAATTGTTTGTGTGCCCGTAAAGGACATAACAATAGATGTGTCAAGCATTGTATACGTTAAGGCATTTGTCGATGTTGCAATCATCCGTTTAGCTTAGTGGTTAAAGCGTCTGGGCGTGATTCCGTATTTCGTGGCTTCGATTCTCGCAGCGGCGAAAAATTTTTCTTCCACTTTTCCCATGTTTAATCAGGTATTTACGATGAGTTAGGGAAAGAGAGATCGACTAGTCGACGACCACAATGACGTATTATAACAGTTGTTAGGATTGACAAAAATGTATACATACATCTGACCCGGCAAACGTTTTGTCATATAAATTACTAGCTGCTACCCGCGATTACGTCTGCGTAGAATTGGCTGAAGGCGTAACACACAGACAGAAGGACAGATATACATAAAAATATGTATATAAATTATAGCCTATGTGTTGTTCTGATGTATAAGCTATGTTATTGTTAAGTTTCATTAGAATCCATTAAGCAGTATTCGCGTGAAAGAGTAACAAACATCCATCCATACACTATTAAGGGACTATTAAGGGCTAGTAAGGACTGGTGAGGATTTAACACCGCCTCCCGCCGCCCCGTGCAGGTGAAGAGCATAAAGTTCAAGAGCCCGATCATCGACGTGCTGGCCAACAAGCGGGCGGTGGTGGTGTCGTTCGCGGAGCGGTTCGCGGTGTTCGACGCGGCCACGCTGGAGGACCGCGTGGCGGTGACCACGTGCTACCCGTGCCCCTGCCCGCTGGGCGGCGCGGGCCCCGCCAACCCGCTCGCGCTCGCCGACCGCTGGCTGGCGTACGCCGACAGGAAGCTCAACCCCTCCAAGCGGAGCGGCGGCGGCTGCGAGGGTGTGTAGCGATCCTTGTTTTTACTCCGGAACAGAGAGCCCACGGCACTTTGTTAACATTTCAGAGTCCCAATGCGACCAACTCGATGACATTGCCATGGGCAGTGACAACTATTAACTCCCAAGTCTTTTCCACAAACAATGGGTACACACATTTTTTTACTCCATGTTAAGCTCATTCGCAACAACAGATACGAACAAGCTAGTCTTTCTATTATATAAAGAGGAAAGATTTGATTGTTTGTATGTATCGAATAGGCTCCGAAACTACTTAACCGATTTGAAAAATTCTTTCACTGTTGAGAAGCTACATTATCCCTGTTTGACATGGGCTATATAATATTTTCAAAAAATTAGGGATCCTTACTAAAACTCCCAATAATGTTACTCAAGGTGTACAAAAATTACCTAAAATATTCTTTACATCGCGTGCGCTGCGAAAACTATTGATGATAGAATAAAGTAATGTACTACGATTTTGCAGACCACATCATTATTTACAAAAAGTGTCGCGACAGCATATGTCTAACTATTATAGTTATGCCACAATAAGTGTTCTTTTATTTTAAAATTTTGATTGAAATGCCGCCGCTAACAAAGGCTGTTTATTTTGTATCTCGGTATTAATCCTTATAAAAATAAATTACTTCATATTTAAGACTGTTTCAATATATTTAAAAAACTTTTTGAATTATTAAATTCGGACATTCCATTCCTTAGATATTGCACGTTTAAAAATGTTAGTATATTGTAATTTAACTATCCAAACAGCTTAGTGACTGACTTAGTAGTTCTTATAAGTTTCCAATCATATTTATACTGGTAATTCCTGTTCAACAGTTAGCAAATTATTAAATACTGAGGAAGTTTAATTTTTTATCATTTTAAAATGCCCAAAAGATCAAGATCTCATCTTTCTAGAAATAGTTCGCAGGCGAGGACATTAAAAATACGTCATAATGAGGAATCTTTACCGGAAACTGAAAATCGTCTTACAAGTCGGAGAGAGTCAAGTAGAGTATATAAGTATAATAATATAAATGTACAAATTCACACTAGGGAATCGAGGTCTGAGCGTTCCCAACGTATACGAGATTAGAGAGAAAGATAAAAAACGTCAACGACTAGAGTTCGTGATCGAGTTTTAGCTCACAGTAACAGATCAGCTTTCATGCATTTTGCTCAACAGTCTTCCGTTCAAATCGTAGCCACGAATAAGATCTGCTCTAAGTGTTCTGCCAAAAATGGGTCGAAGAACCAAAGGGTATGTGCTGTGCTTCTGGAAAAGTTAGTCCCCCCAATATTGAGGAGCCGCCACAACCAATAGAAAACCTTTTTACAAATAATCATTCACCATCAGGAAATTTTTAACCAACATCCGAAAGTACAATAGCCTCTTTCAAATGACTTCGTTTGACGCGAACTTTTAAAATAGAGGGACAAGTATACAAGTTATTATCATCCTCCTGCCCCTATCCCACCTAGGTGGGGTCGGCACAACATGAATCATGTTGTAAGTGGTTTTGCCTATATTTTTACAACCAGCCGCCTGCTTGACGTCAACCCTCCTTGGGAAACAAATACCCATATCAAATTTCAACTGTGTAACTATCATGGTTCATGAGATACAGCCTGTTGACAAAGGGACAAACAGACGGCGGAGTCTTAGTAATAGGGTCCCGTTTTTCCCTTTGGGTACGGCATCCTAAAAAGGCTCCAGAGATATAGTGTTGCACGGTAGACACGGCCAACTTAAAAGGGTCTCTGAGTTACAGCGATTGTATGATCCATAAAAATATCCCTTAATAGTCGTAATAGGAGAAGACGGTTAATATTTGACTATTCCTCAGCAAGGTACTGTGCGTAACAAAACTATGACATCCATGCAATTGTATGCATTTAGGTTGATGGCTAAAGCTTCCTGTTTTAAGCCATTGCATTATTACTGGGACTTATCAGGGTTCCGGACCCAAAGGGTAAAACGTCACCCTATTACTAAGACTCTGATGTCCGTCTGTATGTCCGTATGTCTGTCCATATGTCACCAGGCTGTATCTCATGAATCGTGATAGTTAGACAGTTGAAATTTTCACAAACGATGAATTTCTGTTGCCGCTATAACAAAAAATACCAAAAAACAAAAAAATATAAATAAGTGAGGCTCCCATAAAACAGACATAATTTTTTTGGCCGTTTTTATAGAGAATGTTGACAGTAGTAGTGTTTTTGACAATATGTAAGTGTAATACTTCTATATTGAATAAAGATAATAAAACATGATTTTTTTAAATGTGATAGAGTGGCAAACGAGCTGGCGGTTCACCTGATGTTAAGTAATAACCGCCGCCCATGGACATTTGTAACACCTGTAGGGTTGCAAATGAGTTGCCATCTTTAAGACATTGGCTCATCAAATATCGGTCAACAAACCAAAGATGGGATGATTTATGTCCGAAGCTATGGGAGACCAGACTTTTTTGTCACTTTTACGTGTAACCCCCGAATGTCCCGTAATTAAAGCGGAACCATGATCTGGTCAGCGGTCTTTCGATCTTCATGACGTAATTTCAAGGGTATTTCATTAAAAGATGAAGAAATTCATAAAATTATTCACCAAAGACGAAATATTCGGAATATTTTATGTGTATGATAATTTTTAGTTTTAAAAACTTTGTTAAATACCCGTGCGAAGCCGGGGTGGGCCGCTAGTTTATTGAATAAAACCGTTAGTCCTATATGAGCAGACTCATCTAATATCCATCTGCTGTTAGAAGTCACATATCTAGAGATGTGCCTAAAATGTAATACCTTTGTGGGCACATCTCAGGTAAGCCAATGTGGTAGTATATGTATTATGATCACTGAAAATCATTGAGTAATATTCTGACGAGTTGAGACCGCCCACTCATTTTATGAAGTCGGTTAAAAGTAAAAAAAAAAGCACTCCCGCCTTTTAATTCGTACTGTCTAAATAAAATAGCCATGCTATTGTTTTCTTGAGCCATGCTAGTTCATTGTCCAGGCGCTCGCTTTAAATGAATATTCTCAAGAGACCTAAGTTCGATCCCCGGAAATTGTTAATTTTACGTGCTTACTAATCACGTTCTCGGTGGTAAAGGAAAAACGTCCTAAGTAAACCTGCATATTTTCAAGATTATAAAAAAATCGCAGTGGGGCCGCGTGGTAGACTATGCACTAATACCCTCTATACAGAGGAGGACTTTGCCTAGCAGTAGGACATATATAGGATGTTACTTTACTGTCTAAATTGAAACATGCAAATTGAGGTAGGCACACTAGGAGATGTTTGCGCTGTATAACATTATCCGAATATAAATAACCTTTATACAAAAAACACAAATTTATAGAAAACAAATGCCTCGGTCGTATATTGTATTTCTGAAAACCAGGCGATTGTAATAAAGAACACTAATTTTCGATCTATCAAGCCAAGTTAAGGACGTCCAGAACCCGTCACAATGCTCTAAGTGAACGATATAAATAAATCTGCTGAAGGCTATTGTAAAGCAAATCGCGATTAAAATTTATGTAATAACTAAATCTTTGTAAGTGTTTATTAACTATCTCTTTGTAGCCTTAACGTATTTCAATAAAATTTGCTAAAGAGATAGCCACAGTGACACACGACGTTTTATTCCATAACAACTTAAGTTCTATTTCAACAAGAAAATGCGGGCGAACGGCAGGTTAAAGCTAGTGCATTCAAGGATTAATGATTTTAAAACGTTTTTCTTTGCACAATGCCAGAGTATCTGAGATTGTAGGATTAAGCGGGTTGACCTCGTTCAGTGGTAATGTGTTGATTTAAATGAACCTCAAAATCACTTCGCAATTCTGTTTGAAATGTACCTATGTCGCGCTTTTCGAAAGTGATTGTCTTTACAAAGGCCGTTCTTCGTAGAGATTGTTAATTTTATTGTATCCTTTGCTTGAGTTTCAATATTTGAGTAAAAAGAAAAAATTGAAGTTGTAACCTTGAAAGGACTAATATAAAAAATAATCGCCTATTGATTCCTTGCTTTTACGTGAATGTTATACATGGTTAAATGAAACTGTTTTACGGATGATAGCGCGTTTTAATTGGGAATATAAAATCATGTTCACCTCTCGATTAATCTTGTATTCTCTTCTTGTATCTTGATTCTTGTTAACGTTGAATCGTGAATGCCGCTGTCTAGCAATTTAGGGTTATTAGATTAAAAAAAAAGTTACTTGAAATAGTTATTTATTTTAAAATAAGAGCCTTGATAGCTCAGTGTCAGACGCCGACACCAGCGTGCTTTCAAAATAATAACAAAAAAAAAATTCTAAGATATGTGAAATCCGCCAATCCGCAGTGGGGTCGCTTGGTGGACTGTGTCCTAAATATGATTGCATTTATCCATTAATTTGCTTTTACACGACCACGTGAAAAACAAGAGTTTCTTAATTTTTGCGCAGGAGACATATTTTATACAAAGCAAAAATCTATTATTTGGGCCAAGGATCCGTCGCAGCCGTCCCGTTAGATCGAGTGGTTATGAATAATGTAAAAACTGGTGGACTAGCTCAGAAACTTAATAAGAAGATAACATGATAATAGTCATGTCCTTTAGCGAGTCAACGTATTTGTTACGTCGTCGTGTAGAAGGAAACGATTTAATCTTTCTTTTGTCTCTTTCATACATAGAGAGCCCGACAAATATGCATTGACCTCAAGAGTCGTAAATCGTAGAGCGAACTCACGTACCAATGTCTTATTGCCACACATTACGTGCTTCGAGCTATTTTTTTCGCTATGGTTACTAACGCGATCCATCCGTTGATCTTTTCATTGTTTTGTGTGCGACTTATTGAAACAGGAGCGTGGCGATAATCGAATCGTTCACCGGTTATAAGGTCGAATTCGCCCAAAGGTGGTGCCGGTAAATGGAAAAAAATTCTTGTGTCACACGTGAATTGATAAAAGCAATGCAAATTATTATGTTGTATAGTATACCTAGCCGTGATAGTTCATTGTCCGGGCGCCCGCTTTTAATTCAATATACTCGAGCAATCCTGCACTCCGGTGCAGGCACCAATTAAATTGTTAATTTTAAGTGTAGTAGCATTAGGCAAGGCCCTGTGCTACAGGTATCTTTTTACTTGAAACTATTGGGGGTACTCAAAAATATTGTCAAAACCCACTATTGTATAAATAATTTTTAGTTTATTTATTTATAAAACTAACATTGTATCCGAGCATTGAAACAAAGTAGATGAATACGTTGAGATTTACGTCGCTGTGAAGAAAAGTCGTTGTAGCTCAACGGTGAGAGTGACGCAGGATCAAATCCTCGCAAAGGCGAAAAACAATCGCTGCTTCAAACAATTGGAGTAGTAAATCAAAATTATAACGAACTCAGAGCTGTCTATAAATAGAGGTTATATATAACGGAATAGATTAAGAATAATTCGAATAAATATGTAATTATCTATAGTAAATTAATATAAAAATAATAATAAAAACTAAAACATTTTGATGGAAATCGTCAAGAACTAGCCCCCATAGGACAGGCGTTGCCTATTGTGTGGGCAGAAAGAAATGAAGATGTAATTGAAAGCTTCCAAAAAAATTATGATGTTGCCATTGGGTAAACATTGAACGCGCACCCGTCGTTTCCAGGCGAGGGCGTGACGAGCTACACCGCCACGGTGCTCCACGCGGCGAAGTCCCTCAGCAAGGGGCTGCGCGGGCTCGGCGAGAGCGTGGCCCACAGCCTGGGGGGGCGGAGCACCTCGCAGTCGCCGTCGCCGCCCAACGCGGACCTGCAGCAGCCGGGCGTGGTCACCGTGCTGGACATCGAGGTCGGTGCTGTCGCCAGTATAGCGCTCGCTTTCTTAACAAAAAAAAAAAAACACTGGAAATTAAAAAAAAAAAAAACGCTGGAATTTCTCCCGGACGCTCGACCTAGTCACCTCACTCCCGATACGAAACTCAAATTACTATACAGCATAAAACAAAGTCGTCCCAAGTCTGTCCCTATGCATGCTTAGATCTTTAAAACAACGCGACGGATCTTGATGCGGTTTTTTTTTACTAGATAGAGTGATTCAAGAGGAATGTTTATGTGTATAATACATTATACCCGTGCGAAGCCGGGGCGGGTCGCTAGTGTATTAATAAGTTTATTTCATGTTTGCAGTGTTGTACCTTACCGGACGTGTCGCCCCATATATACTACAGAACAACATTTTTTTTTTTTATGTGAAAAGTTGCCAAACGAGCAGACGGTTCACCTGATGGTAAGTGAATACCGCCGCCCATGGACATCTGCTACACCCGAGGGTTACAGAGGCGTTGACAACTTTATGAAAATTGGGCTACGGCTACCTCACTCGCCAGACGAAACGCGAAAGTATTTGTCATACTTCCACTTTACGCTGGTCTTCTGTGAGGTCGTGGTACTAACACGGTCGGGCCTGCCCATTCGTGCAACAGCCGAGGCTGCTACGTGGCCCTACCACCGTAATGACAAATAAATGACTATCGATAAATGAAATGTACTTTTCTTATGTCGATGAACAAATGATTTTGATTTTGCCCACCTTTCCGCCCCAGGGCAGCGAGGAAGAGGACGGCCAGGAGGGCGAAGAGCCGTGCGACCCGATCGTGGCCCATTTCGTCGCCCACTCGGAGGCGGTGATAGCGCTGAAGTTCGACCCCAGCGGCATGCTGCTGGTGACGGCGGACCGGCGCGGCCACGACTTCCACGTGTTCCGCATCAACCCCCACCCCTTCGGCCCCACCCTGGCGTCCGTCCACCACCTCTATATACTGCACCGGGGCGACACCACGGCCAAAGTGCAGGTATGCTAAAAGCTAATGTAATGGGCGGTATATGCGAATTGTGGGATTTGGAGGTGTCTCTTTATGATTAGTTTTTTTTTTTGAAAAATCTTTATAGGCATTAATTTTTGGATAGAATAAATTCCTTTCTCGTATTGACGTTGAACCTATTATTATTTCGAAATAAAGCTGTTAAACAATGAAGTGAAATACGATTTCATAAGTGAATACCGTGTTTTTATTACTTGTAATTACTCTTGCCTTATTTTTGTTATTAACAAATTACAAAAGTTAAAGTATTTGTTTAAATGTTGACGTATCTACTTTACTCTAAAGCGCATTAATAGGATTTTAATTAATTTCCAATTACATCTATTGGAGGATTAATAAAGAACACAGAACACCCTTGATTCCGAAAAATGTTAAAGAGAGAAAGAGTAAAGTAGTTAAAGAATAAATAATTTCTATTATTAAAACAAATGTCGGAAAAAGTATCTTATTCTTATTTAAAAAAAAAACACTACCTACTTGAGCGTGTTAATGACTGAATGATATGTGAGTAACTGAATATGTTTAACATGTCTGTGTCTGTTGCTCAGTATCTCTTTTACACGTCGTGGTTACCTTTTCAACTGTTCGTTTAAAACTATGTAATTCGCACTTAATACTACTGTTTGCCATGTTGATGTTTGTAGTCTCTAATGAAACACAATAACAGGACATCGCGATCTCGGCGGACTCGCGCTGGACGGCGATCTCGACCCTGCGCGGCACTACGCACGTGTTCGCGATCAGCCCTTACGGCGGCGCGTGCGGCGTGCGCACGCACACGCAGCCGCGCGTCGTCAACCGCCTCTCGCGCTTCCAGCGCTCCGCCGGCCTGCCCATACACGCGCCCGCCGCCGCGCACAGCCCCGTACGTACGCGCACGCACACGCGCACGCACACACGTGCGCAACCCGCCACGCACGCACACCAATGCAAACCGCACGCGCACACGCTGCCACAAACCGCGCGCGTAGCTCACAACACTCCTGCAAACCCGCACCACATTGGTACAGCCAATGTGTATGCACACACTTAAAGAAAAGTCGATAGACTTATCGACATAAGAAAAATTATTTGTTTTAACCCAATAAAAGGGTAGAAATAATTTGATAATATGTATACCAATAACTGAATGTTTCACAGGCTGGAAGCTGTTTATCAATCATACATATTGTGAATAATGAAATGAAACATATAGTTTATTAGGATATTTAAAGATCCGTGATAGCTCATTTGCCGGGTGCTCGCTTTTAATGCAACTCTGTATGGAGGTGGCCTTTGCCTAGCAGTGTAACCATGTATAGTTTGTTACTTGCCTAGGATATTTAAAAAATAGGAAGAAAACAAATTAATAGAATATTTAGATAAAAAAGGAAAAAAAATTATTATGTACTATGTAAAATGATCATTTAGAATATTCTAAACTGTTCTCTCACGGTTCATGAGATATAGCTTGGTGACGGACAAACAGACAGTGAAGTCTTAGTAATAGGGTCCCGTTTTACCCTTTGGGTACGGAACCATAAAAACCATACTCATATTCCCTGAAATATTCTCGAAGACAAAGAAATGTAACAAAAAAAATAAAGATTATTTTTCCGAAGTACGTAATAAAACTATTTAAAGAAAATAGATTTGGGTGGTCATGCTCCCTCCCCCCTAAGATCCCCCTAAATCCGCGCTCACCACTGTGGGAAGTGCTATAAGCATGAACGAGCTACGCTTTACATAATTACGTAACGGCGTCAATTGCACGCCTTATCATTTTTGGTTTACTGTAAAATAATCGGCATTCAGTTCACACTTCGCTGTCAGTCATCAAGCATGTCACGCGTTCTCATTTATCAGTATCAAATGGTTTATTAATTTTCGGAGTGTTTTACATCAACTTCTGGATTTTACGCCAATGTTATACATATTAAATGAAACTAGTTTACGGATTCTATCGAGTTTTTTCTATATATTTCTATCGACGTAGGACAGCCTGTCCCGTGACCGCGAACGCCGGAAAGGTTTCGAAATGTCGGGAACGCGATAAAACCCGTAAACCAGTTTCATTTAACGTGTTTTATATCGAGGTCTAGGGAAGCGAAACTGCTACGGAGCGTCTGTCCTTACGTGGCAGGTGTGCGAGGCGGGCTGGGCGCCGGCGGCGGGCGGGCAGGGCGCGTGGTACCCCAACCCGCGGCTGCCGCCCTTCCCCGCGCCCACCGTCACGCAGCCGCTGGCCCAGCTGCGCCCCACCACCAACCTGCCCACGCACACCATCACGCGCACCAGCTCCGGTCGGTACAGCTGGCTAATTAAAACCTGCACCTGTGCTTATACTTACTTAGGGCCGCGCGACAGTCTTCGCTGTTGCACGAATGCGCAGCTCCGTCCGGGGAAGTACCACGGCCTCGCAGATGACCGCCGTGAATTGGTACACTTCTGCGTTTCGTTCGGTGAGTGAGGTGATTGGAGCCCAATTTATCTGCAACCCTATGGGCGTTGCAAATGTGCGTGGTCGGCAGTTATCATCCAACACCCGCAAGTTCGTTTTGCCACATATTCATGTAAAAAAAAAATTGTTACTGTGCAAACATTTTTATAAAAGATTATTTTATAAAAGGCATTTGGTGAAGTGATTGATTGTCTTAGTTCCTGTAATTTGGGGTTACCATAATTATGTTGTTAATTTCTTTATTCAAATGCCAAAAGCTCAATATGGGATTCGAATTGTGAGACCTGAATGAGCTGGGTATCGGCTGTGTTACTTTGTAGTTTATAATAATAATAGTTTTCTTAACAGGGCGCCAAAGGTTGTCCTCCCTGTCTGAGGAGAGCAGCAGCGCTCCGCTCCTGGCCCGCGCCTGCTTCGGCACGGGCGCGGTTGTGACGGGCGCCGGAGGGGGAGGGGCGGCGGCGGGAGGGGCGCACGTGATGCGCGGATCTCCCGTCTCGCTCTACCTCATGGCGGCGAGCGGCTCGCTTCTGCACCTCGTCCTTCACCCGCGCGCCGCCCGCAGTTAGTATTTAGAATACACTCTCGTGTGGCCAGTACTGTAGAACTATAAGACAAAACCTGTTTGGTTAGAAGACCAGTGAATTGGAAGTGTTACACTTTAAGCTTCTTCTAGTAAGTGAGATAACCAGCGTGTTAAAGGTTGGCAATGCACCATGAGCGAAGAAAATACCTATGTAAATGTAATCAAAATATGTGTGAAATAATATTTATTTATCTGTTAGAATTTTTTTCTAACAGATAAATAAAATTTCAGGGTGAGATTTAATCTCAAAGTCAAGATCAAATTCGCCGTTGTGTAGATGCGCAAATTTTTTATATATCTGCACAGTTATTTGTAGCTATGACACTCATTTTCCACGTTAATTCGCTACAAGTTGACATGTTTCCAGGTGTGCCAAAGGAGAAGATCTGCGACGAGTCTCCCGTAGAGCTGGAAGTGGAGCCGGTGGCTCAGTGGCCGCTGCAACGTCCACCGGCCGCCGCCGACTTGCTAGCGCCGCTGCCGCCTTCGAATCCGCTGCTGCAACCGTTGAGCTGCCGGGTAAGTGTGGGGGATCCCGAGAAGAATACGCGTGCACGTGTATGGACTACTGAGCCCTTTTTTTCTAAGGAAACGGTATCTTCTGGTTACGAGCGGGTCGAAAGAAGTTGCGGAAAAGATAGTTCCCTGAGGAACACCGGCATTGACTCGGACCAAAATCCACCGACGAATCTGAGAGATTGTTCACTCAGAGAGTCATACGCTCAACCGATTAATTATACAGTATGCTGGAAGCTTGTTAATAAGGCTTGTGTGCCAGACACTATCAAAGGCCTTCAAGAGAAAAGGTAGTTTCTTTCTAGGAATCCTATGAGGCGGTTGTTTAAGGTATGCTCCATAATCTTGCAGAGTATGGAGATAATTGATACAGTTTATTAATTAGCAGGGTTGGCTTGGCTATTCTTTTTGGGTACAAGCTTATATATCTTAAAATTATGGTAACACTGGCTTTCTTCATCAAGATCCCTTAAGGCTTAGTAATTCTCTGATATTTTTCTTTTCTTAATTTCGCTTTCGCCAAGGCTTTCGTTATTTATGAATAATTGTATGGTATTAAACAGAGATGCGCCGATATGTGTATGAGCGAAGAGGAGCGCTGGCTGTCTCAAGTGGAGATCGTGACCCACGCCGGACCCCACCGGAGGCTGTGGATGGGGCCGCAGTTTGTATTCAAGACATACAACTGCACTGGGTTAGAACTATATTTATTACCTATCTGACCTCAGAGATCCTTATCAAAAGGATCATAATACTAAAGGAGTCTTTATAGAGCTAGCTTATGACGTGCTCTGCGGTGAGGAGAACATCGTGAAACCTACATATTTTCGAAATAACGACAAAAAATATTTGGAAAGATATGTGATGTCCGCCAATCCACAGTGGGACCGTGTGGCGGGCCATGTCCTCTGTATACAAGAGGCCTTTGCCCAACAGTGGGACATGTATAGGCTTACTTAACTTTACTTTTATTCTAAACGACTCGATTATCGTATTAAATTTACGATAAAACAAAATATTGTATAATTCCGTCAATAGTTTAAAGCAGTATCAAGATAATGAAATATTTTTGGTCTTTTAAAAACTCATATTAACTAAACACATAAAACTATGTTTACAGATATATCACATTTGGTTTTAGTTTTATTAATACATACTCATAATTAAATTAAAAAAGTTACAATTTGGTGATTAATAAATAAAAACGCATTTTTTGGCGTTAGCAGTTACTTGTAATCGTCCCATATTTACTCTATTGTTTAGCACTTTAATAGAGTAGAAAAGGACAACTTCATTTCATACTCTATATTTATTACAAACCTCAACAATAGAGTCAAGGGTAGGTTTTAATGGTAAATGTTTACCAAATCTGCATAAGTACTTGATCAGACCTGATATTGATGAAAATGTTTCATTCTGTTTCAGGTCCAACTCTTCGCTGTCCGAGGCTGAGACCGTGGAGGTGGATACAAGCTCAGCGCGCGGCGCCGCCCGCTCCACGCCCGTCAACATGCCCGGCGTGCGGCCCATTGTGCCCGTTCTCATCGATTCCGGCTCAGCCAGTAAATATCATCACCGAAGATTTTTAGACCGTAGAGTTTTCCATTTGCCTTGTCACGAATGTTACCGCATGAGTATGCTGTACCACAAGAGAGCATCGAAGAGTATAAATATTCAAACTTTAACGATCTCTTGTGCGATAATAAGAAACAGAGATCCGTAAGCGACGGTGATCACTACCCTTGTCTTATGCACGTTTTCCCCATTGATTCCTAACTTTAAGGTACATCTGAAAAATTAAGTGCTAGTTTCGTTTTCACCACTTAAGTGTCACCTTAAGTGTGACGAGTGAGAGTCGAAAGTTGAAAACGGGTATAAAGGCCCATTTACACGATGCCATTTTCTTGTACATACAAAAGCAATAATTGAATGCAATAAGTTGCACGCAATAATTGACCATCAAGAATTGTAAGCAACAGTTTACACGCAGATATAGTAAAAAAAATTGAATGCGATTATTGTATGCAAGTCTTGACAGGAAATAATTGCAAAGGTCTTTTGTTTACACCAATGCAATTATGTCTAGGCGATTATTGCTTTCAAGTTTTGCCTTGTCTAAACACATGCTTGTATGTGCTTGTACAATTTATTGGCGTGTTGCTACAAGTATTGCACGTATTTGCGTTGACAAATTTTTCATGCAAGTGTTGAACGTTTTACAAAGGGCTGTTTTTTTTTAAAAAAATGGCTGAATAATAAGTGTTCAAGTTAGATTATGCTGATTAAATATATTTCATTGAGATTTATTTATTATGATCCATATATTATTATTCATATTTTCCAACTTTTTTTCGGCCTTTTCTCAATATTTCTATCCTCAAAAGAACAGCAATGATTAAATACCCTCACTCATTGCACTAATTTTTGCCAAGGAAGAGAGAATGCAATTGAATACAAGAATTGCTTAAGAAATTATTGTGTGTGCTGTTTACACCAAGGAAAGTTTTGAAACAAAACTGAAGCAAGTCTTGTTCAACAGTCAAGAATGTTATGTGCTGTTTAGACAATGCAACTAATTTAGCTTATTTAATTGTACTGTTGCACCGTGTAAATGGGCCTTTAGTCTCTTTCCTTGTCTCTCATCTTCTCTTAGGTTTAAAGAACATTCTTTGATTACCATTATGACTCTTGCTCTGTATCACAATAGCTTATTGACTGTTTAATTCGAGAACTGGAAGCAGAAATGCTGAAAATTTCATTGCATTGCCTGATATTATATTGACGTAGTTACAATACGTAGACCCGTATGGCGTAGTGTACCTGCCTCCTGCGCCAGAGGGTGTGGGTTCGATCCCCACTACTGGAAAAATATAATGTGATGAACATAGTATTTTTAGTGAGTGGGTTTATATATGTATAATATGTATTTATTTACGTATGTATTATTATAAAAGTATGTTTAAGTATGTTTATCAGTTTTCTAGTACCCATAGTACAAACTTTGCTTAGTTTGGGACTAGAAAATGTTGTGTACAAATGTGTCTTAAATATTTATTTATAAAAGTAAACTTAAAGTCAGACAGTCAAATCATTAGATGACTCCGTGGCGTTGGTGCCAAGGTATTGGCTTCGGCGTCGGGGGTCGTGGGTTCGATTCCCACACGTGACAACTATTTGTGTGGCCCACAGATAGTTGTTTGGCATCTGGGTGTTTGTCCGCGTGAAATATATGTTTGTAAAATGTCCTTACAACACAGGATAATGTTATCCTAAAGTAAGGGCAATGTTTTTTTCAAGTAAATAAAGAATAATAAAGAAAGTTTCACTTCAACAAAGGTTTGAACGTTTCACAGGTTCGCTAGAACATTGCGCCATCGGACAGCTTCCGGCGCAAATCTCTGCTGGCCGAGAGCGGAAGGGCGACCTCCGTCTGCGAGGTGCAGCTGCGCGAAGACTTGGCTGAAGCCATGAAAGAGGAGCACGGTATGTTATGCTTATTTTCTTATCGCACCACATCACATCTCTTTGGAATAATAAAACAGTATCAAATAATACTCATCGTTATATGTATCAAACGAAATAACTAAATGGCTTCTTACATTTAATCGGATTTAAATTTTAAATAACATATAACACCATTGCTTCAAATGCTAAATAACAATGTAGAAAGAAGGCGTTAAGATTTTCGTCGCTGTGGTTATCAACCGTTTAGCTCAGTGGCTAGAGCGTCAGGCCGCGAATGCCGAAGACTTGGGTTCGATTCCCACAGCGGCGATAATCTTTTCGTACTTTTTCTACATGTTTTAACATATAACACCGTTGAAGTATTAATGAGATAGGCGAGAATTCATAATACAAATGACAAAATATCTTTGGTGTTTATTTTAAAAGAAAAGTTGTATTTAAACACACTATCACGTTTTACATTTGGCACGAAACGAATAACACGCACGACCCATCGAGCATGTGCAACACAAGATCGAAGTCGCATTATCAGAGGAGGAGACGAAGAAAGCATTAACTAAGAAACGACGGAACGGACGGATCGTGCCGGAACGTACACCACCGGCGGACCACGTGTTATCCGCCAGCGGGTCCGTTCACGCGGCCGCCCTATCGATCGCGCCGTACCGAAGCCAAAGGCATCCATGCTTTAAGCGAGCACCCTCTATTGTTTGGTTCTGACGTAATGCTTCCTTCTAAAGTACTACCTCCTCCGTGGCGAGACGCTAACGTGGTTGCCTTCGGTTTCGTATAGGGTGGCCGCGCGAGGAGAGAGGCGGGCACGTCGCCCGCAGCCCCGGGGTGGTGCGCGCCGTGGACCCCCTGGGCACCGTGGTGGCGCCCCCCGCCCCCGCCCCCGCCCCGCCAGCGCCCCTCGACCCCGACGCCCACACCGCCCCCAACGCCGACGAGGCCACCTTCCGCCCTGTCGTCCGCGCCCCCGCCTCCCTGCCCCTGCAGCCGGACCTCCCGCTCCGCCCCCTGCCCCGCACCACAACCATTCCCGTCCAGACGATACCGCCCCTGCCCCACCTCTCGCCCGACGACGCGATGCCGCTCAGCATGGACGTGATCATACCGGCCGCGCTCAACGTCGAAAACTGGCTGTCGAGCAATTTCTCAAGCGGGCCGGATGCGGCCCTGGACGCGCGTAGAATTACTGGCGACGATCACAGCGGCGGGCGGGCCCCACAAACAGTAGCTAGTGTCAATGTAGATGATAGTTTAAGTAAGGATCTCGACAGCAAGGGGATTGTATGCGAGCGTGAAGAACGTGTGAGAGCCTCGGCTAGTGCCGAGCCGGAGTGCGAGTCTAAAACTAAATCACTGCCAAAATCGAATAGGCGGTCGGATGATATTCAGCCGACGGCCCGAATTAGAAGTAAGAAAACTCCCACCAAATTGTCAGTTAGTGAGAAAGATGCTAGTGACGTTAGTGTTAAGGATAAAAAAATTACAGATGATAAGGTTAAAACGACAGAAGCGCCCAAGAAAGAAAAGGGAAGGGATATAAAATCAAGTAAAGACAGCAAAATTGTACAAGAAAGTACAGCAGACAAAAAATGTGACGAAGCAAAACCAGAGATAGTCAATAAAAGCGCGAAAGAAACAAAGGATCGCGTCCCTACGAGTAATACTTCTAAAATTGAAACAATTATCCAGTCATCCATAAAGGAATCACCAGCAGAACTTTGTAAAGCTAATAAACCTTCAAACGAGCCTTCAAAACTAAAAGAAAGCACAGTCAAAATTACACCGAGTGATGTTTTATCTGAATTGAATACGCATGCTCCTACTATTGATGTCGAGAATGAACCATCTACGGCAATGAAAAAGAAAATTACAAATAAGGATACCGAAGAAGATAAATCTAAAGAATATATTTCTGATACCATAAAAACTGAAGATCAGGCTTGGGATATGCTTTTGAATGAATCTAAAGTTTCACAATTTGAACAACCGTCTATATTAAAGGAAGAAGTCGAAGAAACTACTAAACTAAAAACAAAAAAATCCCGAAAAGCACGAAAGATACAAGAAGATAATCACTCAAAGGATGATGACGATAGTTTCATAGAAATTCACAATATAGAAGATCGACAACAAATAGATGCTGACGAATTAGTATCTATATCAACTCCATTTGAAGAGTTTGACCCATCGACCTCTTTCTTATCGAAATGTAAGAACTCACGGTCTACGAAAATCAATATAAAAGATAATAAAGATTATGAAAAGAATTTAGAAGAAGCAATTCAAGAATCAGAAACGCCAAAAAAATGTAACAAAAAGCCTTCGATAAATAAATTTGACTTAGAGACATCCGATTATAGCTCCGGCGTTAAGACTGAAGAAATAAGAAAATATTCGGCAACTGAAATTATTAACGTAGATGCTTCTGAAGAAAATCCAAATCAGGAAGATTTGTTGATTAAACAGAAATCAAGCAAAGCAAAATCTCAATCACCATGCCTGGTGGGTAAAAAATTGGATCATGAAATGGCTGGAACAGATTCTAAAGAAGTATATGTTATAAACACAACTGAGGATGACTTTCCTGATATTCAAATAACTCGTGGTAACAAATCGCGCAAAAAGTCACCTCAACCTCAGATAGAAGTGAAAAGTCAAGAAAATACTAATAGCTTTGAGCCACCAAGTAAGTCATGGAGCAATATAGCGGCATCTAAAAATGTTAAAAAGATTGAAACTGAGGTAAATGTTACAACGAAGGAAATATCTACCAAAGCACAGAACTATGAATCTAAAAACGATACATCACATGAAGAAAGTCAAAAGTCTTCCAAGGCTACGGAGATATCATTGCAGGATAAATTGATAGAGCTTTGCAAAAGGACCGATATCATAGTTGCTGAGTGTGGTGCGCCATCAGAGTTAAATTTTGTGGAAGAACACCATTCCGTGTTACATGAACTTCCTCCTTTAGACGGTCCCGAGTTCGGTTTGGATGAGTTCAAACTGGAGGTCATGAAAGATAGTCTTCTAGAGGTAGCAGATGTGAAAGTGACCAGTCCGATTTGTAAAATCAATATAGATGATATACTCACATCAATGAAAGGTTCAGCAAGCAAAATGGTCGATTCCAGCACATATAATTTGATTGATATCGAGAAAGTGCCTGCGAAGAAGGAAAAGGGTTTTAGTGTTATCGAAACAGACAAAATAACTTCCCAGGAAGTAAAGATCGATGTTGAGTCGAAAATAGAAAAAGACAACGAGGTGATGGAAAAGTCCTCGGATGACGATGTGACGTCACCAGTTGTATCCACAGACAGTGATAAGGAGGAAAAGAGAACAATAGGCACTTCGGGCTTAGCGCAACCTTCATTAAAGCAATCTAAATCTAAAAAATCTCGGAGGAAGAAAAAGTAATAGAAATCATGTGTTCAGAAACGGTTGAGCTTCAATTTTAACTTAGGCTATGGCAATGGTTATCCGAAACTGCTGCTTTTATCTAATTCAGTTTTAAGTTAGGTGTGGCAATAAAAAAAAAGATATGCACATAAAATTACAAAAAAAAAATTTAAATGTTTAACTGTGTTTAATGCTTAACGGTATTGACATTTTAGGACAAATTATATCACCTGTTAAGAAGATTCTACTCTAGCAGTATCTAATCACAGTTTTATTGATAAAAAATGAAATAAAAACATAAAAACGTAGGAAAATGACAAAAAATGCTCCTTAGTTTCTTGTGAAGATGCAAAGTATTGTTTAATTGAAATATTGTTTATTTACGTATGTTTTAGAAATTATAAAAAATAAAAAAAATAAAAGAAAAATGCTGTGTAATGAACTATTTTTGTTTACTTTTGAACTGATATATTTCGACGAGATTTAATTAGGTTCTTTTATATTATTAGTATTTGAATTAGTTAATTATTTTTAAAAATATTTTAATTTTTTTTGTAACTTTCATCTTCACAGGAGACCTAATTAATATAGTGTAATTCAGTGCTCTTATGGTACTTATTTGTTTAATTTATGTAGTTAGTACATTGTAGTCTTAGTCATGCTTTTGCATCTTAGATTCAGAATTCAACGGATACTGTCTTATATATTAAGTTCGGAACAGTGTTGTCCAACTGCAACGTAAGCCATGGCCAGTGAGATATTACCATTACCTCAGTTTCTTTTAATTGTACGTAGTAGAATCTCGATTATTTGCTTACTCTGCGACTCACTTTTCCTAATTCCCGACTAATTTCAATTTGAATGTTTAACTAAAATATTTCTTGTATAAATCTGTTAATTGTTTTTAGAATAATTTTGACTTTATGATTAATCCTACGTAGAAAATATCGGGTTATTTTTTATGATTTGACATTTTTAACTGATTATGCGATTAAATATACCTCAGTATTATTTATTGCTATCCAAGATACTATAACTAATAACTTCATTTGGTATTTGATACCTTTCTTGTCACTATGTACAAAGTTCAGTAATTGTGTTGCATTGCGAAAAAACAATGATCTAACTAAATAAGTTATACGTAAGTTATACAAGCAACACTGTGTAACACTAAACATAGTATACAAAAATCGCATTAACACCTTGCGGCATACGATCATTTTGTATTCGCAATTTATTACATCATTATTTATGTAAGACAATGCACAGCTATAGTTGAATTAAGTATTATATACAAAGATTTTTTTTTTTTCTTATTTTTATTTACACCTACCATGTTTTTGTAACATGACAAATATTTATTTTTGTAAAAATTTACACTGCATATTTATTTGAATAATTTTAATATTTAGTTACTAATAGGGAAATGTAATTGGTGCATAATACTTTTGGGAGTTAATCAAAGTTTAATTGTTATTGATTTTTAGGTTAGTTTTTTTTTTTGGCAACATGTGATATAAAAATACGTTTTCGTTTTTAAAATTGAAAAAAGCATTATTATAAGAAATTTGGAAAATTTGGATGCGTTGTCGACTAAAGTAGTTTAAATTGTTTATCAAATTAACCTTCATCTTTTGCTCAGCCATGTTACTTGCATAGGCCTGATTCTAACCACCAAGGATATTTTGCTTTTATTAGCCAATACAAATTGTGAAAAAATATTTTTTTTTGTGTCAAACATGTAAATACATGTTTATTCGATAATATTACAGTTGGACATTATAATTCCTTTTCTTAACATGTTCGTGTTGAACAAATAGGAAATTATTATTGAAAATTATTATCAATTTTAAAATCAAATCATAGTTCAAAGTAATAAGAGTGTACGCATAAACCACGTTTTTCCGTTTACACCCATAGGAGGAAACTTCTAATTAACACGGTACCTAATGTAGCGTTATATTTATATATTAGGCTTCGGAAATTTCAAGGTAATAGTAAAATTAAATGAACATGTTATTTAATTCACTTTATAAACTTCTGGTCACGTGGTTTGTGAACGCTACCTAATGAGCAACTCGTTATGTAGATTGTATCGACCCATTTTATATTACCCAAATGTTGACTTGTAATAATTTTGCTGCCTCCATTCGAATCCTTTTTTGTTTACATAATGATGGAATGTTTAATTGTTGGAATTATAATAAAATGGGCGTTTGAAAATTCAAAATCTACAAGTGTGTTTTTATTTTGAGCCCCTTCTTTAATATGCATCAATACTAAATAAAACTGGATGAAAACTGTACTTCTTTGGTAGGTGAACAATTTTTTTTTAATTTCTTAATGTTTAATTTTACAGTAATTTAATATATATAAAAAAAATCGTTCATTTCATCTTCGACTCCAACGGTGCTTTGATGAAATGACACGTTAGAAAACTAGTGAGTTCAAAATTCAATGGAAATGGGATAAAACAGCCTAGTTATTTAATCTATTATTGGAGTAAGTTGTTTAAGATCGAGATCGATAATATTTCGTGGTATTGAAGAAAACGATTATTTAAATTGCTCATTACTTTTTATGGGCTGACTTATTACAATGAAAGCCGTGACAGCTGTAGTAGTAAAATAATAATTTTCGAAATAATAAAAAAATGTGAAGCCTGCCAATCCGCAGGGGGAGTTGTTTTGGATGCCTTATACAAAAGAGGCCTTTGCCCAGCAGTGGGACATGTATAGGCTGCTTCTTTACTTTTTTATGTGAAAAGGTGGCAAACGAGCTGGCGGATCACCTCGATTATACGTGATAACCAATGACATTTGCAACACCCGTAGGGTTGCAGATGCGTTGCCACCTTATAATAAAGACTAACCAGACTAAATGCAGAAGTACTCTACCACTTCTGTGAGGTCGTTGTGCTTACCCGGACATACCTGTGTTACGCTTCTGCGTTTCGCCTGGTGAGTGAAGTATCACTTAACATCAGGTGAACCGCCAGCTCGTTCGTCACTATCTCACATAAAAAAATGTAGTCAATTCGTGAAACAGCGAAAACTGTTGCGTGGCCCTACCAGTACCGCTAGTTATTTTTACAGGTCACGCGAGCGGCGGCCGTTTTGAAGCAGAGCCTGAAGAGCTCAGCTCGAGTAGTTTCAGCTCTGCTTCTCGGGCTTCCCTGGACCCGCCCTCCTCGCCGACCCCCAGCTGCAGCGGAGACAACCTGATGCACTTCCCCGGAGACTCGAGCAGTTCCGTATAGGGATGTCGAATACGAACAAATATATCGATATTTATAAAAATTTCAATATCGGCCTCGATATGTCGAAGAGAAAATATCGGATATATCGGCAGTAAACTTGTCCAAAAAAAAGAAAAAAAGTATGTGAAGTATTAAGAATCTGACATGACGGACTCTGTGCCGGATTCGAATTTGAAAAAAAAAATATGGTTTTGATACGATTTTCGATATTGAATATTTTATATCGTTTTTTTTCGACATCCCTAGTTCCGTATGAAACGCAGCTTTCAAAAGGCGAGCGGTGTGAGTACACTCGACAGCGATGTGCGCGCGTCTTTAAAAAGCACAAACGGTGTAATTTCGATAGGCGAAGTGTGTGTTTGTCAAAAACGGTCTCGGTCTCGGTCGATTTGAAAATCGAACTGTGCACGAGACGATGGATGTTGCTACCCCCTGAAATGTGATTTTTCATACATGTCACAGCTTTATCAATTGTTTTATCTTAACTTGTACCGTATATATACATGTATATAATACACCGTAAAATGCTTTTTGTATTTCATAAGTTATAGTGGATTAGTTATAGTATATAGTAGGTGGATTTTAAAGTGATCGAGATGTGTATTTATCAATCGATTTTTATCTACAATATCCATACACGTATTTATAATTTTGTATCGCGATTTTTTTATACATTTACAAAGTCACAAAGCATCACAGTAACTTATATAAGCTACCAAATATTACCGGTTATTGAGTTTTTACGATGTTTCTGGCCAATATGGAAATAGGAATATTAAAAAGCCACACTTCCTTTTTTATATATTAATGCATATTACGTCATAGTATAGGATGGTTAAGTGTACTTTTTATTCCCTATGGACTGCACGAATATCGACATATGAATATCAAAGTCCTGTTATATTTTTTTGATAAAATTTTTTCGTTATGGAATCATCACAGTTCATAAACACCATATCGTTTTGTCGGCGCTAAAAAGATAACTTCACATTAAATAAATCACAATCGTTATTTCTGAAAATACTTTTATATTTTCTATATAATTTATTGCTTTTTCAAATATGGCATTTCATTTCGAGTGTCTCCGCAGTATTGCGAGGACAACTCGCACTTACAATTAAATAAAGATATAAATTCATCCCTTCGTCAATACATCAAAACACGCATTTCATATAACTGTGATATGTATTTAATATGATTTACGGAAATAGGTTAGGCCAGGAAATCATGCGAAATGACCTTTTTCCTGAACACTGCATACCTACACTTAATTTTTTTATCAATATCACATTCCAATCTTGAGAAGTTATTTTTATAAAACTTATGGTTCTCCTGATTTCCCTTATTTGAACTGTTTTTTTTCTTTGTGGAAACCCCTAAGTCGTGTTATACGATTTCTTCAAATTTTTTTCAAAGAGAAAATCGTGTGCTTATGAAAATTTATTTAATAGAAACGATTCAACAGGATTTTGTGATACTATTTTTAGTCTTTTCGACGTCAAGTTATAGATTCTGTAAGTTAAATGTTTTGTTGAAGAAGTCAAAAACTACTCCGCAATTTGCTTTCATGTATTGAATTAAGTGCAGAATTACGGTTTTTTTTAATTAAATTCTTGACTAGGGTTTATTCTATGTTGATATGTTTCGTATGATTTTTCTGAAAGGAGGTCTCATTATTGTAAGCGTTAATGTGTAATATAAATAATTTTTAATTGATTTAATTTAATTGTGTGTTTAGTTTCTTTTAATTAGAACATCGACCTGGTACAAGACTAATTGACTTAAAATCCTATGTCCCCTACCTGGGGCAGTGGGCGTCCACTTCTTATATCATATAATAGTTGTGGTTTTATTTTTAATAAACAAAAACATAAAATTGTTAAGTTTACAGCAGCTGTGCATCTGAAGTGTAGAGACCTGTTGTCACGTTAATTTTATAGAATTTTGGAAGCCCAAATGAATGACGTTATTGCCATTTTTTATTTTGAACTTAAATATTTATCTTTTAGTATTCCACGTAGTTCTAATTATTTTACAGTAATCGGCGATAAATATTGCAGATCCACCTTTGGACTATATTAGTTATTCAGAGGCACCTTCTCTTTCGCGTAATTCCGCTCTTTTTCAGAATTCTTAAGCTTTAAGAGTTTTAGAGGTTATAAATAATTGCCATTTTATCACTTCCATTAGTCTCTGGTCAAGCTTATTGGTCTAGTTTCGCAAGTTGTTTTGTGGTTATTTTCTGTGAATGCACATTCCATGCCATTAGAAGTCACCGTTATCGTTTAATGTCTGAATTAAAAAAAATAACTCGTTCGACAGGAATAAAAAATCTTGTTTACCTTAAATCACCAGGTCACGATATGATTTTTTGCAATGTGCAAACTTAGTCCGGTATAGTGGGCACATTATAAAGTAAGGTTAATAAGTTAACATTTTGTGTGATAAATTATATAAGATTCAGTTTTAAGTATAAAGGAGCCGTATATATAATAAAACTATAATTACATCTATTGTCTGGTTAAATACCAAAAATTTAGTATATATTTATTTATTTAAGACTAATACAAAAACAGTTTACGCGTTTTACCAAATTTTTTTATTGTCTGTTTTCTATGGAAATTTCACAGGGAGACGGGAATTAAGTTTTTGATTTCATTTATGTCAATATCATTTCGTTAACCTTTCCCTATTTTTAAGCACTTAAACATTTAAGTAAGTTTTGACGCCATTTAATGTGTCAAATATTGTAGTTTGTAGTTTAGAGTGAAAATGTGATGACTGAATGTGATAGAGTGACCTTAGCCGTATTTTTTTTATTGTTTAAGACATATTATTCCTATATTTTAATAAGAAATTCAGCTTATAATCGAATAAAATTTGTAATATTTTGTAAAATGTGCCTCCAATAAAATGTGGGTAGACAAGATACTGATTTGTTTTATACTTTTCAATACCTTATTAATTTTGCCAACTATCTAGTGCTCTAGAGCCTTGTGTACGATATTTATAAACATTTGAATCCGAAAAAATATTCTCAGACTATGCTAATAAATTTGTATATAAAATTGAGCACACAATCAAAGGTCTCACAGCAAAAATCCTCGCAAGTTTGTAAGATTAAAATATGGCTTGAAAAATACAGAATTAAAAAAAATTAGGACAACGCCGAGTCGACCGTATTTCTGTAAGATGGTCTCTTCTGACTATACAATTTAGGTTGACTAGAAGCTAGAATTGGGTCTCTAGAATCTAGTATATTTTGAAAGGAAAACAACTATATTTTTCGCATATGTATCATGTATAGTTTTTCATTTTACAGTAAAATCGAAATAAAACACAAGTACACAGTCCACATTAACAATAGAATAAAAAACAACACATGCATGTAAAAATTATTACAAATATTGCTTGTCCAAAGTATAACATGAGGTCTTGTTTAGACTTATGTGAATATTCCTAAACAAATTTAAGTACATTTTGAGAACAATAACTGTAAATAATACATCAATTGGTAACATCATAAATTTTATTATTAATACAACATTGTTTCTTAAAAATAATATAACATAATTAATACTTTGTGAACAGTTGTACAAAAAATAGTAGTATTTTTTACTGCTTACTTTTATGGTTGCACTTACCTTACCTTAGGTGAAATAATAATAAATATTTATTAGAATTTAGTAACTGAAAATTTCTTTAGTATCTTACCATCCAATGGACGGAAACATTATTTTAGGTAAGATACCCAATGACAATCAGTCAAATATTAAGACCTTAGGTAGTAAAAATGTTGTTTATTAGAATTTAGTAAAGACAGAAAATTGGTTTAAAATCATCAATCATCTAACGGACAGAAACATTATTTTAGGTAAGATACTCAATGACAACCAGTCAAATATTAAGACCTTAGGTAGTAAAAATATTGTTTATTACAATTTAGTAAAGACAGAAAATTGATTTAATATCTTACCATCTAATGGACGGAAACATTATTTTAGGTAAGATACTCATTGAAGACGAGTCAAATATCAAGACCTTAGGTAGTAAAAATGTTGTTATTAGAATTTAGTAAACTTAGGTAGTAAAAATATTGTTTATTAGAATTTAGTAAAGACAGAAAATTGATTTAATATCTTACCATCTAACGGACGGAAACATTATTCTAGATAAGATACTCAATGACTATCAGTCAAATATTTAGACCTTAGGTTGTAAAAATGTTGTTTATTAGAATTTAGTAAAGACACAAAATTCATTTAATATCTTACCATCTAACGGACGGAAACATTATTCTAGATAAGATACTCAATGACTATCAGTCAAATATTTAGACCTTAGGTTGTAAAAATGTTGTTTATTAGAATTTAGTAAAGACAGAAAATTGGTTTAACATCTTACCATCTAACGGACGGAAACATTATTTTAGGTAAGATACTCATTGACAACGAGTCAAATATTAAGACCTTAGGTAGTAAAAATGTTGTTATTAGAATTTAGTAAAGACACAAAATTCATTTAATATCTTACCATCTAACGGACGGAAACCTTAGTTTATGTATGATACTCAATGACAATCAGTCAAATATTAAGACCTTAGGTAGTAAAAATGTTGTTTATTAGAATTTAGTAAAAACACAAAATTCATTTAATATCTTACCATCTAACGGACGGAAACATTATTTTATGTATGATACTCAATGACAATCAGTCAAATATTAAGATTGTAATGAGTCAAAATCGGTGGCACCAAAAAGGCACCATATATTAAAAAGCCTCGAAGGACACATTTCCATCAACATTCAAAAAACTATAAAACGAAAGTAAAACGCGATAAAAATTACTTCCCTTACATAAATAGAATGGTTCAAAAAATATTACAGACGCTTTTAAGTACACAACTTACAATAAAGTACGGCGAGAGCCTCCAACGCGGTACTATTAGGTACTGAGACATAAAAAAAAGGGCTGTCCTGATGCACTTCTATCGACATTCAAGATCGAAGCTATAAAACTTATCTTCAATAAAATAAAAAAAAAAAAACACGAGATGAAAACTAATTCACGTATACACGGAATGGTCCAAAAAAAATTACAGACCCTTTTAAATATACAATTAACAATTATTTACGGGCGATCGTATTACAGACCCTTTTAAGGCGCTGTATGCAGTAAAAATAGGTTTTTCAAAAGATTTTGTAGCAAAATCTACACATTTTATAGCAGCAAAAAAATATATGTTAATCTTGATCGTACATTCTAAGGGAAAATTGTTTCCAAAACATATTCTCGATATATTTTCTCGATAGAAAAAAATCATGAAACTACCTCTAAAAGAGAAATTCAAAACCAAAAATGAACGTAATACATGAACAAATCTTAATGAAATTAATATCAGTGGTGTAGAATATATTAATAAAAAGGATTGTTGTTTTAATTTGTTGATTGATGTAAGATATTTCTAAATATTAATTTAATTCATTAAAATTAATTCGAACGCGATGGCTTTTGGCCACCACACACCGCGTCACCGCGGCGTTGTTTCGGCTCTCTTCCAACTCCACACGTTGAACAGAGAGCGCTGAGGCGCCTTGCTAGATGGACCTATGCCGCTCGTCTTCCGCTCATCGTTACGAAATATGTTCCATATTTATTTATTATTGAGGGTTATAATTTTATTAGATCTTTCGAAATACGAAACTAAAAAATATATATTCACATATTTCGTATTTTTAATTATTTGTATGAATTAACAACTAAAGCGTAATTTCAATATCTTATCTTGTCATTGATAAGTTTATCAGTCCTATACAGTGTAAAGGCAGGGATGCCAACTTAGGAATTTTCTTCCGAAATTTAGGAATAAAAAATGTGGAATGGAAGTTTATTGGGAGGTAAATTTTTATGGGAATATTTTTTTAGGGGTTAAATTTTATTCACATTTTCGAAAAAAACTACACAAAACAACTTATTTAAAAAAAAATTCAGTGCCGTGGTATGAATATTTTATGTATTCTAATAATTTTTAAAATTGTTTTGATTTTATTCTTAACATATTCATTTCAAATGAATTATGTTATATTTGATGTTCTTGACCATGATCTATTTTATCAGATAATTATTTTGCCTTTTCCTATAGTATAAAAAAAAATCCTGATTTTCAATTTAGAAATTTTTGTTTGAATTTAATAAATTTTAGTCGGTTTTCGAATTGTTTTAGGAGTATTATTTTTGAACAGTTGGTAACACTGTGTAAAGGATCATCATTCTATAGGGATTTGGTTCAAATCCCTACATTTCTCTTTGATATATTTTTTGGTGATTTTCTTTTTGTAGGTATTTTTTTTAATTTACCATTTAAATTTTGTTGATTTTTTTATTTTTATAAATAATTACAACGAAATATTATTGCATTTGTTGAACGTAGAACGCAACAGTTGGAGAACAATCTATCAGATAATAAATCAAGTTTTCATTATTTAAAATTTTTAACAAGTCTTATATTGTATATTGTTTTTAATTTGTTTTATTAAAATATTTAATTTTTCACCCTAAAACGAAAACTATTCTTTTACGAACACGAAAAATAATTGTTTTATAATTTTTGTATTTTCCACATTTTATCAAATAACAACAAAATAATAAATTGATTAACAAATTAAAATTGGAAAAAGATGTATCAACCATGACGCTCGGACCAATAGGCTACACGATATCTGCAGAAGGGAACAATATTTCGATTCTAGTTATAATTGTTGTCGTTTATCGATATAAGGAATTTTATCGATAATTTTTTAAATATAATTTCATTGAGGAATTAATATAACGTAGTAAGTCTTTCACATTTAAAGGATAAATTAAAGATATAAAGTTTAAGAAAATATGTAATAAAAAAGTCGTATTCGTAATTTCTGCCGTGGAGACTATGAAATTGCGTAATTAAACTTTAAATGAAAATAAATAATTATTCGTTTATTTATTGTTTTTTTGTAAGAAATGTCATTTGTCTTTATTAATTTATTTGACCTTAAGATGTATTTTTAGTCAATTCTAATCCGTTTCCTGATAATTTAAAATAAGTAATAGGAAGTTTTTCTAAAATTGTTGATTGCTTTCTCATACTTTATATTTGTTTGTTTATTATTATTCTTATAATAATATAAAAGTAAAGTACAATCATGGTCTATAAAAGATATTATAGGGATCATCTGTGTACATTTTCGAAAGCCTTCCATGATACTATCGATAGTGTCCTACGGCCCATCACTACACACGAGGTAATGAATGGTCTAGCGGCGCGTCGACGAAACTCGCGCGCTGCGCGCCGCTAAGCGGCGTTACCCCTCCTCCGCTTCCTCATACTTCACCACCCAAATAGTTAAAAATTCACTGCATACAGCGCCTTAAGTATAGGTATAATTAACAATTATTTACGGGGGATCGCCTCGACTGCCGCGACTGTACTAATGCCGCAAAAAAAAAGGTACAGTCATCGTCACACGCACCGAACGCTCACCTTGATGAGGAGCACGTCGCCCTTGACGAACCCGTTGCGCACCACGTCGCTGACCAACGCGTACTCAGTGTACCCGAAGCCGCGCACGCATATCTCGGCGGTGGGCCGCCTGAACGCGACCAGCGTCGAGTTGGACATCATGGTGTCCTTCGAGTTGAACAATAATAATAATCTTCATTTGCCATTGAACTGGGTGATTGAGATGTTGATTTACAAAAATTATTGACCTCCGAGTTCAGCCATAATATATGGCATGCATTCGTTATTTAGTATTTCATAACTAGTGTTATATTTCATATAAAAAAATACAATTATTATTATAGATTAAATTGATACAAGATTTTATAATATGTACTTAAACATGTCAATACTTATTTTATTTATGATCTAGAAATTCCTTAACCGAGTAAAATGTGTGTTTTAGAAGCCACATGAAAAATATCTTCATTCAATATGCATTCCACTTATTTATTGATTGTCAAAAGAAGCGGCGAAAGAAACTCGGTGGTACAATTTTTTTTTAATATAGTTTGACAAGAATTAAAAAAAAAACTTATAAATTGAAGACCCGATTGGCATAGTGGGTAGTAAAGGTTCCTCTTGCGCCAGAGGGCGTGGGTTCAATCCCCACTACTGGAAATATATTGTGTAATGAACATAGTGTTTTACCAGTGTTCAGGTGTTTATATAATTATATGTATTTATTTACAAAACAAAAGTATGTTTAAGTATGTTATCAGGTATCTAGTACCCATAGTTCAAGTGTTGCTTTGCTTAGTTTGGGACTAGTCCCAAGTTCCTATTAACACAACATTCTCTAGAGAAATATTGAAAAATGTCCTTCCTAAAACATTTAAATATATTAAATTCAGCTTGAAAGAGCCTGGAGTGATCCATTAATTTCCAGAGTATGTTATCATTTAAATAATCACTAATATTCTAACAGGCTTTAACAGGTAAACATTCCTTTACAAGGTTTTTGAATTAAGCAACAATGATGTTTAATAACATAGATGACCCATGTCCATATTGTGAGTAACAATTTCAAAATTGTTCTATCTTACATTATATGACATATATAAGTAAATGTGACAGATGATATGGAACATATGATACGGGAAGAGATAGCAGTTATAGAATACACAAATTGGCGTGATTTTAATACAAGTGATATCTACGTCGCATTTATATTATACTAGCTGACTCGGCAAATGTTGTTTTGCCATGTGTTCAGATTGACAAATTTCAAAAAGAATTTTCAGAACACATGCATAAAGTTGACAGGTACAGTTTGTATGGGAAAATGAAATTGTTGCTATTTATAATTTCCATGCAATTTTCCATAATTTCTCATCGTTTAAACCTCCCCTGGACTGCCACAAATATTTCAAAACCAAAATAAGCGAAATCGGTCCAGCCGTTCTCGAGTTTTGGCGAGACTAACGAACAGCAATTAATTTTTATATACAGCGTGTACACACATATAGGGGATAACTTTTTAAAATTGTATTAAACATTTACATTCTTTAAACATCAATATTTACCGAGTTATTAAATTTTCCAAAACAAACAATTTTAGAACACCCTTACGTATAAAACTGTAACGTAAAGTTCATTTGTAAAGGTCACAAAGCATATGAATGGGTTGAATGAATTTAAAATAGACAAAACATACTGTTAGAGGAAGAGGCTTGTAATGCGACGCAATGGCGCGAGTTGTATAGGATGTTACAAATTTTGTTTCTTTTTTACTTAATTAGTTTGTTTGAAAAATATTTATTTTTAATTATGGATTTTGTTTAACGTTAATATTTTTTTATGATTATTGGCAAGTAGCGTTAGACGTGTGTTTGTCGCGATGGTAACGACACGCTGTATAAGAAGAAGATAGATGATATCGTTGTATAGCAACCTTCTGCGTCATCTGCGGGTCTCGCTGGTTGACCATGGCGAAGGAGATGCGCCCGTTGAACGGCCAGTCGAGGCAGTCGTCGTTCTCCGTCTGCATCAGGTGGACGTGCAGCGCGAAGAAGAGCGGGTTCTGCGGCGATATGTTCAGGCGCACGCAGAATCTGAAAGTTTTCACGTAAAGTGGGACATGTATAGGCTGATAGCCTATACATGTCCCACTGCTGGGTAAAGGCCTCCTCTAAACAGAGGGTATCAGGGCATAGTCCACCATGCGGTCCCACTGGGGATAGGGCGACTTCACATATCTTCGAAATATATATTTCGAAGGTATATTTTGTTATTATTTCGAAAACATGCAAGATTTCCCCACGATGTTTTCTTTCATCGCCGAGCACGTGATAATTCAGCACTTAAAATTTGCAATTTCATTGGTGCCGGCACCGGGGATCGAACTCAGGTTGCTCGAGTTGCGCCCAGACACTGAGCCATCACCGAGATATCACTTAACGAACGAAAGGCAGGATCGTTTGCCACCTTCTCACATAAAAAAAATAATAATGGATAATCCGCTTCAACCGTCACCTGTATCCGTTCGGCGAGGTGTAAAAGCCGGGGCTGTAGAGCATCTTGTAGTGGTCCCTCAGCATCGCGTCCAGCCTGGCCGCGAAGTTGTCCACCTTCCAGATGTAGTTGCCCATGCAGTAGCGCAGCAGCATGTCGCCGTTCTGCTTCACCTTGGCCACGGCGAAAGCGGACAGCTGCTTCGAGAGGTTCGCTATCACGATGTCCTGCTCCCTGTTCCTCTGCTCGAGGACCACCACGCGCTCGTACAGCGCCCTGCGGGAGCTTGCGTTAGTATGGGCCTTTTCTCTTCCCTTGATAGCGAGCCTTACTGCTGCCCCGTGGAGGGGTCGACAGGGGCGCCGTGACCATTGCACCGGTACGGCACTATGCGGCTGGCCCGGTGTCCCTAACACCCGGGAGAGGAGACCTGAGAAGGCCGCATTTGTGTCGGGGTTCGCGGAAGACTACCGATTTTTCGTGTTCCAGTTTCCTCGGCAAAAGCGACAACTCAGGTGCAACGTGGGTTTTTTAGTGGGTAGCCCCGTGTTCCTGGGGACTTCCAAATACCCCCGCTGCCTACAAACAAGGCGGCTGGGGATCCATAAAGGAATCTTCCCACGTAAGAAAAGGCCTTTATGGCCGCCTTTTATTACTATCGTCTGTCTGTCGAATTGTTAAGCTGACGAAACTTTATTTCCCGTCGCCTCAAATTTTTTCGTCCATCTATAGCATGTCGCATTACAACCGGCCGCGGAGTAGGGGGTAAAGTGAAAGGCGCTCTGCAGAGCAGCCGAGGCCAATATGGCGGCACCTATGGCTGTTAAAAATAATTTACATTTAGTATAACCGTGTAGTTATACTAAATGTGAATTATTCATTATTTGATAATCGACTCATAATAATATTAATATTTATCTGAAAATTTTCAGTTAAATGTCTACGATTCGAAAAAAAGTTTCACTAGCATTATGATTTCATAAAACCACACAATTTCTTTTCTGCTTGTATATCGAGATGAATGCTTGTCGTATATCAGTGTTTTTAACGTTGTTTCACTAGTGGTAAAACTGAGTTTTGCCACTAGCCTTTTTTTCAGCCTTTTGAGCAGTCTCCCCAAGTACAGTTGATATGTACAGGTGGCTCGGGATCATTTCCCATCAATCCCGAAAAAATGTCACAATTCTCAAATATTCAACATGATAATGGTTTATTATCACTGGGATTGTTCATAAAATGGTTAAGTTTTCTTAAAAATTACAACAATTTGTTTAATATATTTTTTTGAATAACAACAGTGGAAATATAATAAATTAAGTGGAACTAAAAGTGTATATAACTTGTTGCCTTTCCTGCATATCGTAAATGGTGCATTATGGTATGATTTGTGTGGCAAGGGATGCTACCTTATGAGAGCACTGGTATTGGTGAGAGGCGCCGAAGAGCTCTGTCCTCCGTCCTTATCGGGGGCCTCCCATAAATTCATGGCTTCCTGCTCTTTCGTGTCGATACTCGCGTTCGATATGTCGCTGTTGATCTTTATCTCTGAATAGGCGTTCATCAGGTACTGCAAAAGAAATCAGCTGGTTACAGAATTCTCAACCATTTACTTGAGAACTATCGTACAGCAAGCATTAAGTTTGATTCTCGACAAGATAAAAAAAGGATTTTGATATCAGGCACATCATAACATTGTGTTCGATTAATTTAGTGGTTATTAGTGGGGCCAACGCGTATTTTTTTTCTTGCTCTTATCCCACTTAGGGTGGTCAACACAAGACTCAGTAAATCAGTTTTTTAGATGTATTGTTTTGTCAACCCAGAATGATTTCTCAGATTGGAACAATTACTTGTGGGTCTCACATTTCTCTGGTTGAAGACGACCCTTGGCACGGAGGCACATCACTTAGCAACTGCATCTTAGCTGAGTCATAGGACTGTGGATTTCTTTTAAGAATGGGACAAATCCAAAATGGACCTAGTATGTAGTAATGGACCCATAGTGAGGAAAGTGAGTGGTTCAAATCCATCTTTCGTTTATATTTCAAAAATCTCTAAAATTCAAAATAATCTAATCTGAAATATATGGTAATTAAAAAGAATGTTTTTTGAATGTGAGCACATATCATTTGTGCTTTAAATTTGTTTCTATGTAGTTTCCTGTGTAATTGCTATCTGATGCAAATTATTACATTAAAAACAATTAGTAAGTCTACATTTTGAGATATTAATATAACTTACACTCATATGATTCTGTATGTCCTTGTGGAGGTGATTGTTCATCTCTTCTTGGCTATCAAATGTCTCCTTACAACCCATTGCTTGAAAGGAGCACGGCACTCTTACCACAGGCTGCGATGATGCCTCAGGTTGGTTGTATTGGCAGGATGATATATGGGCATCCAAATCCAAAGGAGTCACTTTAACATTGCAGCCTTGATCAATGGAAAAAAAACACGAATATTGTTTTGGTAACAATTTTACTATCTTCGTAATAAATATCTTGTAAATAAATTACAGTCATATAGGATTGCCATTCAAGAACTATTAGTACATTAAATATTGCACATAAACAAAATTAAACTCAGATTTTACCATCAAATGAAAAAAATAGTTTTTTTAAAGAATCAAAAGAAAATAATTTCTTATATTTACGCGATTACACATTACTAAATGAAACTATGTTTACAAATTTTATCAAGTTTATTTTTAATTTAAACTAGAGAAGACGGTTGGCTGCTACTATCAACATGGGATTCTATTATCAATAAATTTAAATCCAGGCCAAAAAGAACCACTACTGCTAGACAAGATAAAATTAGTTAATTTTGCAAGATATAACAAATATAATAGATCAAACACAAAATAATTAATTTAACTGACAGTAAGAAAAGTCAATATATTACATTTTCTTTACTCATTGTACTTAAGACATAATTCTATAATAAGAGGAAGACCTAATGTATCAATAATTAATTACCTTTTGCTGCAAAAGGGCATGACATCCGTTGCTCTTGAATCTCTCTTTTAGTATAGTTGTCAGGAAAAATGTCGACTTTCATGCTAAGGTTGATGTTATCAATTGGGCAATGCCCACTGTTTCTGAAGTAGAAAAAAAGCAATGATAGAATCTTAGCATTTTTTCAAGCTTAGCCATCTCTTTCTATTGTATTAGGGTTAAAAATGGACAAGCATTTTAGTCATATTATTTCATATAAACCTCCCTCCTAACAACCTTTTTAGACGAATTGTACCAAATATGTCCTCCAATTTCAAATAACATTGACTAAAAGATATAAACTAATTATTTGATTTTAAGATTCAGTGCCAAATATTTTTTATTATAGGGAAATTTGAGCAAAATTTGAGCTCATTAGCCTATCAAATTAGTTTTTCCCTTTGGTATGTAACCACTTTTCAGTTTAAGGTATGTATTCAAATTACATAAAACCTAATTCATAAATAAAATTGAAATAGTGATTGGTTAGGTAAATATTACAACATCTCATAGAATCTATATTACTCATTAATTACTTAATAGTTTACATTAGTCACTTAATAAACTAGGAAAAATGTAAGAGTGTAGATGTCAATGAAGTATTTTTGAGAGTTTATTTTTAGGGAGCCCGGGATGTTTATATCAAATGTTTTGTTTTACTTATTCTGACTAAGAATATATATGAATTCTCTCTGTTAAATTAATCAAATAATTGATATAAAAAAGGAAATGATAACTTACTGCAGCCACGATGTTATGCAACTTTTGCAGAATTTATGTCCACATGTTGTGATAACTGGATCTCTAAGCCAATTGAGACATACAGGGCATTCATATCTCGATTCTGGCTGGTCACTAAGGACTACCTCATTTAAAGCTGTAATGCCCATGGGCTGCAAAACAATAAAGTGTTAGGGCCACGCAGCAGCCTCGGCTGTTGCACGAATGGGCAGGCCCGTCCGGGTAAGTACCACGACCTCACAGAAGACCGGCGTAAAGTGGAAGTATGACAAATACTTTCGCGTTTCGTCTGGTGAGTGAGGTAGCCGGAGCCCAATTTTCAAAAGGTTGTCAAGGGCATCTGTAACCCTCGAGTGTAGCAGATGTCCATGGGCGGCGGTATTCACTTAACATCAGGTGAACCGTCTGCTCGTTTGACAACTTTTCGCATAAAAAAAAAAAAATGCTGATATTAAGTATATGCAATAAACACCACCAACAAAACTTTATTACGGTTAATATTTTACTCTATTTTTTTTTTCGATCATAATAAAGTGGACGTTAGCTGTACACTGCGCTAGCAGGAATTGTATTTAATTTTTTTTTCATTAAGTACCAAAAATACCATGGAATTTCATTCATTTGTTCAGTGACTTTATTTTGTAATAACGAGTCGTAACGATCTTTCACATAAGGACGTAAAATAATGATTTATTATCTTTGTACTTACTGCTATACCTTCAGAAGCACTTTTGGTTTTATTTGGATCCATTACATTAATTCATTAAACTATTAAATACCAAAAATACAAAATACAGAATCACACAGTCGCTGAGCAAGCGAAATTACAATTCGCATGACCCATAATTTACTACCAAAACAATATGCAAATGACAGATGAGTGTATGACATGGGCATGGCAGTGCTGCCAACAGTGCAGAGCATAATGTCGCCATTTTACAGCATAAGTAGTCTAATGTAGCCGAATCTCTATCATTTATGCTACAGAAGCTGAGATTGGCCAGATATTTTGGTTAGTGCTAATTTATAGCACTAACCAAAATATCGCTTTAAGTCAAATAAAGTGCAATTAAAATAACTTATTAAGCCGATTTACAAATTTGCTACCCCTAACCTCTGAAATTCGATACCATATTTCGCAATCATACCTACATTTAATCTGTCAATAAAAAGCTTTATGATTTTTTTATTTTACTTTATGATTTGTGCTCTATCGTCTACCATGCTACGTACCAAACAACTTCATCATGCTTTAACGCCGATAGCAACCAATAAACGTAGTGGTCACATTATCTCATACTTATTATTGTCAATCATCTGCATATTGTATCCGCTAATTTAAATGAAATATTTTCTGATTTAAAGCAAATTGATCTTCCAACATGGATGATACAGCCAATGTTAGTAAATTTGTCTGATATATCAAATATGCAGTATCAAGAAGAACTCGCAGGATTGCAAAATGTTGAGTCAGTTAAAACTTTATTTTTAATATCAAAGGAGCGATGACATGGCTTTATGAGGAAACAAAAAAATCAAATACCCAAATTCAACCAAATGTGCAATATATAATGGTAGCAACAAAACTATTGCTACCGTTTCCACCTTCATTTTTAGCTAAATGTGGATTGAGTGCTGTAAATGCCGGTGAGCATCTGGTGAATCCTGCCTGCGCACAGACAATTCTAACGTGGAAAGCGCATGTAATTGTGATTTGTTTTCCAAAGGGGTCTTTTGATGTATTTCCACAGCTTACGACACAAAACAGAGCACAATTTTAATACGCTACTGTAGATAATATTTGTCTTCCTGTTTGGGGGATAGAATATGATGATTCTGGGCATTGGACACAAGCGAACTTTCTGCATACAATTGACAATGGGAGAAGGTTTTTCTAACTTCACCACCGCTACTTTTAAAGTTTGCCCAAGCGCTTTGTTTGCTCATAGCGAAACAAAACTTAATAGGAAATTGCAGCTTAATAGAAAATTGTAACGGTGGGTATTAGTAGTAGGGACCATTACAATTCTACCCTCTCCTACGCCAGTTCTTTTTAATGGAGAAAAGGGGCAAATGAGCAAGAGGCTCACCTGATGGTAAGCGATTACCGCCACCCATGAACACCTGCAACACCCGAGGGCTCACAAATGCGGTAAGATGGTGGCACTAATAATGTTCCATCCAATCTGTGCGATATGAAGTTTCGTTTGGGAACATAATCGAAGGGCATCTAAATTTCGCATCTCATGTCTGTTGTATGGGAGAGCCACTTAAATGTTTTTTTATTCTGTTATTTAGTATTCGTTGTTATAGCGGCAACAGAAATACATCATCTGTGAAAATTGCAACTGTCTAAATATCACGGTTCATGCGATACAGCTTGGTGACAGAGGGACGGACAGACGGACAGAGAGATAGACAGATAAGGATTTCGGTTTCGGAATTTGCACTTAAATATTTTCATCAACCGTCTAACTCCTAAACTTATTAAGTTTCGGTTAAAAAGTCAACAACTTCATTGAAGTTCGATTATGGCATTGTTTATGTCAATTTTAAAAATTTATTTACCCCGTCCTCGTCAAGAAAACAAAATATCGAAACTTAAACAAAATTAAGAAGAGAATAAATTATATAAAAAACATAACTATATTTAAAGCTAATGATTTGATGAATTGCTAATTCACCTTTTCCCTTTTTATTTAAGCGAGAGCAGTGTTAAGCTTTAGCAAACAATGTCCAACAGTCCTATGCCAATAGAATATTGCCTTAGACATCCTATATTTACCCCTGTTATCCATTGCTCGGCGCGCGAGGGTCGACCCGATCCATCAATCTGATAGGATTAGAGATGTGAGCCTGCGACTCACAGCCGTCTTACTGTAACGCAGTTTACCTTGTGTATTAGCGTTAAGGGTCTGCTTATTTTGTTGACAACCCCGAGAATATGCTATGATAATATCTTTAGGAAAATGTTTAATGATTTATGACACGTTATAAATAATACCCTTATATTTAAGCTTTAAGGCAAAGGCGTTATGTAATGCGAATAATATTGTCAATATATTAGATATTGCCTAAGAAAAATAAATATTTATTATAATCAGCAAAACGATCTGGTGAGAATATTATTCAGCAATTTTGATCACGAACCTAAAAACATATGTGAAAGATACTAAATAATTAGTGGATTAATAAATAAGTGGATTAAAGTTTCAGTTAGAACTAATATGGTCTATTGAATACTAATAGGTATATTAGATATTACACCACAAAATCGATATTTATACAGAATATTTTATAATATCCATGATAATGTTTATTTGCCCGTGATCATTACCATAAAACTCGCGAAAAAGTTGGAAAAAAATTTTTCAAGGATAAGAAGCTAATGAAGGAATGAGCTTTATTGTGCGTTTACCACAAGGGTGAAATTATAATACAAACATTAAAACATCATTGGGTGGTTAGGGAAATTTTTATTTGTTAATAGTTAAGTCAACATTATTGACGGCCTATGTTAGTAGCTCGGTTTTATAATAATGAATTTCTTGATAAAGTGTAGATAACCTTTATCTTTTATATAAATTTATAGAGCTCGGGGTCGACTTCGGAGCGAAAGTGAATCATGCTTAGTGTCTGCTGGATCTTGAATGTAATAAAATGTCCGAGGTAAGTACTGTAAAGCTCCTCGGCTATAGAACATTCAACAGTATTTATAAAAGTTATTGTTAAAGTTACATGAAGGTCACTGTTGAGTACAGATTTTCTAACTGAGCTGTAAAGAGTGTTAGAAAGTGTTGTAGAAGTAGTATTCGAAATATTGTTTTATTAATATTATCTCGAATACCTACCTACATCTTTCAACAAATTTTTCCTGATTTTGAACAGCGGTTCCAAAATTTCATTTTAAATTTCAATTTAAGTAATGATTCTATAACTGTTATTGGCGGAAACATTTACGTGTTTTTCAACTAGACGTAATATGATAGCATGAATGACGAAATAGTCGAAGTTGATATTGGTTTTGAGTATTATTACGAGTTAGGTAAGTGACAATAAAAGTCAACAGTGCGTGTGACGAGTTATTTACGAAATCAGGACTACACCTTCATCGAGCCGCATTGTATGCTAATTTATAGCAAAGCTTGGCTTTGATACGCTTTGTATCCGGCACCAGGGGCCAATTACGTGCGATTCAACATTTACAAGTGTGGATTCACAAGTATGCAACATCAATTTCGGTCGATTGATTTGAGTGTTCCAAATTTGAAATTTTGCTTGTGTGTAATAAGAGCTAATATTATTTACGCCTGTTTATTTAGTTACAATATGTTCTTTGTTTTATGGACCACAATCCGTTATTAATATTTTTCATATTGGCAAGCAAAGCGCCCAGCCGTTAGGCGTATAATTTGCGATTTTGTTTATACAAGGCTTACTTAACTGTGATTTTGAGACAACATACGCTCGGTGAAGTGTGAATTGTATTAGTAGTGTCTGTCTACCTCAATACGTCTTAAGCATTCTATTATATTGAAAAAAATCTCTCGTTTCGTTCAAATATGAGAAAGCTGTTATACAATTGTGATAAATTAAAGCACATTAAGTTTATACGACTTGAGACAATTGTGTTATACATAACGTGATATCTTATACGTTTCTCTTTTATTTTATAGATAAATTTCAATGTGTTACTAGTAATAAACTTTATAACTAAAATCAATCATTTGTTTAATAAAGAGACAAAAAGAATGTGCGAAATCCATTTCATTAATAGCCTACATATATTTATATGCAAATATAAATTTATTCAAATTACCCAATTCGGCAGATTAATTTATGATGAACGTTCTTCAATAGCCATAAGTTACGTTATAAACATTTTTGATATTCGAAAATCATTAGGGGAAGTCTACTTTTTTTCATTAACTTTTCCGTCATTCCGGTTTTTTACAAGTCTGTATAAAACCGGATAAAACTTTTAAACGCGGGTTTTAATGTGATTATAATAGAGGTTTCTGTGACTTCTAAAATCAAACGTGACATGGACGCTCTTGATTTGCGGAAAGTAAATAGCCTAGACTAGGTGATAGATACATAAACACATTGTGTAAACAAATATAAGATGCACAAATCGAGGCAGGGCCGTATCTAGGGGAAGGCAACCGGGGCAACAGCCCCGGGCCTCCACTAACGAGGGGCCTCCACAATAAAATCCAAAAAAATCAGACGAGTAAACAATAGTAAACAACTTTACCTTGCATATTACATACAGTACTTTGTACAAACATAATTAAATTAAATATTAACAGAAATTAAAAGAAAATAATTTGGGAGCAAGTGGCCTCCACTCCTTTGTTGCCCCGGGGTCTCTAAATCTGGCCCTGAATCGACGGGAAGCGATCAGAATATGCGTCCACATACGAATCAACGGTTTGTTTGGCACGAGTTGTTGGCAAGGTTTTCGCTTAAGACCATAGTAGCCACGCGGAATTATAAAACGTTGGTATTATCGTTCACTTATATAAGGTTGAACACGGATTGCGTTGAATTCGTATGATGGTTACTAAGAGAATTTAATACGTCGGGTCGAACGGTTACGCGAAAAGAAACAGTTATTCAAAAGTATAATCCTATTGTCTATGGAAATACAGGATATCTTTAAACAGTCTGTAACGATATTACTCTATGAAAAGATTTATAGTAGTTCATTTGTTATCCCGCTAAACTTGCTCTGATTTTATAGTACACGGGAAGAGTTCACCGCAGTATACCGGAAACAGAGAGTTTCCCAAATTCATCCTCAGTAACAAGTTACGACTCCCGGAGAATGTCATCATTTCCTAAAACTCGTCATAAATAGTCGTGTTGAATTGAGTAATTTTATTGTCATATGTCCATTTGTTAATATGGAAGCAGTAAAAGGGGAATTACGTAATAAAAATGAATACGTAATAGAATTAATTGAATATTAATGTGACGGTTACTATGTTACTGGAACAGTGCAAAATAGTAATATAAATGGAGCTACGTAATTCACGAATTAAGATTCAATAAACGTTTTTAATGCTAATCTCTTATAAAGCTTTGTCTTATACTAATTCTGATCTACTTTAACTCTTTTAAATAGGTTACATTGCTTAAACGTTGTAATTTATGTGGTTGGCTTTAAATGTAGTTCCTTTACCATAGTTTTGGTTTTGATCGGCGTAAATGTATCATAAAGTTCATATTCCAAAGACAGATAAAATTAAGATGAATACTTCAATGTATTGCTAACTCGGTTAGTGGTTTACAATAGCGCAAAAAAGATTGCAGTTTTAATAAGTATAAAATTCTAATACTTGTTGAATTGCTAATCTAATGCTACCGTTATGTTGTATTCATTTTAAAATTCTTTCTTTAAACAACTGTTGTTAATTTACATTTTTCATTAAATAAATAAAAAAGAAATAATAATAATTTCCATTAGCTTTTTGCGTGAGCAGGGGGCAGCCCTGATCTTATCGTGGCATACTCACTTAGGGGTGACACAAAATGTGAATCATTTTGTTAATCATATTCGTTCGTTGGACCGACTGTCCGTAATACTACTAGGTAACAAACGCTCTATATAAAGGAGATAAGCATAATACCCTGGATAAGCAAATACTTGACCCGTATAAGAATGGGATCCATGACCTCCGGAACTCAGCAAATTACCAACCCGACACACACGCGAACGTCAATGAGCGTCGCCAGCGAAACGTCCTCATCGACCCGGTCGAGGAAGGGGACTTTGATACGCCGGACCCACCGCCGGGGGTCCCGCCGGATATCACTACACCCACAGTTAGCGCAACAACAAACACACTAGTTCGCCCTCGCCTCCGAGCACGGCGAGATCAACACAACGCGTACACAAGGTACACCCGCGTTCCGGGGCGGTTCTCACCGCTCCCAGCCACCGATTAGCTAATTGCACAGTCGACGGCCATCGGTGTTTCGGTCCGAACCGCGACCGCGATGGCCCATAGATAACACACCATACTTAAACGCACGCATGAGCACATGCGTGGCCCAACCCACAGCGGAGGGTCCAAACCCGTGGGTTCTGGCTAGCCCACCGGTTCTGCGCCAGATGAAGCTTTAATAGTCTCAGGACTGAAAGCAAAAACATCAGTTAATACAAGATACAAGAAAACCCCCGGAACAATGAGTCAATACCTTAGTTGAATCATTCGTAGTAGAAGCCTCAAGGTTAATCATCGATATTATAAAAGCAATCTTAAAGGCCTTATGAGTCTATAATAATTAATTTGATAATGGCGTTAAAAAACAATATTTGGTTTTTAAAGGCAAAGATCTTGGCTATATCCGCAATGTTTATAGTTATGTAAATCACAAGTCTGATGTAAAATTCCTCACGAAATATATGTATCACTCGTTAATACCTCGCTGCTATTCATATCTATATTGACACAATTATGCTAATAAAATGCTGACATTGTCACGGGCTATATTCAATAAACAGAAGAGAAAAAAGACGGAAGATTGGCGGTAATTTTCGACAGATAAGACTGAATGAAAAAGTGTGACGTATTTATTTTTTAATTGACATCTGGAATAAGAATATTTTCTGTATCGCGGGCGCGTACGGAAAAGTCGGACTCGGAAACAATTATTTATGGAGTACTAACATTTTCCGATTTGAACCTACAGTTGGTACGGTAATTACGTTAAAATTTTGTTTTGAATAATTGTAAAAGGTAGTAGTAACACTGAAAGGCTGACGGTGGCATCGGTTTGTACCAAGCGAGCGTGGGTACGTAATAGGTCATGTCGTTTATATACTTCGTTACGAGAAGATCAGGTCAATTTTTTTTTATCCGAATTAAAATAATGAGTTGTGCCTAAATGCCATTGTAAATCTATATTTGGTATCACAATTGGGCTGAAAATTTGATAAACTAGCAAATAATTGCATAGTATGATGTTTCATCAATAATCCAATCCATATGCGTACGCATCACGGATGGTCTATTGTGTGTAATGAATAGTAAGAGAATGAAAGATAAAGGATGTTTTTAAAGGTGTACAACTTTGATTAGAAAATAATATACTTATATATATGTAAATTATATATATATATATATTTACTTAGATTGCATATTATGTTAAAACAAACAAAGCCTTGGCTTTATTTCAGTCATAACGACGAGTATACGCCATAGTGTTTGAATATGATTTCAGGTTTAGGCACAGCGTTTGGGTGGGATGTAGCGCATTCTGGCAGTCAATTTTACAACAATTCTTCAGGCGTTTGTGGTCGCTCAGCAATGGCACAATTTTGTCATCCAATTCGGTTTAAGTTCTCCTTTTAGCATAAACCAATATACGTAACTAGAGATAAAGCAACCCAAAGGCGTAAAATTGTACGCTTTCGGCGGTCAGTCAACTGGACCTTTTCGGCGGCAGAAATCACGCGTTCGAATAATGTTTCCTTTTCTAAGTCTATTTTTTGACGCGCCATATAAATACAGTAAACATCCCAATTGCGGCTTAACTAGTAATCAACTGCGCTATACCGCTCGCCGTTGACGTTCTCACCGGCCGTATTTATCAATGATTCCGTCTGCTCATAAACCGCACCAAACACTGATTTTTTCGTAGATGTAGCGGTCCATGGGTCTCCATCTCATCTCTCTCGTAAATTTTTCTCACTTCTCACGCGGCAATTTCGTTTATTAACGTGCCCATTGAGCCAAAAATGAGCCTTAGCACTGAACCGAATATTGCGATAAAACAGTGGGTTGACTTCAGGTTTACGTTAAGCCCGCTGTCGCCCAAACGGTGGTCAGTTCTTGCTTCAATATGTAGTGTACAACATCTTTGAAGATGTGTATTATGGTCAAGAGAATATGTGGTGCGAGAACGACCCTTGGTTAATCGAATTAGCCGCTCGGATGGGCGATTATGTTGACCGTAAAATAAACTTGCACACAGTAACATTCCCAGACTGAAACACGATTTTATTCTATTTACGACTATAAATACATTATAATTTTATCCGAAATAAATTTGCACTCTTCGCCAGTGTTCTTCTAGCGTTAGGCTATTTATCCTTACTACAATATAGCATTTCAATTCAATTCAATATAGACTGCTATCTCTTTGCATATCATATGTTGTATATCATCTGTCACATTCATTTATATCCTTACTATCCTTACTAATATTATAAAGGCGAAAGTTTGTATGTATGGATGGATGTTTGTTACTCTTTCACGCAAGAAACTTGACAATAATATAGCTTATACATCAGAATAAGACATAGGTTTATAATTAATATACATATTTTTATAAAGTGATAAATAAATGCCAAACCGAATTGAGCACCAGTGATAAATAGAGTTGTTAGATTTGATAACTGAATGATATTTAAAAAAATTTATAATGCTAATAATAGTGAACTGAATGATAGTTTAATTCATCCCTGCCGCAAAATGAGATCTATAAAAAACAGACGTATACAAAATAACATTCTGTTTTTCGTTTTGTCATCGTGTGATTTCTAAGCATTATCTGACTAAGTTGTTGCTAACTCATCTACAGTGAAATTATATTTCTTGTTAAAATTAAGATAAAATTAGACAATTTTCAAATATTTACGTTAGTTTATAATGGGATAGAGTCGTGATAGCTCATTGTCCGGGCGCTCGCCTTTAATTCAATATACTCGAGCAACCTGAGATCGATCCCCGGTGCCGGCACCAATGAAGTTTTTAACTTTAAGTGCTGACTTATCACGTGCTCCGCGGTGAAGGAAAACATCGTGAGGAAACCTGCATATTTTACAAAAATATTTTTCGAAGATATGTGAAGTCCGCAAATCCGCAGTGGGGCCGCGTGGTGGACTATGCCCCGATACCCTCTGTATAGAGGCCTTTGCCCAGCAGTGGGACATGTATAGGCTGTTACTTTACTTTACTTTTTTTATAATGGAAATGATACTCTTTTTATCAATTACTTTTTAAATTATCAGAACGGCCTTTGTTGTTTTAGTCTATTGTATACAAAGGTTGATAAAGATTTAATATAAAAATATAATTAAGTACCTCCATAAATTGGCATTATGAATATGAAATTTAATATTTCAAACAAATATAAATTGCTTTATGACGCCTTAACAGATGATGTTGTAATTTGAACTTGAGCATAAAATTGCACCAACATTAAATAAAAATATTTATGGTTTTGGCGGGAAACTACGTAAGGTTTTTTAATGACGCATTTGCTTCTTAAGCCGCGCGGGATAAGAGCTGAACGGTTATAGAGTTTGAATGGATAGAGTTTGAAGTTTTTATTCGAGCGCTTGGTCGATCAGGGTCGATCAACCTAGTTTAACGGTACAGAGTCGAGGCGTAAGGCGGGGCCCGTTGCGACACCGTGTAATGCTGGCAGTTGGCAGACGCGCCGATGATGGTTGCGTGCGGCCGTTTAGTTTTTTTATTCCATCCGTAACGGTGCTTACATTATAAAACAATTTTTTAATGCGGGAAATGGTGATTGCGATCGGCTGTTTATTTAAAAACATATCATTATGAGTATTTGATAATATTAGTACATCATAGATTATTTATTGATTATCTGTGGAGGAATTGTGCCATTTTTTTTCTCAAAACATAACGATTATATATATATAAAAATTTCTTAATCTTTAACTCCCAATAAGCTGTTTAACTTATACTGTTATTGTCGTAAGAAGAGACACGATAGACAGTCGCAAAGCTACTAATCAAATTGTATAAGCCATTCGAAGTCTTTAAATTAAAACTTAACATAACCGTCTGTACTTAATTAAAAGTCAGAGCTCGTAGATAATCATAGGTCCTCTATCAAAAATACTAGTTGATTCCTATATGACATATTCATGTCCTTTACTTTGTAGATTCAATTGGCTGACTTGCTAAGCGATAGTATAAAGCACGGGTTCAGGGTTCGATTCTTGGAGATAAGTATGTATTTTAGAAATCAAGAAAAGATATTTGTAATTAAATGTAAGAGAAAAACTAGTTATTTTTTCTAAAAACTAGTATTTTTGATAGAGGACCTATGATTATCTACGAGCTCTGACTTTTAATTAAGTACAGACGGTTATGTTAAGTTTTAATTTAAAGACTTCGAATGGCTTATACAATCGGCAAACACGTCGTAATTGAACAGAATTATACAGCGTGTCGTTACCATCGCGACAATAAATGAACACACGTCTAACTCTACTTGCCAATAATCATAAAAAAATATTAACGTTAAAAAAATCCATAATTAAAAAAAATATTTTTCAAACAAACTAATTAAGTAAAAAAGAAACAAAATTTGTAACATCCTTATACAACTCGCGCCACTGCGTCGTATTACAAGCCTCTCCTTTAACAGTATGTTTTGTCTCTTTTAAATTCATTCAACCCATTCATGTGCTTTGTGACCTTTACAAATGAACTTTACGTTACGCTTTTATAGGTAAGGGTGTTCTAAAATTCTTTGTTTTGGAAAATTTAATAACTCTGTAAATATTGATGATGATTAAAGAATTTAAATGTTTAATACAACTTTAAAAATTTATCCCCTATATGTGTGTTCATTTATTGTCGCGATGGTAACGACACGCTGTATGTATGTATAAGTTTCTATCATAATTGATCATTTTATTCCACGCTTCCCAATTTTCCTTCGCATCAAGTACTAGTTTCCCAAATTATGAAATTGGCAAAAAGTAAAAACTATTGCCATAACAAGTTTAAATAAAATTCAAGATTACGAAAAGACTAAGTTAAGATAAATGTTGTTTGAGTGAGACCAAGTAAAGATAAATGTTGTTTGAGCGAAGATAGCGTGAAGTGTTTACGCGGCATAAGTAATAGCGAATGCAACAAAACGTCTGAAGGCAGTACGCTGTGGCACTTCCTTGTTGGCGCGTCCATCACAGAGGCTTGCAGCATTCGGGCGTAATTGGTGGTCGGACGTCTCGTTGCCTCCAAGATTATGGCCCAACCGCCTTCCACCTCAAGATGCTATCGTATCAGAACGAACGGTACATTGTATGAGCTAACCGAGACTAGAGCCGTGACTCGCCTGCAGGCCGGTTTGTCAGTTCTATTCATGAATTAATTTATGTTATAATGCTTACTTTGTAATATATATGTTCATGTATTTATTCGTCTATTTGATGTTATCACAAATGTAAACATGTATTACATTAGCTAGATACTATTTGGGGTGGGTATTTGCGAAAGAAATTTTTCAAGGTAGATGAAATAATTTGTTTATATTCATATTACTAATCGACTTTAGGGTTTGTCTCTCTGTTTTTAAACATCTTTTTAGTAGTATTTTATATTTAGGGACTATTGTATGCATACAATGGTCTCGAAAGGCGTTATTCGCTATGGAATTGCAGTAGAACTATTTAAATAAGATTCGACCTATAACGATTGAGTATCTATTATGATGTAACTGTGGTAGAGGTTTGGTTTTCATACAAACTCTTGAGAGAGCTAGGTTGGTTACGGTGATTAAGTAATTAAGTATTGTGCTTTACAAAATTTATCCGCTTACCCATCAACCCCGTCTCGCTCCGTCTTGTGACGCGCTTTGCGTATCGCATTTTCTTAAACCGTAGTGAAAAGCATTTAGTTATTTGGCGCAAAAAAAAAGCTACGATTATACGGAGATTCGAAAATGGAGGGTTAAATTTGGCTTTGGTCACTCGATCATTTCCATAATTTATGAAACAGTCACAGAGTTTAGGAATCCCATAGTTCTAACGTTTTAAAATCAAAGACTACTGAAATCAATGCAGGAAAGTACCAAATCCACATAGTATAAAAGCTTCATCAATCTTTGGTACAGTGTTTTAAAATCATGAGAAACAAAGGAATACCAATCAGGATCCTATAATTTATTTCATTCATTTATTTTTTAATTACCTAGGTACTATTAAACTTTACCAAAATATGTATATTGTAGGTTTATTTTGAAAATCTTTAAACAATCTTTGTATGTACTTATATGTATTGATATATAATCTATAATGATTTATGATGATATTATATACGATTAAAGAATGAATAGTCGTACATAATAAACTAACTAATTATATGTAAAAAGTATTGGAGCGATGTTTACTACAAGGGTTTATTCTTGACCTTACCATCAATTTGCAATGCATATTTAATGCAGCTTTCTTGAAAATATATTCCTTCATAGAGTTTGTAGTGAATCAGGACTTAAAATTATAGTTTAACAATTTACAATGACAAGCTTAGGTCATATTAACGAATTGAAAAACGTGGGGCTATTTGTATAGTTACTACAGTCTCTTCACGTGTGGTTTTCGGTATAATATTTGAACAAGCGTCAACTAGTTCATCATATAGAAAAGAACCTATAAAGATTTGAAGGTTCTTTTAAATCATTTCCAGACATAACTTCGTTTAATGTTTGATGTGTCAAAAGATAATTTAGGCATAATAAATGTAGGTATATTACGTATACATTTTATTAGCCATTGTAGACCAAAAAGCTTTTTGAATTGCTGGTCAAAGTCAATAAAACATAATGTTCTGCGGAGGACAAGTAGAAAAATATTTATATATTCTCTGAACGTTTTTTTGCGGGTGATAATCTTTCATTTATATTGTGTTGGAAAAAAGGCTTAACTTAATATGCCCGTTGGTTTCTCTGTATGTGAAATCTCTAAAAATATTAACTACTACTTACTATATATTATGATATACTACAATTTCTGAATACGCATTTTTTAAAGTATTTTATATTTATATCCTACTAGATTATCAATACAATTTACGTGATTTAAATGTGCAGTCCGTGTGAAACCGGGGCGGGCAAGATAGTAAAGCTTACATAGAATATCTATCACGACACGTAATACACCCTTTATGGCTTAACCATTACGCTAAAAAGCTCAAAATGCGCCAGTGCTCGCTGTGACGCCACGCACGCCGCCGGCGCTGCCCGCGTTTTTTTGGCCAGTGTTTACACGCGTCAGTCGCGTTCTTTAGGCGGGTTTTTTAATGTAGATTATAAATAATAACATTAAGAACGGCTGTGAAAATTTTGTTTTTAACAATGTAAGATTTATGAATCGAACATTTTTTTACTGTATTATTGTAATGATCATAAAATGCGACATCTAATTAGTGAATTGTTTTTACACCTAACAAATATGTTTATTTTAAGCTTTATTATCTTTATTATCTTACGCTTCTTTTAAGTAATAGTAGATTCGTAATTATTTTAGTGCGCGATAAAGTTTGTTCAAAACAAATAGCTTCGGTGATAAGAATCCCAGGTAGAAAATGTGTTTTTGTGATTGAAAGTTTTTCATTTGCTAAAGTTGGAACTAAAGCAAAAAAAAATTAAATTTCATAAATTAAAAAAAATGATTGTAAATAAGACTATTTGTCTGTTGGATCCACATAAAACTTTCTAAAGTTTATTCATACAAATATATAACGGTAAGTCAGCACGGTATGAAAATTATTTTTGTATATACAATAATTATAAAAATTGGGTGGTTATGATAGTTACAAATAGCTATGATAATATAAACGCTTTGGACTCAAAAACTGAGGCTCTACAGCTAGACGCACAGACTAGAACCATGGCATTTGTCAAAAGGCGACTAAAACGGGACGTTGCGTTCACGGACGATCAAGACTGGACCCTGGTTTTCACTTAAGTGGACCAGATTCTATGCGTTCTCGTGTTTCCCGAAAGTTAAAGAATTGGGGTAAGTTTAAGCCAATGCGTTATCTGCAGGACACAGGGGCACTGGTGGGTTCCGTAGGAGATTCCGAAATCCCTATCAACCTACTGAGGGTGGTCACCATAGATAGGGCTTCTAGTAGATAAGAACCCCATGTTTGTCCTGTCCCCCTGGTGGTAGAGTATTTTTCGAAAATTTTCCCCTTGATATTAAAGGGCCTTTGGATAGGGACTTGAATAGTTGTGTTTAATAATATTTCTATGACTTAGAAAAATAGATACGAAGCTTTTTTTCAACCTTGGTTTTTGCGTAAGCTCTTTATTAGGACGCCAAATACCCATTAATGTCATATAAATTATCTAAAGCTGTCGTTATGTTAATGGATTTATGAGAGAAGTAGTAATCCTCTGAACCTCCTTTATCTTGCGTTTTTACCTACTTAATATTGAAAGAGTAGGTTGTTCCGATTTCAAAGTTTAACTGCCTAATTTATCATATTTAGTTAAAGCTGTTAACAAAAGTAATATTTGAAAACAAAAGCTTAAAAGAAAGCGCCTTTTAATCTATACTATTTAACAAACCTTTTAAAGTTTCAAGTTTAAAACTACAAATTGGGCTTAGAATAAGTCTTCCGTAACAACTGAAACAGTTGCAAAAACTGGAGAGTATTACAAAAGCGAACTCGGCAAGCAGAAGCCACTCAAAGTCATTAACATTAAAACTCGAATGACAAAAGATATTATCCAACTGTTCTTTTGTAACAAGTACAGCTATTATTTAACTGTTGCCACTCGAAAAAATCTTAACACAGTTTGGTTGAAATTTAAAACGAGAGAGGGAATTTTCTTTCACAGTCTTATATTATCCATTTCGCCGCGGAATTAATTTTTATTCGGATTGCTCTTTTGTGCTTCACTCGCCGAATTAATTTTGTAGACCGTTTTATGTTCAACTAAATAGTACTCATGGCTTAACAGCCGATTTGACTTAAGTTTTTAGGGTCTGTACTCAAAGTCAACTCAAGTCTTAGTAACTGGTCCCCAGTTTGGACCCTATTACTAAGACTTCACTGTCTGTCTGTCTGTTGTCAGGCTGTATTTCATGAACCGACATAGTTGAAGTTTTCACAGATGATGTATTTCTCTTGCCGCTATAAAAACAAATACTGAAAAACATATTTAAATGGGGCTCAAAATTCCAAGTATAAATGTTAAGTGTGCAAAATGTTAAATGTGCGAAATGTTAAGTGAATGGAGCTACGCCCGAGGGTTACAGATAGGTTGACAATCTTTTGAAGATTGGACTCCAGCTACCTCACTCACCTGGCGAAACTCGAAAGTATTTGTTATACTTCCAATTTACGCCGATCTTCTGTGAGGTCGTGGTACTTACCCGGACGAGCCTGCCCATTCGTGCGACAGCCGATGCTGCGGCGTGGCCCTGCCACAGTTAAAATTTCTGTTAAAGTTCTTTATTGTTTCTTGTTACACGTGCAATTAGCAGCAGTAATCTGTTTTTTTTGGTCAGTTTGTTTTTTAGCTCACATAAATTAGTTATGAAAAAATATTTGTGTACGTAGTCTAAAGTATCATCGTGGAAAATGTTTTGATAAAATGAATACGGCGTAAATAAACTAAACCTTCATCTTATTTAAGAAATACGCAATAGTATACACTAGTATGTTATTTTAATAATCGAACAATTTAACAGCTTGCTAATTACATTTTGTAATCTTCGCCTAAGAAACGAAATAGCGCAAGACCAATTCGCATTTGCCCCAGTTATTTATGGGTAAAAAATGAAATGTGTACTATGATTTGGCTCTCGTGCATGAGAACTTATTCACTGGATTTAAAAAAAAAAACAGCATCGGTGAGCTCAATCTCACGACTTTGACGTAATAGCATTTTGTATCTGTTTCTTGATGTCTGCGCTTCGGTCGGTACTCGCTTAGAATTCTTAAAGCGGTGTCGAAACAATCAAACTTCCGTATTGTACGGTCGCAGTGAACTTGTGCTTGTTTTAATTACATAAGCTTTATAATATAAAGCGATAGCGTCTATTTGTTTGTTTTAATTTCTAAGGCTTAGATGACATATTTTAATGACTTGCTTTGACATGTAACAGCTTTTATGCTTATTAAATCTGTTTAAAACGTACTTATTACATTACTCATTATTCTTCTGAGCTATGTCGGTTACTTTGGTTCTACTGCGGATGTCTTCGTTACGAACTCTATCACGCATAGAAATACCGAGAATAGCCTGCTCCATAACTCGCTGAGCGACTTTGAGCTTCCTCATACGGTCAGCAGTGAAGGACCACGCTTCGGTTCCGTAGGTGATCACTGGCAACACACATTGATCGAAGAATTTTGTCTTCAAACAGTGAGGGATTAGACGAGAAGATATGCCGAAGTTTCCCGAACGCTGCACATCCGAGTTGGCGATTGACCTCTGCATCAATGTTGGATTTACCTAATCAGACTAACTGTCCTAGGTAAATTTACTCGTCAACAACTTCGAGCTTAGTGCTCCCAACAAAAACCGGTATAGGCGTGACGATCTCAGCTACGATGATCAAGCGTGAGAATCTTCTTTTATAATGTTATTATTTTCTACAGGGTATTTGATTTCAGCGCAGTTTTATGTTAACTATCACGTAAATGGTTCTACATTGCAACTAGGTGGGATAAAGGCAGTTGGGAAAGAAGTTACTTAAAACTTCAGGTATTGCAAATTAAATTCACCCGTATTGCACCCGAATTTCAACTGTGGTAGGACCACGCACCAGTATTCACTGTTGCACGAATGGGCAGGTCCGTCCGGGTAAGTACCACGACCGCACAGAAGACCGGCGTAAAGTAGAAGTGTTACACTTCTGCGTTTCGTCTGGTGAGTGAGGTAGCCGGGGCCCACTTTATTTAAGGGTGGTAACACATTTGCACACCTACGGGTGTTCCAAATGTTCATGGGCGGCGGTTACCACTTACCATCAGCCAGCTCGCTTGCCACTTTCTCATATAATTATTAACAGCGACCGTGTGCTAGCGTCCCGCGTAGCTTCCTCATCGACCCGGTGGGAAGGGGACATTATTTCTCACCCAACCTGGGTTCCGTCGGGCGATACTACACACACACACACACACACACACACGTAGCTACGTTAATGTACAACATACTGTAGCATGTCCTCGCCCAGTGCTTGTGTACTGGGAAACCAACCCATCGCGTGCACAAGGTACAATCAGGTCCCGGGGCGGTTCTCACCGTCCCAGCGATTGAACTAACAACTGATTGAACTTAAGGGTGGTAGAGCCACACCAGACCTCGACGACCAACAGTCAGAAATCCTATCCTTTTTTTACTGCACCCATGTCCGTTGAAGCTTTCTATTGTCTACGGACTGAAATGTCTACTGACGCAAACATCTATTATGACGAAGAAGAGGCAGAATAAAGAAGATTTTACATTGTACAGATTTTGAATAGAAACGGCTTGTAAAGAGATCATCGCACGAAAGACTTTAATTTCGTTAAAGCCGTTCGAGTATAACGAAGCGGGGCAAGACGCGAATAAGATTTAGTATTCATTGCCTACTAAGATAAGATATTCAAATTCGCACCAAGCGTTTCGTAGTTTTCGCTATCGGATCGTGCCGCAAATTATTAAAATGCCAAACCGTCATTTAGTTTATCGGTCACCCGCTAACTGCTTATGTTTAGAAATGTTCTTTGCCGTTTGCGAGTGATTTCACAAAGTGGGCCAGCGATTATAGTTTCGACACTCGCCGGCGGCGAGAACAAACGGTAACCGCGCGGTATACCGTTAGCGCCCCGGCTAGGTAATCCACGTTAAGCTATTACGGTGGAATTAGATAAACGCTAGAAAAAATTAGCGTTAAACGCGTCGCGGCAGAGTCTTTTGCGTCGCGCTCTGTGATCTGGTACCGTTGTCCGTCGCTGTCTGCTAAGGCGTGCCGCGTGTAGTAAAAACTTTAAATTCTGAAAAAACAGAATTCATTAAAAACTTAATGTTGCTTTTGAATAATAGTTTGTATATTTTTAATAAAGTCGGTTTTAAAAACAAGAAATATGAAAGTTTTAAAAACTAAATAATGTGGTGTGTAGTTTTTATCGTTCGGATTTTACGAAATTCCACAAAACAACGTTTGCCGAACAGCTAGTAAAATTATATAGGTCTGCGGTTGTGGGCGCATCACGGAAAAACTACTAGATAGATTTAAATTAACTCCTTTAAGATTTATTTCTTAGACCTTGGTCCTCATCTAAAACAAAATGGTTACATGTTTATTTAACGTATAAGTTGTTTAAGTTTTAAAAAACCGGCAAAGTGCGAGTCGGAATGGCGGACGAACGGTTCCATACCATTATCTATAAAAACTGCAAAAAAACTGTTGAATGAGAGCACCACTTGAATATTTTTTTATTCTATTTTGTAGTATTTCTTGTTAAAGCGGCAACAGACGGTTCATGAGATACAGTCTGGTGATAGACAGACAGATAGAGACAGCGGTGTCTTAGTAATAGGATCCTATATTCCCTTTGGGTACGGAACCCTAAAATCAAGGGCTTTTACAACACTACGCGTTCACTGATTTGTGTTTTCTTGCTGTGGAGAAGTTTTGCAAGGGGGGTAGCACATAAAATACATATAATAAACAACGCACATAAAGTCGCGAGTGTTAGCTAGTATTCCTTAAAATGAACAATGTTTAAAATAGTGCTAAGAAACATGGGCGCTAACAATTACATATAATACAAATTGAGTTACACTTAATAAAGAGAATGTTAGCAATTAAGTATACGAGCAAACATTAATTACATAAACTCTTCGCTCATTATAATAGATTAATATGAAAGAAGTTGGTTTTTATTTAAAGCGAAAATTAAACGGCAGAGTCGGCGACTGTGACAGGAAACCATTTTGTAGTGTTTGTGGACTTTTAAATACGCGTAAAAAGTACAGTGATGAAAGACTAATTCACATAAATACTGTAAAAAGTACAGTGGTGTTGAATCACATAAATATTGTTTCGCGTAGCATTTTTGTGTAGCAGTTTGAGCTTCGAACATGAAAAAGTGATACACAGTGGATAGAGAACAGTTGATGATATGAAAGAAATTGGAGTAGCAAAGAGTAAGATGGCTGCGTGGCTGTGGTTTGCTGCGCTGGTCTGTGGCACGCAGGCAGCTGTATTGCCACCACCCTGGGCGGACGCCAAGCGGAATCCATGCGCCAACCATCCACGCGGGTGGCTCATGCTGTACTGGCCCGCTGACGGGAAATGCTACACTATTTACAAGGTAAAGTAAAATAACTAACGGTTTCTTGCATTTTACAAAATTACAATACAATATCTTAAAATATTGAAATTCAGGGTACCTGTGGTAGGGCCACGCAACAGTCTCTTCTGCTGCATGAACGAGAAGGTTCGTCCGGGGAAGTACCACGACCTCAGAGAAGATCGGCCTGAAGTGGAAGTGTTATACTTCTGCGTTTCGTCTAGTGAGTGAGGTAGCCGGGGCCCACTTTATTATAGAGGTGGAACGCACCTGCAACCTACGGTTATCACTTAGAATCAGGTGAAACGGCAGCTCACTTGCCACCTTCTTAAATTAAAAAAATAATAATTGGCTAAACAGATACGATCGAACTTGACCGGAGAGCGGGTAGACCAGGTTGATTATGAAACGGATACAACACACGACAGGCATGAGGTATGCAATGAAGTGTTCGATAAGTCGGGAATTAAGAACCAAAATTAAATTCGATTAAATTTCTATAATGATTTTATTTAAGAATTAAATTGAAATATTTAAGGAATTTTGTCATGTTTTTGTTCAGATTTTTATCGAGTTACCACATTGCAAATCTCGGTGCACCAATTAAATTGTTAACTTTAAGTGCTCAGCGGTGAAGGAAAACATCGTGAGGAAACCTGTATAAATATGGGAATGACAATAAAATTATTTTCACAGATATGGGAAGTCTGCCAATCGGCAGTGGAGGTCGCGTGAAGGCATCGTTCATGCCCTAATACCCTCTGTATAGAGAAAGCCTTTGTCCAGCAGTGGGACTCGTATATTCGTTCCCATAATATAACGCATAACATAACCCCACCCAAGGCTCAGGGCCGTATCAAGTACGTGGCATATGGCTATCCCATGAGCTCGGTGTTCGGTTAAGCTTTCATAGTCTACAGACTGAAAGAAAAAAATCAGTCAAAGTAAATTAAAGCAAAAGTGCGAAGTTTTTTTTTAATACGCGAAGTAAAACCACAGAAACGTAATCTATTTATTATTCGATAACAAAGCCCTTATTTCAGGTTTCGTTAGGGTAAAATCTGGCAGTTGCGAATGAATATTCTAATACCTGTCGACCTTTGCTATTGAATACTTAATATTGAACTCTTCTCTCAATGTTCCTAGTTCATTGTTTATTTACATATACATTATATGTAAATCCTTTATATTGTAATAAAATAATGAAGAAAGAATGTCTAGAATGTTAAGACACGAAAAAGTTTAAACGAAGTAGGACTTTATTTAACAACATTTTTATAACATAACGTCTTCTAAGAGAGCACTACCATATTGAAAAATTTACAAAGCGGCGCTAATATTAAGAATTATTATCATTCAGTAGCCTTTTAGAAGCGGTCATTGCGAAATCGTGTCAACAACATAGAGGCAGTGGGTCAGGAGGGTGTGTCATAACGGTCAGGGTCTTTCACAAGTTTTTTTTTATACAACTAAACTGGCCAGACCGGTATTTCGACAATTGACTAAGACTTCATAAAAATTCGTAAAGCGTTCTTGAGTTTCCCATGTGATATTAACAAATTACCATTTATCAATAATCGTTGTCATTTAATAGTTTCATTCTTTTCTTTGGCGAATAGTCGCACTCCAACTGGGGTACTTTTTGTCGAGCTTGAGTGAGATAACAGGGGCCACGTCTTTTACGTATTGACAAGGTATTTGCTAACAGTTGTTACAGACATCTAATCATTTAACACCGGGTGAACTACCGGCTCATTTCCATTTAACTTCATAAAAAAAGGAAGAGATTATACTTTGGGGTTATGAAAAGTCTTAAACACATTGTTTGTCATCATTTGAGGATTTGCAGATTGAACTGCGTCCTACTTATTGCAGAAATGGCAAACACAAAACGTGTTTCTCATTTTATAACTATGACAAAAATATTGAACATTTAAAATTATCAATTTCTATTAATATTTGACGCATTCCTTATCGTTTACGTGAATTTTCGAAACAATATTTTCACTGGCTTCATTCGAGTTATTGTTATTAAAGAGTTCTATTATATTATATAGGATTCTCTATCAGTACGACATTATAACATTATAAAGCGATCATACAAAATCTTTTACGATTTCTGTATTACTTTTATAAACAATTTTAAGACGGGTTGTTTAGAGAGTTTCACCCGTTAAGTACAAGTTGTTACCGTTATTGTAAAGAAAAAAAGAGTAACGTTTTAGCATTGTATGATATAACAATACTTTTTTTGATCAAAATACGAGTATGTATGTTCAAAACTTCAATCTCAATGATGACTCCGTGGTGCAGTGGCCAAGGTATTGGCTTCGGCGTCGGGGGTCGTGGGTTCGATTCCCATACGGGACAACTATTTGTGTGACACGCAGATACTTCTTTCGCATCTGGGTGTTTGTCCGCGTGAAATTTATGTTTGTAAAACGTCCTTACAACACAGAATAAAGTTATCCTAGAGTAAGGGCAATGTTTTAATTAAAAACCACCCTTGACTCATTAGTCTAGCGTGCATTCGCGCATCGGTTTGATTCCGACGGGACTATAATTGCTCATGGATTGCGCTCGAAAGTCGTGGGCGAGCGATTACTTATTTGAAACAACGAAATCAAAATTACTGTTAGGTACATACGGGGCATTGGGTCGTATCGCTTTCGAATTCATCGCAAGCCATCGCAGTGCTTCCGTACATACACTTCTTGTGTAGGGTAAATAGATTGGTACAGCCAGAAATACAAGTTGGCTGTATCTTACGTCGACCGCACTCTAACCAATTTTACTTTTATTATTGTATGTAACAACTTTCCCAAAACATTTTTGGAATTTATTATGAGGTTGTTTAAAATGTGACTAGACTGTCTTGAATGTGTTGATAATTTATAACAGTAATAAAATTTGCATTTAGATGAACGCTATGCGTTGTTAATTTAAACTATTTCATCTCACGGCTCATCTCTTATATTTCAATGATTAAGTGATGATCGCTGTATATACATTTTCAAAATCGAAAACATTGGCATATAGTCTACGTTAAAGGCCCATTTACACGGTGCAAGTTTCTTGCCTATTATATACAAGTAAATTGAAGCAATAAATGAGTTGCATTGTCTAAACAGCACATAACATTCTTGACTGTTGAACAAGACTTGCTTCAAGTTTTGTTTCAAAACTTTCCTTGGTGTAAACAGCACACACAATAATTTCTTAAGCAATTCTTGTATTCAATTGCATTCTCTCTTCCTTGGCAAAAATTTGTGCAATGAGTGAGGGTATTTAATCATTGCTGTTCTTTTGAGGATAGAAATATTGAGAAAAGGTGGTAAAAAAAGTTGGATAAAAATATGAATAATAATATATGGATCATAATAAATAAATCTCAATGAAATATATTTAATCGGCATAATCTAACTTGAACACTTATTATTGAGCCATTTTTTTTAAAAAAAACAGTCCTTTGTAAAAAGTGTTGACTTGCATGAAAAATTTGTCAACGCAAATACGTGCAATACTTGAAGCAACACGCCAATAAATTGTACACGCACATACAAGCATGTGTTTAGACAAGTCAAAACTTGAAAGCAATAATCGCCTAAACATAATTGCATTGGTGTAAACAAAAGACCTTTGCAATTATTTCCTGTCAAGACTTGCATACAATAATCGCATTCATTTTTTTTTACTATATCTGCGTGTAAACTGTCGCTTACAATTCTTGATGGTCAATTATTGCGGGCAACTTATTGCATTCAATTATTGCTCTTGTATGTACAAGAAAATGGCATCGTGTAAATGGGCCTTAAGAGATACCCCGACCTTCAACGCCCCCCAACACAGCAATTTTCTCGGATTACCAACAATTTTTTTCGCCGCGACAGCTCAGTGGCCAGGCACTCGCATTTAATTTAATTTACTCGAGCAACCCGAATTCAAACTCGGTGCCAGCATGAAATCGTTAAATAAACTCATCATGTAATCAGCGGTTATGGATAAACATAGTGAGGAAACCTCAATATTTTCGAAATAAATATAAAGAAAATATATTTCGAACACATGTGAAGTCTGGCGATCTGCAGTAGGAACGCGTAGACCTTAATATCTGTACAGAGGAGGCTTTTGCACAGCAGTGGGACATGTAGGCTGTAACGTTAATTTACGTTTTTTGGTCTAACGTTACCATTGTGTAGGAAAAAGGTTGTTTAACGTAATTCCTGACCCAAAAGGAACCGCTAATCGAGCCGGTGCTTCCCGACATATAATTACGCATACCGTTCAACGCAACGTCAAAACCGTTATGTCTGTGTCTGGAGATTCAATTGTAAAAGAGATGTTCTTACAAGAATGCGTTAACGAGCACGTACCGAGCCGGATACGGTTAAAACCGGATGCTTAGCGCAGTCCCACCACTATACCCGGGGCGGTTAACGGGCCGAAGACGTGACTTGAATTGCCCAAGTAATAGAGGCGACAACAACTTAATGGCCATCGCTAATGTTGCGTGTTACCGCCAGGTTCAAGGGTCGAGTTGTGTAACGCTGCACGTGAACTTTATGTCACCGTATATGGGATGTTCGAAAAACGTGCCAGCTTAAAAAATCGGTGAAGTTTTATTCTATTTACGTGGATTTGAGACCGTATTGGAGCTCAACCGAACTCAATGCAAACGTAACTTTTAAAATGATGGAGATTTGAAATATCTAAAAAAAAAAAAAAAAAACTAAAACAAAAAAAAAAAAAAATGCAACAGAATTGAGAACCTCCTTTTTGTAGTTTTTAAGAGGTGGTAGGTCCACGCAATGGCCTTTGCTGTTGCACGAATGGGCATGCTCGTCTATGTAAGCACCACGGCCTCACAGAATTCCAAAATTCCAATTCCGTTCCAATCGTTTCCGTTTCAATTCCATTTCAATTTCCAAAAAGGTTGTCAACGCATCTGCAAACCTTGGGTGTAGCAGATGTCTATGGGCGGCGGTATTCACTTAACATCAGGTCAACCGTCTGCTCGTTTGGAAACTTTTCACATAAAAAAAAATACCGGCGTGAAGTGGAAGTACTTCTGCGGTTCGTCTGGTGAGTGAGGTAGCCGGAGCCCACTTTATTAAAAGGTGGCAACGCATCTGCAATCCTAAGGGTGTCGCAAATGTCCATGGGCGGCGGTTGTCGCTTATCATCAGGTGAACTCGCTTGCCAACTTCTCACAAAAAAAAATTCGGTTGCAAAAATAACTAAACTGACTAAAGTGCTATGACGGATAGTTAAATCTATCACATTATTAGTTTCGTGTCTTCGTAAAACTTAAGTTACTATTGTTACATTGGCAGTTACGGTGTTATTCGCTTCCTTGCATCTACCAGTTTGCGTCTTAGGTGGCCAATACATTGTCGTGCCGCTCTCTGACCTAAATCAGTTTCCTTATTCCGCGTTCGATCTCGTGGGGAAATTTGAAATACGGCGTTTGACGTATCGAATCTGTGCGCTGTTGTGCTAGCCATATTGAATATCCTAACTACAGAGACATATATGTTTCTTGCTTCCGTCTTTCTTGGAGCGAGAACTGAGTTTATGGACCGAATGACATGAACTAGAATATTTTTATGTAATTTATTGTATTTGTAAGTTGCTGTGTGATAGGTTTCTGTTATATGTTATGGCATGAGAGGAAAAATAAGGAAATGTAACTGAAGTATTATTTATCTTCAAGCAAATAGTTACGACGAACGGTTTCCTATAGCTAATATATTCTGACCTACCACGGGTGTTTTTGACATTAAGGGTTATATGAATTGTTTCAAGCGTTCTCTCTTTTTACAGGTAAAGTTTTCCCGAAGTAATTATTGGAAATAAAAATAAGTTAAATCTATCAACCTCCATTTCTTTAGTTTAATTTTTCTATTGTATAGTAAAACGTTATTTGTACGTCTTTGTGTAATCGTTTACAAATTGATCGAAATATGTTGCCCTCGTTAAGTTTCTGAAGTATGTATTATGTGTATAAAGACTTCAGACGGTTTTACAATTCGCGTGGCTCATCGTTTTCTGTCATTCACGATCACATACCATCAGGCGGTGTTGTGGCGAAGGTCAACGAACGCTATAGTGCTCATTTCGATCGGATTCCAGAAGGGGTACCCATGCTCGGAGACGCAGGAGCTGAGTCCAGGTCGCTGGGGCGGGAGGACGGTGGCCGAGTGCAAATGTCCGCCGGGAACAGCCCAGCTGCCGAACTCCACGACCTGCTACAAGCTATTCGACCGGGGTCCATGCTCGCCCGGAGAGTACTTCGCTCCGGTGGAGGAGTCATTCAACAAGCGAGGGTAGGTAAGCATCAGTAAACACTGTGTGTGCTCAAGATAAGCAATGCTATTGATTTTTCAATTCAAAAAATTAGGTCAAATCTTCGATTATACATTTGTGTATTATGTATGTTTTTATTTCCCTGATAATTTTATTTTGAAAAGGTATACTTTTGAGGTGGTTTCAAATCAAATTTATTGGTATTGGTCCAGAAATATCAAGGAACTACTCAATGTCGTTCATGGTCACGGGACAGACTACAGGACCATGAACGCTGTAAAGGGTTCGAAACGTCGGGAACTTAAATTAAAAATAAACGCGATAAATCCGTAAAATTAGTTTCATTTATAATGTGTAATCGCGTAAATACAAGAAATTATTTGTTTTTGTTAATAAAAATGTTCAACTTGACGAGTGAACTAATAAGTTCACATAGCTAATGTTATCGGGCATGAGCTAGTTTCATTGCCACATGGTATTTTATTACAATTGCACTGTTACTTTTTAGCATGTCTTTAATAATTCAAAAACACTCACGGGTGCGCTCGGAATATCATGTTTCGTGAAATCGGATGGTTTACACAGTATGGCATATGGGACAAGCAACTTTCAATTTTTATACATGATTGGTTACTTTGTCGACCATGAGAAATAGCTAACTGAAAAGTAAACGTTTATAAAGTATTTCCATTTTTTAAACTCGCTATTAATTACCGCAATCGTTAATAAGTTAACTCACAAATCATAACCGGGTCAGTAAGTCAGTAGTCATTCGATCGACACCGACGGAAAACACAAAAACATAAATCCTACTCCATCGACGTATTCCATAAGCTCTCGGATCCATTAGCGAGATAGCGTGCGTGACGCGACGGAGCGTTCGAGAAGACGAAACCGCGTCTTGTGTAATTCGATTGGCGAGGCGGTTCACGCGAATGCATGGGGCTTACCGTGACGCGTAACGAAACACCCAAATTGTGCAACTGGTTTCGGCGTGACTGATGTCATTTCCCCCGTTATTTGCCATTCTAGGGTACGGCAAGGCATGTGCGTGAGGCCGCAGCAGTGCGCCGAGACCTTGCTCTACTGGCCCGCCGATGGCCGCTGCTACCACAGACTGACCCAGGGCCCCTGTTACCCCGGCACGATCCTTGACATAGGGGAAGATGGCTTGGCTAACTGCACGGTGGGTGGTTTTGATTATAGTTTTCGTTAGTTTGTTTTTTTTATCATCTTCATAGTTTAGCAAAGCTTTGCAGCACTGATTTCTGTGATAATAATTGTCTCTTATAGTGCGCGGCGGACGGGCCCAACTACTGGTCAGCCGACGGCGGTTGTTATTCCCACTACACAAGGGGCCCTTGTGAGAAGGGTCAGCTGTTTCTCCCTGGCTCCAGGTGCGGCTGCGACAGCTACCTGCCTCACTACCACAACGAAACTGCCTCCTGCTACGAGCTAGGTAAAGATTAAATTTAATTCCGGCGCATCAACAGGAAAATATTTTCTTTATATTAATACTATATATTATAAAGAACATAATTATGTTAATAAGACATTAAACTATTAACTGGATTTAAAAATTCACTGAATGTCATGCAGAAGAGAATGTCATGAAGTATTATACTTCTGCGTTTCGTCTACTGACAATGAGTGAGG